>JAHWFO010092776.1:4514202-4743588 GCA_023313115.1 Rhysida immarginata | reverse complement strand
TCAAGCTCCTACAAAATAGGTTGGCTTTATTTTTCAATAAAATTCTACTAAGAATAAAAAAAAGCCATGAAATCATATCAGATACCAATATTTTTATAAAAAATAATCATTCATTAACTTTTTCTCCTCATAAACTACCAATTATCTGTAAGAACATTAACGGTACATTTTTTAAAAGCAAAATGCGTTTGGTATGCCTGCAGGAGTAACATAGATGCACCTTGCTATTCGAGCATCACATAAAAAATCAATTCTTACCTAGTTACCAAATGATGGCTACAGACTATATTAATAGATAGGATGCATAAGGACGAATTTTGATTCCTTGTCGATATTCAAATGAGATATTTTTTTCCGACCTGGATTAAAGCAATTCGGAGGGGGTTCATTGAATGGATGAGGGGGTCACCGAAGGTCAGTGCTCTGTTGTTGCGATGAGTCAGACGTATCTCTCTCGACTGGAATTCGATTTATGAAAGGGTTGAAAATATGAGAACGACAAGATGCGGGGAGTTTCATTGAACTCCATGTTCATCCAACAATCCCAGATGCTACTTTGGCTTTCATCAAAGCCTTAATGGAATTCGATTAATTTACTTCAAAGCCTGACTTTCTTGAAATATTTGTATAAATTTCAAATTTTAAGCAAATTTCTTTTTGAATTTAGAACATACTTGGTAAGGAGTTTTTGAAAAGTTTAAAGTTAAAAATAGAGGAACCAGGGAATGGGGGGGGGGGGGCCAAACCAAAGCGAAATTATTTACTTCCTTTTAAATGGCATGTATCAGCCGTTTTTCTAAATTTAAAATATAATAAATTGCAAAAAAAAACAATCTAACGTAAGCAAATATTATTAGTCTTTACATTCTGCAAAGAAGAAAAATGGAAACAATCTTGAAATTGCTAAATCATCAAGAGTTGAATCGTTGCTATAAAAACCATGTAACGTTTCTCTTTATGTCATTTTCCCTGGAAATTCAACATTCATAAAATATCAATCTTTAATTTAGCTTCTGCTCAATCTCCTTTTTGGCTTCCTACAGGCTGAAAGACATTAATTAAGGAAGCATTTATGGTTACCACTATTTCCTATTCCAATCAATAATTGACATACATTTTACTCTTCTCCTCCGCCTCTTCCTCCTCTTTCTCTACCAATTTCACCAGGTTTGTTTATACAGAGTGTTTCAACTAATAAACCTTAAGTTTTAAAGAGGTCATCAACAATGTGCACCTATTATGTGCATATCTTAAAGATCTTAGGAGCCGCTACGGAAATTTTGCATGTATAATCGCATCGATTTATTTTGAATAAAGTGGTCGCTGAATAATCAATCTCTTTTAGATGCTCCTCCTGTCTTATTCTTTCCCCTAACAGAAAAACATTCTCTGTAATTTATGTTCACTTTTCCTAAAAAGCCCCAACAACCTTCCAAAGAAGGGGACGAGGCGATGCCACCGATATTAATACCATTAGTCTTGTAAACAGAATATCCTCTTTCTTAATATCTATAGATGATGGAGGAGGAGGAGCATTCTTTCGCCGTGACAAACATCTGTTTGGATCTAGTCGAACAAAGCAGACCTAAGTTCCTAAAAAAAATCCTTCTTCTTCTCCTCCTCCTCCTCCTCTTGGAAAAGCCATTATTTGCGAGTCTCCTGCACGTCGCCTGGAAATTAAAATGAGCTCAACCTGTTGCCTAGGAACCAAACCCCTAACAACGTCAGTTTGCAAGATGTTGTTCCACCAATGCCCCCGGTTGCCATGGTTGCCCACTCAACTCGACTGATGACAATATTGTTTACGAGAAACCCGGGGATGTTTTTCCAATTTTTGCAACTCAATTACTTTAAGAATATATTAACGGAGTTCATATCTCGTGAGCCATTAGTATTATAAAAAGGATATAAAAGGAATAAAACAATCTATTATTTCGCCATTACGATGACATTGGACCAAAAAAATCGTTATTACCATCTCTTTCCCCCCATGGCTGCTGGCAAGCACAACAGAGCAGCACCAACACCCAATGCGCATATACCAACAACAACAATCGTAAAAGCCTCGAACTGCACTCATCCAATAAGCAGTAGGCGAACTTGTACACTAAAACACCCACCCACGTGATCAATTCGAAATGAAGAGACGTGTATCCGGGGTTAACGCCATCACTTTTCTTGCAAATGTTGAAAACCAATCTTCCTAATTTCAAAGCTAACTCGAAATGTTTAAATTAAATTCGAAAGCCATATAACTGCGTTTCTGGAATAGGATAGAAAATTGGAAATGTTCGAAAATTTTACTTCGTAACCAGTACAACAATGAACTTGAAAAACAAATTTAGAACTCCATTGAGAATTGTTAAATCCAGAGTTTTATCTCTATCTAAGCTATCGCTAAAAAAAACTCAGCAGAAGCATTGTTAGCAAAAAGATTTATCAAAATAATTCACTGTCCTTTTCTGTTTAATAATATAAGTTACTAGCATCAAATGCAATGAATTTTACATAAGTAGGAATTTCTAACACATAGGCCCTAAATGCTTCTTAGCCGGAAATGAGACCTTTGTAACGTGATTGAAATAGTAAATATTAATTTACAATGTTTAATACATATGGTCAAGAGTTCACGACTATCATTTTGTAAGATCATAATATTTAAGCAATTTAACTTACTTACACATAGTAACCTGCAACCGATAGCGTAAGAACTTAGAAAAATAGGTTAGGTTTTCTTAGATTTTAGTTAAGTACATGTAAAATTCTTACCATCACAATAGCAAAAGAACATGGGTCCTTCAGGGTTATTTTCTCACGACAACAACATTACAAAGATGTATCAACTAGTGCTAGCAAAGATTGGGCCACCTCCACCAACACGGAATAATTAGATGTATCACAGTTTTGACTAATAGGGTATAGTCGATTTATATCAACTCAAGGACATCATTTCACAGAAATACTACCCTATTCGGGTAAATGTGTGCTGTAAGTTGTGAATTCTGGATCAACCACTTCATTCCTCTTAAACCTTGGGGAAGGGCTTTTCCAAAAGTCACTGCCTCAATTTACTCATCTTGCATGAATACTTGCATATATACAATATCCCATCGACTCCACCGGATACCAGGGTTAGGGCATAAGTCATGGCACTATTTTTTCCCAGATCTAAGGGATGGTATCACAAAAGGTCACGTGTCTCAAGGAAGCCATGCATTCATAGTATGCTTACACAACACCAGATGCTCTGTGATTTCCTGTTGTTGCACAGAGAGCAATGCTAAATCAGTTCTTAGTTAACCACCGTGCAGGATGGATGTAACACGATTTGAACGATTTGATGTATCAAAATAGTCGTTCTCCGTGGGAGAAATACCAGAAAATGCCCTTCCATACCGGACAGCTGCGAGCTGGGCAGCTATCAGTACTATCGTAGTACGCGTAGGGCGGCTACTACGGTACTGGGGATGGGAAGAATTGGAGCACCACTATATTCTCCGGACTTTCTCCATGTGGTTTTGACCTCATACGGAAGTAAAAAAACCATTACGTGGTAGACGATTTGGGACACGAATGGACATTGCAAATGCTGTGCAACAGGAATGACCAGATTTACACATGATGAGAAAAAAGTGAAGAAGGTGGTATTGTGAACAGCGTTGCAGGGACTACTTTAAAACCCCTTAGAACATGAAACCTGTAATGTTATGTCAACTACTTAATAAACACGAGGAGCAAAATGTTGGCGTGTTGCTAAATGTCCGTACATGTGGTCCATTCCTTGTCATTTCATCTATATATTTCAATGTTTCCATCCACGCTCGAATTCTCACAAAAAAAATAGTTGCCATAACTTATGCCCCAACCTTCATATTAAGAAATGCCTGAGATAATCCCACTCAGGCTTCTTGAAACAGATCATCAACTGAAAGGAACCCGAAAGTCGTGAAGAGGAATAAATGATTAGCCAGCACATTCTGTAGCATACAGTGTTTAAGAATATCTCTGACACGAACGTGTCCCTTCAAAATGCTCCTCAAATCAAAACAGATCTAAAATCTCATTGAAGGATGCTGAACTAATAGGACGGAAAATGTCTCATGCTGTCTACGCCACGCCCTTTCTAATCTTCAGCCTGATACATCTGAAAACTTAACCAAACGCCGGCGAAACTCAACGCACGATCCAGTTTTTGTAACTTGGCATTAGGAAAAACGCATAATAGATAATCAATAGTGGTATTCGAGCAAGGCGTTCCGTAGACTAAGATAAGCAGAAGTAACGTGATTATGGCTCACAAATACTGCTTGAGGTTCCGGTAATGAAGCTGGTGGTGATCATGTGAGTAAGTTCGCTTTTGACATGTGGGCTAATATGTTTACTTAGTGAGTGCTTGCATAACCGTCAGTACACTTTTGGTATACTCTTGATACAGTTGCCCTCGAGAACCCTAGGGTTTGCTACCCTAGGGTTTGCTACCCAAATCGATAAAATGACGTATTTGTCTTGCTTCAACTGTGCACAAACATTAAGGCTTTCACATTTATTCATAGTGTCAACTGCGAAACATCTCACTAAGTAAGAAGCGTAGATGTATTCTATTCTATGCGGGGAGGAGGTGCCATTAAAACTTCTCTGATATTTTATCCACCTAATGCATATTAATTATCAACTTCAAGAAGGGTAATTAAAGTGTGATATCATCTTGAAAGTAACTCGTTAAAAGTTGCTTCATTTCTGAGTTATTTTAACTTCCATTCATTGGCTCAAAAAATCCATCGTAAAAGAGAACCTGATATATAGAGAAGTGCTTGAAACTTTTTAATAAAACAAAATTTTAATTATACATAGCTCAAAAGAGTAAAATAAAAAATATTTGCAAGCTCGTTAAATAAATCAAGATCGTTCGGCATCCGATTATTTTCGTAGAATTCTAAAAGAAACAAGAGCGTTTTAGGGAAATTCATTTATTTATACTAATTGATTTCAAACTTCTAGACAAGCCCAAGAAAAGAAAAAAAAGAAAGTTCAATATAAGCAGTGGAAGAAGTTGACTGGGAGTTGTTCTCGATGATTGGCTTCGACGTCCCTTGAGGCCTCAGCCTTCGTAGGGCAACGCACGACAAGCGAAATTGAAGAAAAATATTATACAGAAAAAGTTTTTTTCCCTCCTTCCTTTTCCATTCCCTCATGATACTGTAGGTTAGGGAAAACAGAAATAAAATCGTACTGTTGATATACGGATGAAAAATAAATTTAAAGACTCCAAATTACCAAAGTTTTGGAAAATGAAAACTCTTCTGATTGAACAACTTCAATTACGTCCTTCTCTATTATTAGTTTTTTTTTACCACTGAAAGAGAAAACATGAAGAGTTTTTTGAAGACTTTTTTTAAAATTCAATATTTTGTCGAAATTTAAAAATAATAATCTATTAAATATTATTTTGCCGGTTTACTTAACAAAGGCCTTAAGAACGAGAAAGAGCTTTATTACAGTAGAATTCCGTTCGACAATTGATAGAAAGTTTCTTCAATATTTTTGACAGTAAGTTCGACTCCCGCATGTCGTGTAATCATCTAAATCTATCTTCCCTAATTCCAAAATCTGTCTTAACAGCGTGATAAATTAGAATAGTTGAGCGAAGAAGAGTCAATGAAATATTCCTAATATTAAATAAATCGTTCCGAAATAATAAATTTTATTCTGCACGCAATTTATATAACAAAGGTTCCTCTCATATCCAAGGTAGTTTCTGAATGATCTATGAACATGAGGTCGAAAACGCTTCTTTCTAGAGTTATAACGATTTATAAGGCGCCCTGTAGTAGAAGAGTTACGATAAGAAACGTCTGAAGAAAATTTATACTATGCTCAACATCAGATTCCAAACGTTCTGATGCTATAGGCCATTTTGAGCATTTGCTATAGCCAGTGTATTGTCTTGTTATACCGTAGAAGTAAATCACACAGTTTCCAACCCCTATACGCTTTAACGTTAATTTCGTCTACTGAGGACACCTTCAAACCAGTACAGCGCTAGAAAGAAGCGTTTTCGATCCCATATTGTATAATATTTTCTGCTTGTCCATGTAACATATCCTGAAGGTTTTTACAGACCATTTAGAAACACCCTGTATAACGGAGGAGGAGACACACTACCTATCAAAAGTCATTGGACAACCCTGATTTGCATGAAAATGGGACATTCCTTTGCAATTTCACTATTGGCATTCTTCCCAGCACTACATAACAGAGAGTATGCTATTATGAGATGATGAAGGCGTGAATTCTCTAAGAATGTCTCAAAGAAAAGAGCTTTCAGACTTCCAAAGAGGTAAATTGTTGGGTGCCATCTCGCAGGCAAAACTGTTAGAGAGACGTCAACCCTCCTAAACATCCCGAAATCGACATGTTCACAACATAATCCGGGCATGGAAAGAGAAAGGCACCACAAGTGTTCCGCCTAGAACTGGAAGACCCAAGATCATGTCGGCCAGAGACCAAAGGGCTCTTCGTAAAGTGGTCACTGAAAACAGTCACACATCGCTTGATGGACTGACAAGATCGTTCATAGAGTCGACGGGAACAACTGTAAGCACTCTGACTGTTCGCAGGGAACTGCATGCAATGGGTTTTTATGGCAGAGCGGCCGGTCACAAACCTCACATGAGCACCAGCAACGCAGCTAGGAGATTGCAATGGTACATAGAGCGACGATATTGGACTCTGGATCAATGGCAAATGGAGTGATGAGTCCCGCTGCAACATCTGGCAATCGGATGGGCGGTTTGTGTATGGCGAACGTTATCTGCCATGCCGTGTTGTGCCCACGGTGAAGTACGGCGGAGGATCGGTGATGGCGTAGGGGTGCTTTTCATGGTATGGGTTGGGTATAATCGTTTCTGTGGACGTTTGCATGGCAACTCTGCAAAAGAAAGCACCGACTGTGATTGGTACTTTGAAATAAAATCGGTGACACAAACGCAAAGGCGTTTTCAGACTGAATATCAAGAGATCCTCTGGCCAGAGAAAATTCCTGAGTGGTCGGAGACTAGTTCTTAGAGACTAAGAGCGAAAGGACTTCAGTCGCCCAAGCAAAAGTGAAGATATGTGCTTATTTTTATTTGTGACCATCATATTTATAATTTGTCAAAGTTATAAATGACCTGTCGGTTGTTTCAATATTAAGATATTTAGAGAGCTCGTGTTGAACATATGAGACCATTATCTCCTACTCTGCATTTGGGACCATTTTATCCGGGACCCTATTCTCCCACCGAAAACGACCAAAATATGGGGATTTCCACATTGGTGCACACTTTTTGCCAAATTTCTGTCTTTCACAAAAAACAACCAAACTGTGCGGATTTTCACTTATGTGCGCACTTTTTTGCCAAAGTTCGCCCAAGCAAAAGTGATGAAACGGGAAGATGTGCAAAACATGATCAGCGCAATTCCGGGATATCCGTCCGAAATGAGGCGAAAGAGCTCCGTATGTAAATCGACAGTGGTACACAGGACTCTACGTCTGCATCTGTACAAGGTACATGTAAGCTCTACAACAAGAAACAAGCCGAAGCGTATAGGTGAAGAAGAAAATTTACTTCGTCGGATCAAGTTTCAGAGATGATCAACCGACATAATATGGACATTTTGGGGAGTCGGGATTACCCTTGGCACGATCTATGAAATGCCATTCTTTTTCGCAATAATGCACTAAATAATTTGGTGCGAACCCCAGTTATTCAAAGAAAGGATAATGTGAGATTAGATAATATAATTAATCTGTGTTTTTTCTGTGTTAATCATTTGTAAAACATGTAATTTAAACTTTGTTCAAAGGTATCCTAGGTAGGGGCCGCTAACATGTTGCCCAGTTAGCTTTGAGTAAGTTTAAAAAGTACGAAAATTCTATTAAAGGTAAACTAATAATTGGCTTATGTGAGTAAGACTATTTCCTAATATATTTTGTGCCATTTAAAGTTAATTAAGTAAGGTAGTATGTGAATGAAAAGAGAAATATGAAAGACTTTTCAAATGTGTCCCTTCTCCTCTGCTTCTAGCAAGCATTTATTTATAATTTTTAACTTTTACTTGAGAGAAGCTACGCTTTTAATAAGAAACATCATCAGCTCGCAAGCTAACTGCACGATAATGCAGATTAAACGCTACTTTTTCCTTAAAATGAAATAAAAACCAACTTTAATAAAATAACTGGCATCCAATGTGATTAATACGAAGCCCAAATTAAATAACTGTTATTTTAATTTCGTAGGCGTCCTTTTTTTTTACCAACTCCTCGTCCACCCCTTCCTAATATGCAGGCCTCTCCCTTCCGTCGCCGTCTCCTTTCATCCTCGTCCCCGCGATTACTTGCTTTTGCGAGTTACTAGACGAAAGAGGATTAAATTATCTTCCTTTTAAAATTACATTCTTGAGACGTTCTGGGCAGAGCGCGTCTAATTAATTCTTTTCCTTGGTCCTATTTAGTTAAAACTTCCGCCGTCAGATGTCTCGAGGATTGGTCGGCCACTTTGGCGTCACCACAGATTCTGGCGCTAATCGCCGCCCGACTTAATGGTTTCATTGCATCCATTGCAGTCAGTAAGTTGAGTGAGTCCATCGTCGTCTCCGGGGGTGAGCGAATCTTGTCACTACCACCGACGACAGCGACAACTCTTCCCTCCTCCTCCTCTTCCTCCTCCTTCTTCTTCTTCCCTTCTCCTTTCCTTTCTCCAACTGCCGTGGCAAACGAAACGGACTCCGCTCAAAACACACTGACAATCCAATTACCGCGCATTTCTAAGTGACATTTTAAGGCTGAAATATGTCTTGCTCAAGGACTGTCATAGTTATTGTTGTCGTTAAGTTCGTCCGCCCCCTCCCCTCCCCTCTCCTCCCATAAGAACACTGCTGGGCTTCCGACGAACATTAGCCGCCGAGAATTATAGTTGCCAACGACAGCAAGTGACACAGTTTTCTTTTAAACTTTCCAAGGGAAAAGGGAAAGACTCCGATGATTTTATTCGACATGATTTTATCTCTCCCACTGTCGTTTATTTTAAAGTTATTCCTAAAAAACGAAAATAACTCTCAGGGTGAGTTTGCTTGCTTTCATTTTCTACGAAAGTTCTCATAGAAGAAGCAAACCAATAAATTTTATTACTAAGGACTTTAAGTATCATTTGGATAATCCTTTATAAAATGTCATTGCAAGGATATGTTACTTGGAAGGATAAGCGCCTAAGAAAAACTTTACTACTACTACTACTACTACTACTACTAATAATAATAATAATAAAATTCGTAACAACTACATTGATTTACTAGTCAAATTGACTAAGATGGTTGGTGTTCGAGAATGTCCTCCAACAAACACAATTACTAAGAATGATAGAAAAAATCATAAATATGGTGAGTTTACTCTACAGAGCAAACATGTTTTGTCAACTTAAGCAAGATGTTAGATTTACAGCTGTTAATACGATAAAACATAATCCGTACAGAAAGGAGTGTTACAAAATTAAGAGAACGTAAAATGAACTTTTGGAAAAAGCTTTAAAATCAAAACGGTCCATAACATAAGCCTAAGAATAGAAGAAGAGTTCGAGAAATAATTTACAAGGCTTGCAATTTAGTTATAAGCCTTCTAGTATAAACTATCAAGTATGAAGACGAAAAAAACAACAAATCTCGATATTACCATAAACAAGGAAGCTTATGTAAAATCAAAGAATTAAAAAGTGTTTTAGAAAAAAAGTGAATACAAGAAGGCGTACGTAATCGTTTATAAACATCCGAACGATACTCTCTTCGGTATATTCTGGAAGATTGATGAAATATTAAAATGTAAGGATAAAAAAAGTCGTTGGTATAAATAATTCCTAAATCTTTAATTTAAGTCTCAACTACAATCAAACCCATTAATGACGAATTTTTAAATTTCCGCAATTTCGTTCGTTTTAACCGTATTTCTTTATAATCGTATAGTGTATATAGCGAATTTATTTTTATTTAAAGCGGATTTCTTTATAGCTGACAGAGAAAAAACACTCAATTCTATCCTTTTTCACCTTCCCAGCTTCTACTTCCTTCATGATCTTAATTTTTGGTTTCGAGATCTAAATATTTTCTTTTTACCATCTTTTCGAAAAATGCTGACACTCAGAATCGCAGACACGTGTAGAAGTGTAACGAGTCTTTTCCGTAATATCGGGAGCCATTATAGTACGGGGCCAAATTAATCTGCTAGTCGAAGGCTTTCTGGGGTGACGGGACCCAGCACATTAGGTTTTAATCGGATCACTAAAGATTAATCAAACTCAAAAAATGGAACTTAAAAATTCCCAAGAAAGCTACAACCACATTAGCTCCTAAATAATATTCTCTTTATTTTGTAAAAATTTCCGTCAACACAGTAAACTATAATCATCTCTAATCATTTTCGTAGAATTATTTCAAGGAGTAATGTTTCTTTACTTCAAATGTTTTTTTACTTCATTAATAAAAAATCAATTATTTATCTTTTAGGAAAATAAAAGGAAATTACACTACAAATAATCCCCGATATACTTAAGGAAAACGAATGTTAAAACCATAAAGTTTATTTTTTCAAACACACGAAACGCAGGAATTTATCTAAACTTCCAGGAATTGTAAGAAGAAGATACGTGTACACGTGGAATTCGGGCGTTGCTAGGCAATAGCAGCATTCCCAGAACAAGAGCTTCTTGTTTCCTGTTTCTCTATAACTGGACTCGTATTCCTCACCCTTTGTTCCTACCAAGAAAACTAATGCAATGTCAAATAAAGACACGAAAACAATGGTTATTTTTCAAAATTTCTTTATATCTAAAACAAAAAAAAAGTTGTGCCCATAAAATCATTCTTTATATATGTATTTTCGTTATATCAGATTTCTTTATTTCGGAGAAAATTATACGAACATATTGTTGGGGATTTCGATTAACTTCGCCATAGCCGCTTTTTCGTTATAACCGAGTTCGTTATATGGGGTTCGACTGGGTATTAATGTAGTAAAACGATACATGATCAAACATCATATTTCCAATAAAACTTTACCAGAATTAGCTTTTAAGTCATTTTTTTTACAATTTTTGTTCTGTTCCATTAAACGTCGCAATCTTTATATGATAAAAACTATATGATGAATTTATAATTCAGTATAGAACGATTATATTATATTTACTTCGAAGATAGATAATTTAAGAAGTCGAGATGAAAAAAAATCTTCGAAAATGATGTTAATTTCTGCTTGGAAGTGGTAAAATATCTTAATTTACCTTTGATATTCCATTTCCTCCAGATCTTCTTAAATTTTAACACCTGTAGATGGAAACATGCCTCAGCAATCCTGACTCAAGAGGAGAACACTGCATTATTTATATCTTCTTTAAAACAATGCACGGAATAACATGATATGAACATATCTAATGTGACAAGAATGGACTGAGCTAAATATCCAAGGCGTAGTGCACAAGTTTTCAGAATGGAAAGGGGAGTATGGACCCAGACAGTTCAAGAAAGGGAAATAGGAGTACGGATTCTGGCAATTCTCAGGGACTATGAGATGAATGATGATGACTGGTACTAAAGTCAAGACAAACCTAAGTCTATGAGAAGAATAATCATAACATAGTAATGGAAAACTGATATCAAGTGCAGGAAGAAAGCTGTCTTCTTTAACAATGGAGTTTTCTGCTTGCTTTACGGTTAGTTGAAAATTTGCAAGACCTTTGTCAACTGTCTTATTGTGATCATTTATGACATTGATTCCTAATAAAAAAGTGATGCGTAAAGTTTCCGAACATTTTTGATCAGAGTTTGTATTTATCAAAGACAGTCTGATGTTCGTTTAAAGGATGCGACCCTAATTTCATCTCAGAATTTAACAAGGATTATCATATTATGTATAGCATGATTCAACAACCAGGATAAGGGTAATTTCGTGCGAGGAACGTAAAAATGTGATGTTTATTAAAAGAAAAGAGACGATTCAATAACGACCATGGTGGATTATGTTTCATTCTTATTCCTGATCGATGCATTGTATATAAATTATTTAAATAAGCATCACAGGAATTAGGACTGGAATTACTTTTTTGCCCACCTCGGACAAGTTAGGCAAAAATCCAGTTTACCTGTTATTAGCCGAAACAAGGCAAGAATTCCGACTGAAAAAGCAGCAGGTCATAATTTTAAAGATTATGTTTCAAATTTGAGCATTAATATGTGAATATACTTAAACAGATGAAAAAATTAACGTAATATATTTCCGAAATAACAAAAAAAAATTATTATCACATTAGCTAGTGCATAAATTTTCTCCTTAAAAATCCACATATAGGGTTCACTAAATTGCATTTTCCTCAAGATTTGCTGGTGTAATATTGAAACAAAAGATTGACATTATTCTCCCGAGAAATCTTATTATCCTGAAAATAAAATTAAAAACATTTAGGCGTGTCGTAAAATATCTTGACACTGGAGCCATGAATAGATGATTACAATTCTATACCTTCGTGGATATTTTTCGCAACATACAATAATATTTCAAATAAATGGATAAAGATAGGGTGAATTGATTCAATAAGAAATAATGACACAGAAATTAATTACAGCTTCAAAAATTTCATTGTGCAAATTCGAAAATTCATTCTCAATTTCTTTGAGACAACATTTTATGAACAATATCATAATTTAGTTCAGGAGTGGCCATTCTAGACCATTCATAATACATTTGAAATGGAGATTAAATTTTACACCCCTTTAAAATTTAAATTTGCGAATTACAGTGCACAAACTGCATTAATTAACATTATCGCCACATGAAAATGCCGTTCATCACCTGTCCTGCCTCCATTAGCTTGGCTTATAACTTAGTATGTGGAGTAGCTACCGACACGCGAACTCTCATTTCATTCTCCGAAAGATTATAGGTTATATAGCATGCGATCCATCTGGAATCAACCAACGAGCCGAAATAAATTCCCGAAATTCCCATAGCTTAACCTTGGGAATAGTAATGCTTACGAGCTCATTGTGTATTCTCCACACGGCACCGTTATTAAATGCATTGTTTCGTGATAGTTTACGAGGACTTAACATCGGGCAAATGTTGATCATTCATAATTAATAATCCTGTGAAGTTGTTTAATAATTATTAAATCCTGCTGTATTTGAAGGCATAAATGTACTTTTAAACTCTGTAATATTCAGAAACCACCGTGTGTATTAAAAATGGTTTAGATATTCCGAGAAAATGTTTGTTTACGTTTTCAACAAATTAAATTCCCTCGAGATTTCACGTGATATTAAAATTTTATTCTCTTATTATAAGAGAAAAATTACACATGGTATTTAGACTTTAAATTCTCCATAGAAACCAGTCGCTTCATCTAATGCTTAAAATTTCGCTTAATTTAAAAATTTAATAGATTAATATTTGGAGTTTAAATCACCACTATTGTCTTAGTATTTTGAAATCTGATGAAACTACTCTGAGAAATGAAGCATATTCGAAGGCAATAAATATTTACAAAAACGGGTTGCCAGTTTCAGATAAAATCAAGAACTTCTTTTAAAATTAGATTTATATAAACAAACTAATGTGACTAGAGACGAGGAAATATATTGCATTTTCAGAGCATAAGAGTACACGTTTTTTATAATTGAAGATTAAAAAATTATCAGTAAATGACTAATTGTAAGACTCATTAAAAATAGTCTACAACTGCAATAAATGAACTGCCGTTTTCAATTAGTTTCCTCAAAAATATTTTATTGCCTTAATGCTGAGCGACATTATAACGGCAAATTATTCAAACTTGAAGAACATTTATTTAAATTCTGCACAGATAAATGTCGGGTAGGTCATCCTATTTTCAATTACGATTAGCCATTATATGTAATAGAATTATAATAAGCGAATGCATGCTGTTTGTGTTAATGGGCGCAATTAAATGTCGAAGTTCTCTGAAACGACATGGCAACTTCGAATAAACCATCGTTAAAATAAAATAAAGCGGCCTGTAAAAGTGGTATACGAATCGATTGAAGTTTTTATTTATCATGACACCTTAAAATTAGTGTTAATAAAATAGACTGGCCACAATATTTCCTTCACGATCGATCGAATGATAGAATTGGCTATTCATAATAGGACAACCTGCAGACGGGTGATAAGGCAAATTTTTTATTGTCAAATTTTTGTTACATGCTTTCATTTGTATGCTTCCGTTTAAATACATGGCTCTAAAACGGACTTTATCTAAGAAACGGTGGCACTGACGATGTTTTGAAAATGTTGTCTATTTGGTTTGATGAGAAGTTAACTTTTAAAGTATTCATCAGTAAGCTGATCGCTAAGGTTAAGAGAAACATCTTTTTATTGAAGAATTCATTAAAAATATCTTTCTCAAGAAGGTAATGAAAACTATTGTCTGAATTTTAGTTATTTCGTTAATAACTTTTGAATTACCAATTTGGAGAAGTGTGCCATATTATACCTCGTAGAATTTCTTATAATTATAACTGCTTAAGAACCTCTTTTAAATTGGTCAGTTAAACATTTTTGTATGGTTAATAGTATTTTTATTCTAGATTGTTTCATTGTTTTTTATCGGTTTGAATTGAGCGGTGCCCTAAGATATTCCTCACACACTGCTCACTTTATTTATTTGCAAATAATGATTGTGTGATGGTGTCCTTTACAGCAAAACTTGAAGATTTACTTCCATATAGCATGCAGAACATAGAATTTGTTACCTTGGAAAATATTCTTTGGAAAATCTATCTCTGTTCTAATTTAAGCTATAAATATCATTGACAACATTTAAAAAATATTTTAAAGACATTTATTTTAAATAATAAACTGATTTTTAAATTTTTATGATCCAAAGTAACTTCATTTATGTGGAATAGTGGTTTCTATCCCTATGTTTTTATCTTAGTGTCCACAATTTTGGTTGTCTTATACGCACACTGGCCAATGAATTAGAAACGTGTGATGAATTACTGTACTGATATGTAAAGCGGGGTCACAGGTCAGAAATGATTGTGATATGCAAATGAATGCAATCATGTGAGGTACAGGGTAGGAACAAACTGCAGCTGCTCAAGTTGAGCAACATGGGGAAAACAGCAGGCCTGTCCGAGTTCCAAAAAGGAGTTATTGTGGGAGCCCGTCTAGCTGGAGCTATGATTTCCAGGACAGTACAACTGACCGGTATCTCAAAAGGTCAGGTCTCCAAGGTGTTCAATGCGTGGAAACGGAATCCACAAGAGTTGTCGAAACGGCAGAATTGTGGACCAAAAACAATCAACACAGACAGGGACCGACGTCGTCTGAGACGGATTGTGCGGCAAAACCGAAGGTCTACTGTGGAGCAACTGACGGCAGACTTCAATGAAGGATCATCGCAACCCATCTCCTCCAAAACAATGCGCCGAGAGTTGAAGCGAATAGGGATGGGAAGTCGCATGCCAGTAAGGAAACCCTTGAGTCAGCAACAAACCGGAAAGTTCGCCTGCAGCGGTGTAAAGAACGGTGTGACTGGGCAGTAGACGACTGGAAAAAGGTGATATGGTCGGACGAGTCACGTTACACATTGTTTTGCATCGATGGCTGGCAGAGAATTTGGCGGCAGCCCCATGAAGCTATGGACCCCTCATGTGTTGTGAACACAGTTCAAGCAACAATGTTCAGGTGTCATGCAACAATGTTCAGGTGTCATGGTATGAGCAAGTTTTGTTGGTATGGCAAGGGTCCCCTGATGTTCCTTGACAGTCGGGTGAAAGCCAAAGACTACCTGAACATTGTTGCAGATCAAATCCATCCTGCAATGGTGCATTTGTACCCAAATGATGACGGGTTCTTCATGGACGAAAATGCTACTGTCCATCGAGCAAGAATTGTTCAGGAATGGTTTTCTGGACATGACACCGAGTTGCAACATCTGCCGTGGCCAGCGCAAAGTCCGGATTTGAATCCGATCGAGAATGTTTGGAACATGTTGGAAAGGGACAGTCGTCGAAGGCATCCGCTTCTGTCTACTCTGCAGGACCTGAAGGTCTCTCTGACGAATGCATGGTCTGCGATTACCTTACCTGCATTGCAACACTTTGTAGAGTCCATGCCAAACCGCGTATGTTCTGTAATTACAGCCAAAGGAGGGTCGATACCATATTGAACGAAGATTTCTAATTCATTGGCCGGTGTGTGTATTTCCATTATTGTAACTTAGAGTGCTTATCTTTCTTTCTGTTTCTTTTATTGTATTGCTTTTTTTTGTACGGTTACTTTGTTGGGTGCAATAAATAAGTAAATAAAAATTATAAATAAAATTTAAAAAATAAGCTTTTTGTTCATTTTAGGAGCGATAATTTGTATAAACAAATACAAATCCGATCCTAGCGATTACTTTTCTTATAATCTTTGGACTAGAGATGTAGTAAATAAAAATGTAATTCTTATTTAATGATCCTATTTTTAACGCACAATACAATTTTTAATATCTCTTAGGAAAGAAAATTGGCAAACGAAAAGTACTTCTAAGGAAAGCGGGTCAATTTTTGGGTCAATTTTTTCGGGTGCTAAAGCTTGAACACAATGGATTGTATTAGGTCATAAATTACAAAAGAAAATCACAAAAAATAATGGAAGATTAATCTTAAAGAAGCAATTATGCTTTTCAAAAGCGCTGGTAAAACAAATTCGAGAGCAGAACGTTAGCGTGCAATTTCTGTCGAAAAGCCAGAGAAAGAAGAGGGGAAAAGGGAAGAAAAAAGGAAAAGAAGCGAGAGAGAAGGGGAGAAAGGAGAATTTGGCCATTGATGAAAATTTTCCCTTGTCACGACTGATTTATGACCAAGTGAATCATAAGTAAGACTTGTCTTCCACCCGAAGCTAAAATCAATAGTATTTGATCGTTCTGTCGAAGGCGGACTTTTCTTCCCCTCTTTCCCTTCTTCTCTCTTCGCCTTTCTTTCTTCTTGTCGCCATCGCCGTCGCTTCTTATTGGCTATTGTCATGGCGGCTGCTAGCTCTCCCTTCTAACAGTCTAGGCCAAAAGATTTCCAGCTTGACTGACTGTTTTCAGAATGGAATACAATTCTGTTTACAGACTTTCCATCAGTCACGCCTCCCCTCCCAAAACAACCTGCTGAGTTATTTTCCATTCAAAACATGCTTAAAATTCAAAGTAACTACCGATCTAAATATAACGCGACAATGTAATTTAAAACAACGTAAACAATAGACTAATTAATTCTAAAAACATTGAATACGATGCAAACTTAAGAAAAAACGTATGTGAGCGAAGACTTAACAAAGGCTAAAGATAAAACTGATACGAATAGTATAACCGTAAAATCAAATGATTTTTTTGATGCTACGTATATAAAGAGTGAGAACATGAAGATAGTGAAAAATTATATCGAAGGATTGTCAAACGTTTACTTCACTTTTAAAATAAACTGCAGTCTAAGCGTGTAAGTATGGCCATATTCATAGGCTTAGACTATAACCTTGGATTAAATCCTAATTTATGCGAATAAAAAACCTCACCTTTGAAAACACTTCATATTTTCAAATACATTATGTGCGACATGCGTAATAAATTTTATTTGATCATTTTTTATGATCAAAGAGCTAAGATCTGGATTTTAAGTTTTTTAGAATTCTAGGAAGATATGGATTCTTAACTTATTAAATCTTTGATAAAAACGTCAACCTTTCATGGCTCAGGAGCATCTAATAAAATATAATCATAGAACTAATTTTATTTTTATTAATTGAATACTAAAGGAAATTGAATTGAAATCCGTATTCATATACGTTAAGCAATAACTACCATACTTATGAAGTCATCGAAGTTCTTTTTGTGTGTGTAATTTATTGATAATGAATCTTATTAATGTGGCTTTTATCAGGTTGTTGCAAAAGTTTTTTCCGGATTTTTATTCCAACACGAAAACGATTGAACTTGAATGACAGATTCAGCTCATGCAGATGCCGGGCAATGGTTGAAAAGTGAACCTTGAACTGTTCTGCGAGTTCACTCGTTGTTACATTGTGATCTTCATCAATTGCTTGGCGTAGATCACCATCTGAAATCATGATTGGCCGACCAGACAGGTGCATCTTGAAGAGTGCTATCTCCGCGTCTGAACCGGCGATATCATACTTCTATTGTACGTAAACTAACAGTGCCATCACCTAAACGTTGGCAAATGTTTCGGTGACATTGCGCAGCACTGATCTTTCCAGAATACTCGTAGAAGATTATTGCTCGAATATGCTCGCGTGAAAGGTCCATTTCAGCCGTTGATGGCACTCACAGATGTATAGTCAGAAAGTTGATTCTTGGATGTAATATAGCAAAGATATTCAGGAATCGAATGCAATAATTTGTTTGAAAACATATGAACACCCTCCTCGGAAAATGAGCCTTCTTGGGCACGGGTTCTAGAACCGGAAGAAACTTTTGCAACAAACTGATTTACATTTTTTAGTTACAAAAAGTTGAACACGGTCTAAAAATTTCTAATCTGGATTTGGATAATGCTTTCCTCTAAAAATGTTTTTTTGCTACAAAAGATGTTTTATTGCACTGACTGATTTATTTTTCCACAAATGTAGAAATTTTGGAGTTTTCAAAACTTCTAAGAAAAGAGATTTTTTTGTAACTGAAGCTTTTAATACGATTACAAATATTTAGATGCCAAGAATTATGGCGAAAGTTAAAGTAAAAATAAGTTCTTAGCAATCGACTTAATCTTTTCTGAAAACTCTTCGTATGGAAATTCTTTTGAATTTAGTTTTTTAATAATATTTTTTTAAAAAACGTTTTTCAGGAATTTGAAAAACATAAATACAAAAACCGATTAAAATCTTTGAAAATTTATTAAGCAGGCGACCACACAACAAAAAAATACTGTTTTCCAGAAAAGCTGTAAGCTGCTTAAATTTACATTTAAATGTGTCACTTTGTCCTTTCACTTTTCTTAGGACGCTTATTTGTCTTTAACAACGTTTCAAATTCGTTGGGTCAGAGGGAAAATAAAAGCTATGCCTTCTAGAAAAAAAATAATTGGCACCAATTAAATTGACTGATTTCTTTAAAAAAAATGATTACACAAGTGTTTTGGCTTGTATAAAGCCATATGGAATTTAATTACTGAGTCATTATTATGAAATATTTCGTATCGATACAAAACTTAGCATTAAAAAAATAAAACGAAATGGAATATTGAAAACTATACATAGTCACATTATTACCTGCATAAATCTGTATGACACAGAGGCAATTACTATAAACACGTGATTAGCTCCGGAAATTTCTAAACTTTGTTCGCAAAAAAACTCCATGACGCTAAAATGATATTTAGTTTAGCCGACAGGTAAAGTTACCTGTTTTCGCGCTTAATGTAGGTAAGATTCAAGAAAATATAACATCTGCATTTTAATTAAAAATTCGAATTTGATCGTTATTGGAATTACTGTACGAATGTCGACATCAATTATTCTAAAAGAGTCAAATGAACATCTGAAAAAAATCTGACTATTCATATCAACATTATCACTGATGCCTGATATAACTTCTTCAAATTGTTTCGATCTCCGGTCTTTCAGATAAAAATCGGTTCGAGAAGAAGTAATATCTAATAGAGATAGTATACATTGTTTATTTCATCAATATGTGATTGTTTTTAATTCAGTAAAACGTTTGCTTCATCATGAACACAAGTCGAGCATTAACTTTTAACACCTTTCCCGCCTTAAAATGAATTTATAGTCACGGAAACGAAAACGGAAAATTTCTTGTAAATTCAATTTTCTTTTTCACAATGCGAGGTTCGGTCTCAGGATTTGATCAACGATCTCATTTTGCTGCCTTTCGTTCTCTCCAACATCAGAGAGAAGAGAAAAAAAATTGTAAGAGCAAAGTCCATTTTTTTCCTTTCAACACCTTCTTTCTGTTCCACTCTTCTCCCCCCCCCCCCCCTTTACCCTTTATTATTAATGAGACGAATTCTCGTTTGGTAATTAGGAAGGAAAGAAATTACTAGGCGAAGACTTCGAAAGAGTTAAAAAAAGAAGCTGTAGAAAGGATGATTCATTTCTTTGTCTGTACTCAGCTTCCGATAATGTCCACAATTTTTACAACTATCTTAGAGGTCGCAATAATAAAACGACTGTCATCCGTGGCGGAGAGAGAGAGAGAGAGAGAGAGAGAGAGGAAAAACTGAAATCAATAGAGCGGGAGATCCTCCAATTAGACGAAGTGCTTTGCAAAAAAGGCTGTTTAATGATAGGTCTTCATTATTTCCCGGCCATGCTTTATGTCTTCATGCAGAATCGTTATGGCAATTGAAAGGCTACGCAACTTTGAAATGGGATAAGAATTGCTGCCCCTTTCGCTTTTGCCTTTATACGAAACGAACGGGAAAAAAGGAATAAAAAATAGCATGTTAAAAGATGGCATCAAGAATTCTAAGGTCGAATCTAAGTGCATGGCCATAAATCAGAGTAGGGAACGAGTCAATGTTAAAAATGGAATCTTTGCTCCGACGTTACGGTAGAAAAGAGTAACGAGAGAGCGAGAGAGAGAGAGAGATGAGATAAATAAATAAAAAGTCTCTCTTTAAACATCGAAAGGCTTTGGAGTTATTTTATTTTATCAGGCTAGCGTTGAAATGCCACGTGATTAATTCATGAAGGATTCACTTTGAATAGTCGTGTTCTAGAACGATGTATTCTAGAACGAGAAGGCGATTCTTCTGTGCTCGCGCATGTGTGTGTGTGTGTTTTGCAGTTGTAATTGGGTTTTTGTTCCCTCCTCCTTTTTTCAAATGGAATAAAAACCACGACCTTTCCCTCGCCTGCTTTCCTAAGTTCCCTTTTCATTGCCTGCAACCTTTTGCAGCAGAGTTCATCAATATTTCAAGAGCTTTTAAATTTTCACCGTCGTTCTTACTGCTCTGGCTACAGGAAAATTAAATTAATCCTGCCAACAATGTCACGGATCAAACTTTTATGTTTTAGAAGGCAGGAGCAGAGGAATAAAAAAATGGAAAATTTAATGTTTGGATGAAATTTAATTCCCTCGAATTTTAAGCGAGATGGTTTCTTTTGAGAAATTATTTAACACTGCGTTACAATTCGCATTAAGGAAAAATTAATTATTCTAAGAAGAAAGGGGGGCTGGGGTTAGGAAGAAGAAAAAAGGAAAACAGAAGCTGAAAAATGCAAAGGAAAACAATGAAGTTTTCATTGTTAGGCACTCAGGGGGAAGCTAACTAGATTTTTACCTCTTTCTCTCCACCCCCTACCTCCTTCCATTCAAAATGGATTTAACCTTGGCCATATCGTCAGTTTTTGGAGATCTGCATTTCGGGGCTTCCCTCCAGTAATGGAGGTAATACTGTACGGGTTATTTGCCCCGCGAGAAGATCGTTTTTTCACCTCAATAAATGGGAACCCCCTTCGAATAGAAGGGAACCTTGGGGTACTCATGCATAGGGAGAGGTTGGAAAGGCTTTAAAATAGGGTTCCCCTGCGACAAGCCGAATGGGGAGCTTTCTTTCTACCTGTAGGAGCCCTCGATGAGTCGGAGAGGGAAAGAAGGGGCACGAAAAAAAAACAAGATTCATTCTAGCAATAGCTCGTTACTTAAGTGAACGCTTCTCTTCTCTTTTTATGTACATTTAAATTATAAGAAGCAAAATATATTAATAAAACGTATCTGCTTTTCAACATTTATTGCATTCAGATGGAAAAGGAAATAAAATAAAGTTCCCTTAAAAGAACGCTTTTACCTCATCAATTTCTTTTAAGTTGGAGAAGGGAAATAAATTGCAGCAGTGCTAGATAACATGGAAAATTTTATTTGATTTACTTTCATTACTAAATGCACACAATTGAGAAGTGATTTGCAAAAAACTTAACCTAACCTATTTCTAGCTTATCCGAAAAAGAGGCAGTAGGCTTTGGAAACCACATCAATTGTACAAGTTACGTTGGCTGAGACTGAGACAGATTTTTTTTTCCTTAATGGAGCAGCATGATCAATATCAATATGAGTGACATGGTATTTTGTGAGTAACCGTACCAGATTATAGAATATTAATGTGTATTCATTCCAAATGACGCTTCTTCTTCTGAACTGTAGTAGCAGGCTAGCCTTCTTGAAAAATGGCTACAAAAAGAGAGAAGCAATATGCTGCTTTCAAATTCTGTCTTCAATTGGGAACATGGCGATGGAAATGATTCAACAAGCATACGGTGAGGGAATTCTGCTATTCTATTGCATTCCGCACGGACTTTCAAGACCGAGAACCAACAATAATGCAACATGAACCTGGAGCATTTTGCAGTGCAATCATAAAGATATCCATTAACACAGCTGCTGCGATTGCGCGAATAGCCGTGCGGTAACTCTGTTACTTTGGGCATCGCTGCAAGTAATGTGTTCATCTCCACATGCGACGCGCGAGACCGGTAGATTCCAAAGTTACTGACTCCCGAACAAAAACCAGCAGAGAATTGATGTCTGTCTACAGCTGCATCAGCACTTTGGTGAGAGCGGGAACAACTTTCTGAAGTCCGTAATCATTGATGATAAAGATATATCATGATTACACACTAAGATCTGAAAGGCAAGCAAACTCGGACCACATGTAAATCACCTTTGTCAACCACATCAAAAAGTCAAAGTGTCACATCGGCAGGCAAAGTGCTAGCCATTTCTTTTTTCGATTGCCATTGTACTAACATGTTGTTCCACAACATAAAACAGATGCAGCACAATATTAATTGTCCGTCCAACATATGCGGAAAAAAGACAAGCGCTCTATCCAAACTGCTGGAGTGTCTACAGTGAGCCGACGTCAGCATATAGCACACATATTGATCGTATATCTAAAGAGGAAAAAAGGATCAAATACGTTCCACATCTTCCTTATAGCTCTAACTTGACCCTTTGTGATTTCTTTTTGTCTCTCAAGCTGGTTTTGCTTCACAGTGTAAATTAACACATCGCACGCAAGATTAAATCATCATCAATACATAATGAATTAATTAATTTCGTTTATGTACGTAAAATCATACTGGTTAAACAAGTCGTTTTGATAATCATTTGAGCACTATCAACTTAAGATCCTAAAGCAAAATCAGATGTAACTCGAGCTTCCCTGTAAAACGTTTCCATAAGAATGGAAGCATTCAATGAAAAGCAACATTTAGGTTCGTAGCTTATAAAATCCGTACCACTCTAAGATTCTATTCCACAAAGAAAACACATATTCTCGGGAAACAGTCAAAATAAAACACTATTATCGACCTGAAATAAAATCAACTTTGGAAATGATTACCATCCAATTTTACCTGTATAACTTTCTTTCTGGAAACAGATTGCTGTATTAAATGAGACAACAAAGAAAAAGTGAACCTCAACTTCATAAAATAAACAAAACACAGACTAAAAGGCTTCATGGTGCTTTCATAAAGGCACACCTAACCACTCTCTTTAATAATATATCCCGAAAGGAGTCAATTTTCCCGAGACGTCCAGTCTTATTTGATTGCCCGGTGTCATATGAAGGCGACATTTGTGAGTGACTGCTCGTGACCGCATCCACCTGCCTTTAATAAGGCAAAAGGAGTTTTTAGTCGAGGCTAGAGCCACCGAGAGGGTCTAATTCCATTATCGGCTACCCTCCCTTTATAAGGCGTATAAAACATGTTGGCAGGTCTACGGCTCTTATCTTCCTAGAGGGAGCTGTAAAAATCACGCTTCTAACCATTGACAGTATATCAGAGCAGCTTTATCCCTCCCCCTCCCCCACTCTTTCACACACCCCTAACCTAACCCCCAACAACTCCTTTCTGCTCTCTCATTTCTTTTACTTTCCAACTGTACTTCTTCTTCGTTTCTTTTTTTTTCCTAGAAGAATTCCAAAAGTTAATCTGTTAAAAGTTGAGAGATAAAAAGAGTTTTTCACAGAATAAGGGAAAACGTCCTCATACTTTTAATTAATCAAATTTTTTATAACCGATAGCGAAAAACAAATTAGCAGTGAAGTTTTATAGGATGATTTTCGGTGCAATTCCCCGAAGGGATCGGAGGTTCATTGCCTGGCCCGTTGTCGCCAAACGAACATTGGCAACGCCAAAGGCTTCGAAAACAAATCGTGGGCGCCCGAGCCTATTGGTGATCAACACTGTCCCCGTGGATTGCGTTAATTTATTGTTTCCTA
Source organism: Rhysida immarginata (assembly GCA_023313115.1). Classification (NCBI taxonomy): domain Eukaryota; kingdom Metazoa; phylum Arthropoda; class Chilopoda; order Scolopendromorpha; family Scolopendridae; genus Rhysida; species Rhysida immarginata. The sequence continues at coordinate 4,719,306 of JAHWFO010092776.1, read as the reverse complement.
ATTGAGATAATGCAATTTCTACATGAAACCATCATATTGACTGTGCATTTGCTAATGATTAATAACACGGGCAATTTGAAGTACACGTGAACCGAAGCCACGGCGAGAAACAAAATTTTAACGACTCATTACGATGCAACCTTTTTATTTTTTAATTTCTATTTTTCCTCTGGTAATAAAAACGTTCGACAATTATTGCTAATGTCCCGTGACGCGTCGAAAAACTCTTCTTTATTTGAATTACAATAATTACTTTGCGCAACGCTGCGCCCTTCAAAGTTTGATTAATCCACTCGTTTTAGAAATTCTAACAGAGGGAAAAGTTTTAATAAATATTAGCGGTCTGATTATTAGAAAATATTTTACATCTAAACTAGATTTTAGATAAAATAAAAGTAAAGACTATGCTTACGAGAAAAACAGTTACTATCTAAACTCAAGATAGCGATAATAACATAATTCGTAGCTCTTTTTCTTCAACCTTCATAACCGAGTAATGAAAGAAGATTAGGATCTTATTGGCCACCGAAAAGGCCAAATTAAAGGAGTCTACAGACCTTTAAATAAACAAGTACCAATGATATTTTCTTAAAAATATTTAAACCTCTCAACTAGGACAGACAAAATCATATACACAGAATTATCAAAAACTCACATAAAATTACCTCTCTCTTAAATACCCTTACAACGTAATCGAAACCTGGAATAACTTGTCTCCTGTAATAAAGATAATGATTATGGAACGCCGTACGCCAAAGTGTTTAACCACGATATACTTGTTGCTACCATAATAACTAATTGCATTATAATTCAGCAACACACGATCTTAATCAAAAGCTATGTTACCTGAAAAGGGATGCTAAAAGATTTTAATAACAAAAAATTAATCCTCCCGAGGAAGGTATAGGAAAGCAGCGGAAGTCCTGAGATCATCTATGTTTGCCTTTTCACCTCACTTTTTAATCCCCCACCCCAATTTTTTAAATCGAAAAATTGATTTTCTCGAACATAGTCCATGCTATGTATTTAGAAAGGTAAAAGAGCTATATCATCTTTCGTTTCTCATCATTTCCGATCGAATGACATATCACATGGCATATGTTGCCATAGTTCTAAAGACTAAGTAACTGCCACCCCCATAACGCCGAGCCGGCCAGGTGGCCGAGAGGGCTAGGGCGTAGGCTTTCTAGTTCTCGAGTCCGCCTGGTCGTGGGTTCGAATCCCGCCGTGGGCATGGATGTTTGTGTTTGTCCCGGGCTGCGTACAGATATAATTTGTGTAAAAGGCGCAAAATGATCTAAGTAGTCGACGCCAAAAATTCTAATAAACCAACCAACCAACCAAACCATAACTCCGACCTCATTGGGACAATTTGGCCTAAACGTCATAGTAATGGAGATCTTGCTTAAAGGAATCTGCATACCGAATTTCACTCCTTTATTATATGCTTAAAAACACATAGACCTTTTGGTCCCCTCTAATTTCCATCCCAGAAACTCCAAGCCTAGTGGGCTAATCAAAACCAAATTAAATAGTGAAGGTGCACATGCCCATAGTAAGCTATATCCGAATTTCAACATTTTACTTAAAAAATGCGAAAATTACGAAGGGGACGGGTGGGCGGACGGACAGACGGACTTTGTGAAACCAATAAGCAGCTCTATTCTTCCGCTACATAATAATATTTGAAAGTCGTTCAAAATTAATTGGTACTGAAATTTTTGGTTCCTAGGGGACTAAGTGAGTGCATATTACAATTAGAGGTATTCCCCGCCAATGTCTATGCGTTTTTGCCATTGTTTCGGCAGTTTCGGTATTGACGCAGTAAACCATTCGCTAGCCGCAATATCCTGCGTATATGGAGCACGAGGCAATACAGTGTATTCTAGAGCCTCCTAGATAGTAATAGTGTGGCGACTTAATGCTATGTTCTACATAGGTTGCTTATCTCATGTGGATATCCGATACAGCCATTCTTTTTCTACAAAGAACTTAAGCTTGTCCATCGCCGCCTATGATTATCTACTTCCATGTTTTCTCACTTTCTCCACGTATAACTAAGCAACTTACTCTCTGTGAGATGCAGCAATGGCATCTGATAGCAGAGTACGACCGTATAGTCTACTTTCTCTCTCACACAGATACAGATACACAAACGAGAGAGAGCGAGAGAAACTGGGAGCACATATCAGTAGTGATAATATCTGATACTGATTTTTTTTAAATAATAACTTCTATAATTGAATGAGTTTAAGCGTTTTGTGTAATTTGACGGTCCCTTTAGAAAGTATGGTATTTGGTGTCTAAGTTGTATTTTTAATTTAACTTATTTTATAATTATAATATTGATGTTACAGGAACAAAGAAATTGTTACTAGGAGACTACATCCAAGAATTCCCCCCTGAAGAATTCTAGACGGTCTCGATTGGAATCGGCTCTACAAACCACTGTGGAGAACTGACAATCAATGATCGATCGATTTGGTCTAAAAGCCTTCAGAATTTTTCTCGAAAATTGCTTCGATTCTTTTAAACCTAACCTCACCGGTCCATTATTCACAATGCGCTCATTTAATGGCTTCAGCGATTCCTAGACAAATTCTTAATCAATACGAAGGTTAAGGAGATTGCATTACTTAGCCAAGCTAAAGTAAAGCAAACATAAACACAAGATGAACTGAAAGCAAAAAAGCGCAGAAACCCATCCCTGATGAAAAGTTGCTGTACTGAGTGGGCGGAGTGGGAATTAGCGTTTCATTTGTATGGCAATGGATAGCTGCTATTCATTATTACGCTCTGAAACACTCCCAAATGGCGAAGTTAATGAGTGATAAAGGAGGATTACGGTAGTCGAGCTAATGCTTGTACGCCCGCTGCCTATTGAACATTGGGCAATAATGTTTGATTAGTCAACGGTTCGATCTCTGTGCCATGAGCCGTGTAATAGTTTACATCTGTTTCCCTAAAGAAATATGCATCAATTCATCCCCAAGGGTGAAACAGGTAAATAATTGGTGCCTGCCTCTATCAGCTCCGCTCAGCGTGGTTCGTCGCGGGGGAGAAAACATTGGGAGTCCAGACCGCCGCGGCACGAAAACAAAACGAAAGAGGAATTTGGGAATGGCTGTTGGAGAAGGAAGAAAGAGAGAGAGAGAGAGAGGAGGGGGGGATGGGATGAAGGAGAGAAAAAATATGATTTTTACATCCCAACTCACACAGATAGGATTGAAGTTTATTCTCGTGAAGCATCTGCGCCATGCAGATAGGGAGACGAACGCCCTCTATCAGCCTTCCCCGTTTTATTACCATTCCAAGACTCATTGAGGCAGAGTCTGACCCTGACGTATCCATCATGCGCTGCACCCGGCGTACAACTCGGAGAGTGGCGGACACGTGACCTCCTCCTCCTCCTTCGTGAAACACAACCCCTCAGTGATGGTTCCCTTACGTTTCGTCGCCAGTTGAAATTCCAAATGCGAATCCGGGGAAATTTGTCATTTTTCTTTCCTCCTGTCCCTCCGCCCGGCGTTTCTCCTTCCTTCGGAAATGATCGCAAGAAACAAGGCGATTATATCAGACAACGGCCCCTGGCTTAGAAAACTTGGCATTTTCACGTCCACTTCCCCTCGCTTTCCTCTTTTTTTTTTCAACTATCATACGAAATTTAGAAATTTATTTCGTTCGCCTGATATCACTGACGGTGATGTGCTTTGTTTCGATTTAACAGCTCGCTATTCATTTGCTTCGCAGTAATTTCTTTTTATTACGTTTCATAGAGAATATAAACTATAATAACGTCTGCCAAAATTCAGCAACTGAATAAATTCTTGCGATAGAAATATAGGGCCATAAAAGGAATTCGGATTTTATAGCAGCTTATAAAGTATAAAGTATTACAGGTTTGCTTATAGATAGGTCACATATTTCTTAAGTAACCTTTAGTTCCATCGATAAGAAAAATTCTAAATTATATAAAGATACACGTGAGACTTTGAGAAAAAGGAAGAAATACTATAGAGATAGTTGACGACGTTACATTTGAACGATTTTGAACTGTCGAAACATTACGAAAACCCTCGGCGCCATCCACGGTCGTGTTCTACCTGGCGACCATGGTTGCCAACAATCGCCCGCATCGAATTTCCACTCCAGGAGGCTATGACGCAAGACATTCATGTCGATCTTCTCCAGTCCTCTCAACAAACTTTTCGCAGAGCGTTCGGTGTACCTTCTACCCATGTTTTCTCTCCAGATATTCGATAATTTTTTGTCGATTCAAACATTCCAGAGAATCTCGGCTCGTCAGAGAAGCGAACCTGATTCCAATGCTATCACAAGAGCCTTGTCCTTCTTCTTTGAACATTTTCCGTATCTTAGATTTGTTTCTGAACATTCCATATCCTACATTTCGTATCACTGAGCCTCATAACGGGCAGAACACGCGCTCTAAACAATTTTCAGCATGGCATGTTTTCTAAAATTATGGCATGTTCTAAAACATCGGGGAAGTGTCGAGTGATTTTACAGAGATATCTTCAAATAGAAATGCCCGTATGGCCGTTTTCTATGTTAATGTTGTTTCATTCCAAAACGACCTTGACTTCGAGATGTGACTGCTGACATTTGTCGATGAGCCCATGCCCGAGATTTATATCGTGTCCAAAGAGGTGATCTGGAGATTTTTAGTGATAATGTTGCGCACTGGGAGACTCCAACATATCTAGCAAGTGACCTTTGCGATTTTAGTTTTTCTCCTGACATGAGACACGTCACATTAGTTATCTCCTCCGGGGTCTTACAAGATGTGGATATTTCTCTGGAACGGTCTGATTTTTAAAACGTTGCCAGTATTGGAGTTTCTCATTTTAGTGAATACATTTCTGGTTTCGAAAAGCTTACTCCTTTGCTTTCACGCTTTTTTTCTGATGGCTGGATGCGTATTCTTGGCGTCGGAAAAGATTACAGGTTCAACATCGATTTTCCGGTACCCTTAATTCCAGAGCCTTACCGGATTAACCGTTTTGCCGGACCATCCGATTTCATCTTAATAATTCATCAGCACACCCCTAACCCACTAATTACACACCTACCATGTATCTAGACCGATGTTTACGTTTAACACCACGGCTGATACTTGAATTTGCCTGTGAAGCCATAACTAGGGCTTAAATTTAAGCAAAATAGGATATAATCTCAAAATAAAGGGAGACTACCACCAGCACGTGCAGTGTAAACAGACAAACAGATTGCGCCAGCGGGATTATCAAGTTTCCTCTCGCGATTTTGTCCGGATTAAAACAAGTGCCGGATCATCCGTTGCCGGAAAATCGGCGTTGCACCTGTATTATACAGGGTGTATCAACAGTCTTCACCCGATTTCAAAATTCTATTTTTTTTTTAAAATCAACGTATAGATATGGTGTGCAATATGAACGCCGTCTGGACGGCACACATCTATTCGATATTTAAATTCCTCCCCTACTTTCTGAAGCATATGTAGTGTCACTTCATTTGATGCGAACGTCTAATACGAGCTGTACTTTGAGCTGTTGTACTTTGAGCTGTTGTGACTTCAGTTCCGAAAATCACGCCGCACGATAGTTACTGACTCACAATTTTCGAAGCGAAAGACGCAAAAACCTTTGTGGTACGGGGTCGCCATCTCGACATAAACTGACGAGAGCTCATTACGCGTTTCAGACGCATCCAGGAGATCTCTAGCGGCAATGAAACAAAGCCTGACGATCCCCTCTTTTCAATGGAATGCAAATCGTTTGCCTGCGATCAACGGCTATAGAGTAATAACATTTAGTATTCGGTCAACGTTTTCGAAGTATTATACATGTAGCCACATAGAGCTTTTAAAAATCGTTGGAACGAATATAATAAAATTTTCAGAAAGACGAAATTAAGAAACTTTTTATGCAGGTTGATACGTTTTCTTCTACTTGTTGATCGCTAAAAAGATAGAAACTTCTTAATTAAATTAACGAATTCTTTAAAATAAGACATTTTCCCGCCATTTACCAAGCGAAATGAGAACCGCGGTTGATTAAAAATGAGAGCGAAAGCGACCATGCATTCTCCTGTGTAGCAAATTCTTTCAACAATCTTTAATGACAAAGAAATCACAGGCGAACACGAAGTTCGCCTTTAATGGAAAGCTGCGGAAAAATTTACATTGTCCATGAGATAAAAAAATTGTAACCTTTTTTTTGATATTTCTAGACAAAAAAATCAATGAATGCGCATAATCGATATACATTTTAAAATAAGATGGATTTGTATCCTAAGATTAGGTCGAATAAGGAGAGCGTGAATGGAACTTTTTTTTTTGGTGGCTCCGAGTCTTCTTAGATAAATAGCCGCAATGCGAATAGCCTAAGAACTCACACACACGCATACATTCTCTCGCTCACTCTCTCTTTGCTCAAAGAACAAACAAAGTTTAATCCGCAAAAACTTCTAAGAGCTTCTGCCACATTTGAAATGGAAATTTTTCCGACACTTTGTCACCTCTTGGAGACACAGCGACAAGGCGCATAGCAATTGTCCTTCTGCGTGAAAAGGTTTCGTCAAACACAACAGTAGCAGCAGCAGCACAGCAGCAGCAGGAGCAGCGCTTAAGATATCAACCCCTCACAGACAAACGAAAATAAACTTCTTTTCTCTTTTCGCTCCTTTCCCCTTTTCTATTGGTAAAGTCGAAAACCTTCCCACCACTGGCGACGGATTACAAACATTCAATTGATTTAATGACGTCAGCGCCGAAGTTCCACAGATGTTACTCGATTGCCACGAGCGATAAAGAAATGGATATTGAAAATTCGCCACTCCTCTTCATCAGCAGCGAGAGAGAGAGAGAGGGATCCGTATAGGTGAGCGAGCGCACGAGCAGCTGTTTTCAGTCAATCGCTTCCGCGTGACCCCATCCGCTCGTGCCTTGTCTTCATGGATGGATGATAGATACGGATGAAATGGGCCGAACCCTCTCCAGAAACCATCACATTGATTTGAAAGTGAAAAGGCATTTCTCTGTACAGGAGAGTGTTGCACTCATGCCTCTGGACCGAATGCCTCTCCTTATGCAAAAACCGATAGAGAGCACCACGCATTGCAAAAATCACTAGCATTTATGGATATATCTATCACGCTGTTATTCTGCGTTTTCCTTGTTGCCCTACTCTTTTCACACCAATAATGCTCGTTATCAGATTTTCTACTTTGTAAGGGTGAAGCAAACACTCTTTAATATTGCGGCTATCCACGAAATATCAAGGCTATTTTGAAACTATATAAGTATCAGAAAAACGAGAAAAAGGTTAGATTTTCTGAAATTACACAGTTGTTGAAGAGAGCGACAAATTTGATTACTGTAGTTCAAGTAAGATGGAAGCGTAAAAAAACTCCTGAAGCGTTTCTAGTGGGATGTTCAAAGTGTTCTTCATACATGTTCTGGAACGTGCATCTGAAAGTTTCCATTGCTCGGCATTTCAGCAGGTTTTGTGCTATTGACATCATTAGTGTTTCCATTTTGCACTGGCCGGCCAGGTGGCCTAAAGGGCTAGGGCGTAGGCTTTCTAGTACTCGAGTCCGCCTGGTCGTGAGTTCGAATCCCGCCGTGGGCATGGATGTTTGTGTTTGTCCCGGGCTGCGTAGGGATATAACTTGTGTAAAAGGCGCAAAATGACCTTAGTAGTCGACGCCAAAATTTCTAATAAACCAACCAACCAACCATTTTGCATTGACCTGGGCAGAGAGCTGGATAAACAACTGGAGTGAAACCCTCTGGCTCACTGGATAACATCAAAAGTGAAATCAATGAGAATATACTAATAATACTGAAGAAAATCTTCAAACACATCACAAGTACAAATAGAAAAAAAGAAGGGAAAAATTCCTCGATCTGGATTCTGAGCTCAATTTCGATTACTAATGTCTAGTTTGTAAAGACGGGTACAATGAAAAAGTGGTAATTACTGCCTTGCTTTTGATTGTAAAAGATTTGCTTGTCTATTGCCATAGGTAACTATCGAAATAAGCTGGATAATTGAAAACTGTTTTCGTGATTTTCGATTACTTATGTCTAGTTTATGGGAAAATGTTAGCTTCAGCACCTGCAGAGAGGTGATCACTCCAGTTGGTTATCCAGCTCACTTGGACGTGGGTGAGTTTGGCACTATTCCCGACTATGAGTATTTTGTTTCCCTCCGCACTGTTTTTGTGAAAATATGATGATACAAAATGCAGATTGAACTCTGAGGTCATTTTCGTTGCTGTAGTCATCTTGTTGGTGCGATAATCCTCTCTGTGAGTCAGTATTGGTTTCCTCCCACTATTGTGTTTTGTAGACGATGTTTTCTCACTGGTACTGTATGCAGTTACGACCTTTGATACAGCAGCTATCGACACTCAAGTAACAGGGCGACTTGTATAATGAATACTCCAGACGGCCGGACTCCAACAATTTTTCTCCCGTTTGAAGTCTTTCAGATCTGATGTAAAATTCGTATACTGCAAATATGTATAATTTGTAAATATATATAATTAGGGAATGTTCACACTAACCATAGAAGACAAAGTGACGATTATGAAAAGCAGTTGGGCAGGTCCATTAGTATGAGCAGGAGTTAGTCGTAGATAAAAATGTTTACACTATTTTGTCTAATCCCTAGTAAAAGATTATAATTCTTTTACATGAGTTTATCTAGTAAAAGATTATAATTCTAAGTCACCAATATTCATTTATGCTATTAAGACGAGACGAATATCCTGTGATGATTAGAAGATGAATTTTCTTTTTTCTTTATATCTGAAATAAGCATTGGCAGATCAACCAGTCTACAGTTTCAAAGAATTCTATGATGATCATGTATTCTCGAAACAAATTCCATCCTTCCCCTCATCATTTACTCAAATTTTACTACTCACAAACACCTGTCGTCAGCTATTCTACTATCAAGAAAACCAAACAAATATAGATGCCCCCAATACAAAAGCGAAAGTTTTTAAAATTCTATTGGAAATTTTCAACGGTTGTTAAGTTAGGATTGAATCCTTTCTAAAATAGCGTTAAGTATAAGGACATTGAGCAGAGGGTGGGGGGGGGGGCAGGAAAGAGAGAGAGAGAGAAAGGGGGAAGGGTGTCGTTTGGCGCTGTTTGTGCTATCTGCTGCCATCTTCGATAATGGCTGTGGTGCTTTCAAATGAAACATCGATTACTTATTCATATCAAGTCGAATTAAACATGAAAACGTAATTAAAATTCATCCGCTATACGGGCAAAAGGGACAATGCCATTGCCTACCCCCCCTCATTCTCTGTAACGTTAAAAACCAAGAAAGGCTTCTATTATGAATAAATAAAGGAATCGAAAATTCTAAATGCGCTATCCAATTCGCTTCGTGCCTAAAGGAATTCAATGCAAACTAATTATTATTCGTTACAATTTTAGAAGGAGAACATGTAAATTTTTCAGTTTCTAAAACGGGGTTTATGAGAAGTACTCTCGTGATTTTTAAAACTTAGAACTCATTTATGACATTAATCATTCTATAAGCTGCTTTAATCGTAAAGGATACTGACTTGGAAATTTAAAGAAAATTGAATAACTTTCCTAAATATAGCCAAGGCTGAATTTAAGTTTACTTTATAACTATGGTGGCTCAGATTGCGTCATATGGGTATATTTTAACTAATTCAAAACGCAATCAAACTTGTAGCAATAAAAGGATGTAAAGCAATTATTGTGAAATGGACTAGGTGGCAATTTGAGTTTGCATCTCTTATTGTAATGGCTTTATTAATATTATCTGCATTAATTGTGAAAAGGAGCATCGTTTTAACGGATGCGATTGTAAAATCGGTTAAAAATTATTTATTTTAAATAAAAATTAGCAGCACTGAAATTTCACTGTAAATGCGCGCTAAATGAAGAATAGCCGTGGAAATATCTTCACGAAGAGGCAATTTGAGTTTGGAGAATAGGAAAAATGTCAGACGGGGCCATATTTGGTGAATACGAAGCTTGGTCGATGAAATTTGTTGAGTTTTTGGTCAAAAATTTGCGTACCAGATTTGATGTGTGGGACAGCGTATTATTGTTCCTTCACAAATTTGTCAACGCTTCAGTATAAAAAACTTCATTGGCAACATCAAATTAGAGGCAAACTCTTTTTTAATACGAGGGTTGGGGCATAAGTCATGGCAACTATATTTTTTGTGAGTTGAATGAAAAATGTGAAATATAGAGATGGAAGGACACGAATGGACCTGTAATGTTATTTTCATGATTCTGGAAAATTATTCTGAAATATGATAACAGGTTTCATGTTCCAGAATAAGTAACAGAAATCAAATAGAGAATGGCTATTTTGATATACCAGCGTTGTTCAATTCGGGTTACATCCATCCTACACGACGGTTAACTAAGAACTGATTTAACATTGCTCTCTGTACAACAATAGGAAACCACAGAGCCATCTGGATTTGTGGAAACATACTACGAATGCACGGCTTCCTTGAGACATAATATTTTGTGTTATAATCCCTTAACTTTGAGGGGGGAAAATAGTTGCCATGACTTATGCCCTAACCCTCGTATTTTTATCCATTTCAAAAATCGCAGAGCATGCTTTTGATCGACTAACAAAACCATCAGCTGTAAACAAACTGGTTAACAGATCGCGCCAAATTTCTAAATGGCAATTAGGTTCATTGATGTTGTCTTGCAGCAAAAAAAATAATTTTTCATACTTTTTTACGCATGCTTTATAAATGAAAAATTTCCGGTATTTTACTAAATGTATATATAAAGAGTATAAGAAAGAATTCAAACAGCCCTCTCTAATTATAAGCCGCCGAGGCAAATTCGCAAGACTCAGCTTCGTGAATACGCAAGAAAATGTCGACCATAAAACAGTCTTGGGGTATCTTCTTTATTCAGCCCTATTCTTTTCAATTAAGGGGCTGTATGAAATAGTCTGCATTCTCATTTGCGGTGGAAGAAATATTAGGCAAGACAGAGCGAGAGGAGCCCAAACAAACGATCCATTAATCCCGTAAATGTGGCTGTGGGGTTTGTCTTCATTTGAACACGGGCTGATTTGAGCCTTTCAAAAGATTAGGGACAAACTCTACATCCTCTGCGGATTTGCGACCTTGCTGAGTTTAATAGCAATCTCATATTATAGCACAGGTCTAAATCCGCAAGAACATCAGGCAAAAAGGGGGACTGACTCCTTATTGGTCGTCGCCAGCGTTCAATAAAGCTTAGGAGAGAGCCATGATTCAGAGCCAAGAGGAAAAGCAACAAGCTCAGCCTCTAAATTAGCATTGCTAACAAACAAGGAGTGGGAAAAATTCAATAAAAATTTTTGCTACGCCTCTGGAATCAAATGATGATGATGACAATAACAACAACTAGGAAGGTAGGAGAGGCCGGGGAAACGGGGGAGGAAGGTGGAAAGCGGGGAGGGGGCGGGAAATTGCGCTTGCGATTAACCCTTCCTGCCCTCGTCGCAGCAACATGCAACAGAATAGGAGCAAATGGCATCAAAGCCAATGAGAAATGCTAAGCCAGTAAAGGAAGGGTTTTCGAATGCGGTCTATTAACCTCTATTGAACCCTCGGGCAATGAATTATCTTGGCGGGAAAATTTATTACACAGAAACACTCCCGTATTTTTCGCTTTTCATTATGTATCAAAAATTGAAGGCCCTTTTACGTGATTGGTCATTAAGGAGAAATAGTGTAAATATTGCACAACGAGGGCCCCCGAGCAATCTACTCTGACTCGGCAACATTTTAACATTAATATTCTTTTTTGGGGTGGGGGCACGATATGGATTTAATGAATGTTTGTAAATGCAGATATCCTAATGACTCTCTCAACATTCTAATTTAAAAAGAACACATTTGATATCGAAAAACAGATAAACCTAGAAGTACCATAAAAATTGTTAAATGACCTCTAATTAAAAATGAAAATATAGTTGTCCCAAAAGAGTATCCACAGCAATCGTTTACTTTTAATAATATTAATAGAATAATAATAATAATAATAATAATAATAATAATAAATAATAATAATAATAATAATAATAATAATAATAATAATAATAATGAGCATTATTAGAATTTCCGAAATTCTCTGTAACAAGATGAAAGGGTCGAAGTGAATACATGCACCTTAGTGGGATTTGAAATTGCAACTTGAAGCGCTACTTTCCCGTGTAGAGTTTTCTAGGAATGTCAAAATTAAAGCTCTAAAACAGCGCAAATGTGGAGAAGCCACTTGCGATGGATACGCCTGGTAACGAATGACAACTAGTACAACAACAATGACTGCCACAAGTGTCCAAACCATCGCTTAATTCAATGCTAGGATGCGGCGGCAGATGTGCACATGGTTAAGTTACGATAGTCAACATCTGTCGAAAGTAACAATGAATTACTACAAAAACTCTAAAATCTACGCCTGACGTGGGTAAAAGGCATCGAGTCTATTGTAGATCATGATATGAAATGTTCAATTCGTTTTGAGAAACATTTAGGCTAATCACCTACAGGCCTATATTTTAACAATTATGATATTTTTAGCGCTTTTGCGTGTGGTTCCTCGTTATTATTAATAGGTAAAGGTACGGTGGAATTGTATTCATCACACGCATGACTCTGAAATTCTCCAGACATCAGCTTCATACAACGTTTAGAATCAGCAATTCATTCTGCAGATATCCAACTACCTAAGGTGAACGAACTGACTCGGTGGAGCTCTTTCCAACTCAAAATAGAATCAGAACTGGCTAAAACCTAGTTCGCCACGTATATTGGCTATATCATAGCCTGCACATGTTAATGGGGAACATGTTATTTATTTTTTAAATACAGGGCGCTTCATACAAAACTAATACAAAATTCTTTCTCTCTTTATTTCAACAAAATTGACGCTAACTACAATCTGCAATACCTTAAATTTGGGAGCTTATTCGCCTCTATAGTAAATGCTGAAAATGTCCTACCTCCTGCTCTAGACACAACTGATCACATCGTTGCATGTTACTGGCCGTTCCTCGGAGGACTATGTTGTCAATGCCATTGATCTCTTGTGTTATGTTCTGCTTCAAAATGTCCAAGGGCTGGGGGCGTGTGGCGTAAACTTTGTCCTTTAAGCAGCCCCATGGGAAGAAGTCATTGGGCGAATTTCCATACAAATTATAAGATAATAACGAAAGAAATGTGCTAGTTTCATACGAATCACCCTGTATTTATTTATGCATGTGTTTACAGATAGTTACTATTGTCAGGTATGAACATAAGCATTTGAATGATTTTTATTTATATAAATAATAATTAACAAATGTGTAGAAAACATTAAATTATCAATTCTCTGATTTAGCAAATGGAAATAATAATTTTAGTTACAGAATAAGAAGTGTATAGGAATAGGAAATTATTCTGCTGTGACAGGAGAAATTTTAACATATTTTATAAATTATAAGAAATGTTTTATATGCAAGATCGTAATTTTGTTACTGCAAAGGGGCATTACCTTTAAAAACAATATTCAGATTTCTAACAAAGATGCAATATTTTAACACTAAGATCTAGGAACAACATTCGAACTTCCTGATAGGTGTTCAACTCGACACGGAGGGTACGAGAATATTAAACTCGAATAAACTTTTCCCTTGTACTCATAACCGATCCAAGAAGCTCAACTTGGACACGGTGCAAGTCAAAATGAGGACCTTTTCTTTCCTTTCCTTTTCTTTTCTTTCTTTCTTCCACCTCCCCCTGCACTTAACTTCCATTCTCCTTCCGCCATCTCTTCACCACCTTGACGGTTCTTTCCACTGGATGGTTCTTTTCCCTTTCACATTAAACGGTGCGTGCATCCGTTAATTATCACTGTTAAAGCCATTAAAAGGAAAATTTATGACGCATTTGATAATGAGGCTATCCCACGATGACAAGAAAGGATTTTAAGAAATGATCCAAAACGCTAATTGCAGATTTCAGGTGATTATTCTTCATACGACGGTATTTTTAATGAGTTCTTAAAGTGAATTTCCAATGTTCTTGCCTATATTATTGGCAACCGAAGCCCAGCCAGTAATTGTTTACTTCCCCTCGACCAAGCTTTGTGCTCCTTAGATAACCTCATAAAATTCTACGACATCAAGAACTAAAGGCTAGAAGCTATGGGAAAAATTACGAAAAGAAAAGAAAAAAAGGGCTTTATACATATAATCATATTGTCAGTAGCGTGATCGAAATCCAAGCAATATTCGCGGCAAGAGAAAAAGGGACTTAAGATTGAATTTAGTTCTAGACATCTCGGTAATAGGATTTTTTTCAAAAGAGAACAAGCAAAAACAAAATTTTAATAACAATATTGCAACAACAGCACGTACTCTTCATCTTCTTCAACCTTTTCTATCACAATACATATTCTAGATCCAATATAACCCAATCAGGCAGAACAATCTAGGCAGCAAAGCAATATTCTTTGTCGTTATGAAAAGCAGAGTTATCTGTACTGTCCTTCTTGATGAAGTTGATGGAGACCTTGCCTATAGCAAGAAAGAAATCACACAGTATTCCGACCGGTTTCGACTTTTATTCCTGGCTTTGTTAACAATAATATATCCATGATAAAGCAAAAAATAAAAGGCGAGAATCGTTCAGCATTCTGTGTGACTTCTTTCCTGCTATATACTGCAAGGTCTCCATCAAATTCATCAATATTCTGTGAGCTGTCTTTCTAGGGAAGTATTATTAATAGCCAAGTCCTAACTTAATGACAAAAGTTTAATGTAGCTTACCGTAAGTTATTCTACAGCAAACAATAAAAATAAAATTTCCTGAAGAAATACTCATTACAGGTGTGCATGAATAGATATGTTGAAACTGTTAGCACTTATCAGATTAATCTTAGCTTCAGAATGTTTACGCTGTTTAAAGTCATTTCTATAAAGAGATGTGCAAATTGTTAAACTCAAACAAGGAATTTCAAAATAAGTAACACTTTTTCTATAAAACAATCTATTTTATATTGCCCGGTACGAAAGAAAAAGGAAACGGGGGCAAGCTTAATGTAAGTGCTTATCGATTGTAGATGTCTATTTTGTTCAGATTTTCTGAAACATGGCGGCTTCTACCTCGCTTATAAGTCTGTTTGTTCCAGGAAAACTATAAAAGGCAAACTAAAAGCAGAATTTATAATTTTTTAACTACTTAAAGGATATGGTAATGATACAATAATAAAAGAGAACAACAAGGCATTCGGAGTATCGTATTTAACCTATCGATTAATCGTGTGCCAGACATGTTTTGGTTTCACTTCAGTTGTGATTTCATTAGGGGAATGCCAGGAATAAGTAATGCTCCGCTTTCTGTCAGTTTCTAACTGGTTGAACGAGTTTTTTTTTTTCATTTACGCATGCGGCAATTCGTGCCGGGCACTATAATAATCCCTTTTAATTAGTGACAGATCTAATAATTTTCTCATAAACTCGTTTTTCAAGATTCTGAATACTTGCAGCACAGATGGTCCAATAAAACAAAAAATACCTATTATAGACTAAGAAAATATTAAATTAATTAAATTTTATCGATAGCCACACGAACGAGCAATGAATTAGATATTAAGAGACAAAACCAAAAGTGGATGTGAGAGTATAAATGAACTGGCACCTTAGAGGGAAATTTTCTAAAACAATTTAGCTATTGAATATTTTTTAAAGAGAAGACCTGTAATAATAGATAGCACATTAAAAAAATCACCTCTTTAAATTTTACAGTCTTAATCTCTGGTCAGTAAGATTTGCATATAATTTGAATACTACTGTACAGAGGTTGAGTCAAAAGTAATGGCCGACTCGGGAGGGGGGGAGGGGTAGAGTTTGACGAATTCTGGGCGAAGACCATTACCACAAGGGTATATCACAGTTTATTAAGAGAAAAGAGTGGGAAGAAACGTCAGTACGAATTTGAATGCCATAGACATTGTGCCACCTGCATCAGCCAGTGTAAAAATATGACAGAAAAATTGGTGATACGCGGGCTCCTTCGTCATTATTGCAAAAAAGGGGACCAGTGCGCGAGCAGCAGCCGCCGAAATTTGCAGGGTGGAAGGTCAGGGAGTGACCAAGGAACGGATAGCACGACGGTGGTTATCCCGCTTTTCGTTTGGAGACATGGGCCTGGAAGACGCGCCCAAAGAAATGGATGAGGCAGCCCTACGGCAACAAGTGGAAGCCAACCAGGCAGCACCATCCGTTCTGGGCGGCGGACATCGGGACATCACAATCGAGTGTGGTTCGACATCTGCATGCCATGAGAAAGGTTAACAGAAGCTGCCGAGTTGTGCCCCACGAGCTGACGCCCGCGCAAGCACAACAACGGGTGAAGGTGTGTCGTCAACTGCTGGAAAAAATGGAGGTTCTGCCACATTCAGGATACAGCCCCGACCTGGCACCTTCCAACTACCATCTCTTCAGGTCCATGCACACTTCCTGCGTGGACGGCGCTTCGCCAATGTCAGCGCGGTTGAAGACGCCTCGGTGACTTTTTCGCCCAGAAACCGGAGGAGTGGTTTCGCGAGGGCATCCGCCAACTGGCTGATCGTTGGATGAAGACCATCGAAGCATGATGGACTCTACTTTGGAGATTAGCAATGAGTGGTTCCTGTCTGGTGCCCATTTAAAAGTTTGCGCGGTGATCGGCCACTACGTTTGACTCAACCTTCGTATATAAATACAGAGAAGAGAATAGACATCATACAGAAAAGAAGAGAGGAATCCACTGCAGGGCTGCCGTTTTGTGGGAAATTTCCCGATTTGCGGGAAATTTAACTTTTTGCGGGATGCCTTGCGGGAAAGAGCGGAATTTGAGAAATGGTGGGAAATTGTGAGATCCCTCAAATTTTTGTAAAGAAAAAATATAATAAGTGTAGAATATAAAAATATTCAAGTACTTTTAATTTTTTCAATGAGAAATTTCTTTTCCGTCACTCAAGAAAAGCCTTTTGAAGGGGAGGAGTATGATAGAGATGCATTGTAGTTGAAAAACATAGATGTGTAGTGTGAGAAAAAGCATTTCAATTTTTTAAATCGCTTTAATCGATATCTAATATCGATATTATCGATATCCGTGCACAGATATTTTGATATCGATGTTTATGATGGTGGCGGGAAATCGGGTCGCCTACTTGCGGGTAAAATCAACATCTCCTGGTGGCAGCACTGATCCACTGTCTTCACTTAAGTTATTTCAGCCTTGGGGTTTGTTGAAAATAAAAGAAAACTCTTTACCAAATCAATCGAAAATTATAATTAAGACTAAGCTTTTCAAGCGCTCCTGTTCTTACCTTCAGTAAAAATTTCTTTCCTTTATTTAAAAAAAAAATTACTTTACTTATAGGAAAAACCGTAATAGAAAATGCAAATTAAATTATCCAGTGAGAGAAGAAAATTTTATAATTATGATAGAAAGGTTATAATAACTATTTTTAATAATTTAAATTTTACATTAATGACCGAAAATATTTTGAATTAATTTTTCAATATGAATTTGATTGTAAACAATCTTTATTTTGACCAACCAACAATGAGGATCTATATCGATGACTGACACAGCTAATGTGAAGAAAACTAATTCCATTTGTTATTCAAATAGTAGTCTTTTTTTTTCTTATCCGAATTGATGATTAGTGTCGGGGCAAATATAATTTAAAGTTCCTTAATCAACAAATCTCCTTTCATTAATTACAAAACAAAGCATTCATGAATGCTCACAACTATTTCTTATACAGCGTTCAACTGCAAAACTCACTTGTGATTCAAACAGGAATTTGCATCTATCGATTTAAAAATAAAAAAGAAATAAAAGAATCGACATTTATCTTTCTAACGTTGATAGAAAATATCTTCAATGTACCTCAGTTTCTGTTTATCAGGTGTAACATATAATCATGGCTAACTGAAAAATATAACTAGGTAAATTTCAAAAAACTCGCTAAGCGATAAGACAAATAAACTTCATGCCTCTTTCGTTCAAAAAAAAAAAAAGATATAATAAAAATGGAGTGAAATTGAAGGAACGAATGAACTATTCATACATTTACACGACAACAGGACCAACGTTCTCTTCTTTTGGTAAAAGGAGGAAAAGAAGGAAACCAGCGCAGCAGCAGCGCTGATGTATCAAGCAATGAAGGTGTCACTTCTTAAGGCCTGCTAAATTTAAAAAATAGAAAAGCTGATATCTATAGATATATATATTTAAAAAAAAAGAACTGTCGGGAAGAGAAAAAAAAATTCTTGGGGCAGCGGGATTTCTGAAAGGATGAACGCTGTAATGGAAACCTGTCTTTATCCTCCCCCGCCGCCGTTCTTCAAATGGTGATGATGAAAAATGTATGATTTCCATGGAACGTATTACGAGACGATCTCCCTAAAATCCTCTCCGAAGAGAAGAAATGACAAGCCTTCGGGGACCCACCGTACTTATTTCAGACTCCAATAACCCCCCAATGTATTTCATTTAAAAAGTTTATTAAAATGACTATGGCTATACCTCGAGGCTAGAACGGATGAGCTTTAATTGTAATCACACAACGATGTAATGAATTTTTTATCAGGGAGGGGGGGTAAAAATTGTCATTTTATCGTAAAATTCAATTTTTTTTCCTCGAGGATCATAAATATTAAAAGCGGTGAAAGAGCCTGGATTAAATTCAAGATATTTTTAAGATGTAGGATAACAGCGTAGCGTAAAAAATATTGTATAAATAAATTCAGGTAATTATAGTTTTTAAAAAGTTACAGCTCTCTAAAACGAAAATTTCTAATTTGTTAAATTTGTTTTTCAATTTAAACTTAAAAAAAGAAAGTTAACGTATCGTCATGTATTGTCGGCATTAACATTTTTGTATGTCACGAAGGAAATACTTCATAATAGTTTAATATTGCTGCGAAAGGAATAAAGAATTAATCAAATAGCGCCGATAACTAAGCATTAAACAATACTGTTAAGGAAATAGCTAAAGAATGAAATATCAAAAGAGTATGCAGTGGAAAAGCATATGGTGAAGAATAAGAAATCAAACCTCCCAATATACAAGTTCTCCTGAGTGTCTAATATAATATGAATTACCACAGTACTACACAAACCAACTAAAGCCTTAAATATAGCATGAAAAAAAAGCTACTTTTACAAAGGCAAGAGAAAGGTTAAACAATTAATCCTAGTTGGCTTAATGTAGATGAAGAAATAATCTTTTTTCAAATCATACTCAAAATTAGCCCCAGTGCCAGCCACAAACATTGCAAAAAGAGATAACAACACAACAATCTACAGGGTGTTTACGAACTCTGTGTACAAATTTTTAGGGGTGGTAGAGGAGACCTTATTTTGAATATATTTTGCCAATAAGCTGGGAGTCGCGAAGAATCCTTGATACATGAAAAATTGTCAAATATCATACCTCCGACCGCTGTCTGAGACTTCATCATAATAATGTCTCTCTCGTTAATGTATTTCCAGAAAACGTAGAAATTAGAAAATATGATTTTGAAGGTCACAACATTTTTAATAATCATTTATGTTCATGAATTTAAATATTAAGTAATGGTTATTATATTCGAGGGGGAAAAAAGGTGAATTAGCTGTTTGACATTTTTTTTTTATAATTCATTAGCGATCCCCAGTTTATTGGCAAAATATATTCAAAATAAGGTGCTCTACCACCTCTAAAGATTTGTCAACAGTGTTCGTAAACACCCTGTATATAAATTACTACAATAAGCATATAAGAAAATGAATCCCAGCAGTTAGTAGCGTAGATGAATGCACACAAGCAGATAATGGCATTTGAGCTCTTATAGAGCAATGATGATATACACACAGAATAACATAGAAAAATAACTCACTATGATCCAAGCCCCAATCATAATATATGATTTCGTCATTAAAAGTATTCCGTATCGTTTAATTGTATTTTTTGGAATACTTTTTCACATATTAAATCTGCAAGTGAAAATTAAAATTTTATAATGAAAATTCTTCAATGAAAATGTTTATCACAACAACGACAAATAGAAAATACTTTATTATGGTTGGTCAAATGTGTAACAAAAAATAAAACGTCCGTCAATTAAAATTATTTCCAGGCGTTTTGCGCAATGCTATCAACTACGCAGAACTATAATATCGCTTTCCTTTGTATCTTTAAATAGAATCTTTATATTTCCATCGTTCAGTGATACACTAATGTCTCGTAATTTTTAAGTTGTACTATTGTTGAAGATACGCTATCTGACATTTCCAAAACTATAACGTTTCATAAGACACATTCGCATTATCCATCTGTAATTATACGCTAAAGTCACATGTCAAATTTCAGTTGTAACAATATCCTTTACTGACTTCCTGAGATGTTGACGTAAATTATGACAACCGCTATAAATCACCAACATGTTTACTTTGAATTTGTAGATCAGAACAGCTATATATCAAGTTTAATTATTCAAAGCATTTAATATTGATGCAGCCGTAATTCATAAAAGAATAAATACAATTTTAAAACAGAATAAAAAAAATTCACTATCTAAATATCATGAATTTTCATATTCTTTCGAATGCCGAGTACTGATAAACATTTACAACATTTAGATATTTTAGTTCAAGCGTTGGAGAGTTTAAATTAGCCAAAGAGAGAAATTTTTAAACAAGAAAACCAATTCTTACAAAAGAAAAACATCACGTTCGCATTATATTCTGGTATAGAATATGAGATTTGCTTCGGAATGGAAAACAAGCTTAGGATTTCCGGCTTTGACAAATAAGAAGAGAGCTTCTATGGCGCAAAATATCTCAAACGCAAGAGTAGTGTCAACGCTTGCACCTGAAATTAGCATTCTTAGAAATTCATTATTTATATCTAGAATAGTACACAAAAATATCCATGGTAAGAAGTTGAAGCGACTTCATTTAGCTAATGAAAATAAGCGCAACGTAAACACAATAAATTAATAAAGAAGAAGAAAATATACCCTCCACGTATAAAAATAAACTCTTAGCTGCTTAACTTGGTTACACAGCTGCTGCGTTAATATTTTTGCAAGCTTTTCATTACAATAACCCTAAATCGTCTCACCTCTTTAAACAATGCGAACATAGACGACAAAAGACACAAACGGAATCCAATGCTTTGGACGCATTTCACTCAGTTTCCTCCTTCTCAATCAAGAAGTACGTGGAGGTCTAAAAGGGTGGCGAGCATCCTTTAAAGGAAAGCGACGACGGGCCCTGAGTGATAGTAATCGCCATTTGACTAAACCCGAACCGCTCGGGGAACAATGCTAAGGTGGAAGGGCCGTCCCGACAGAATTTACTTAATCTGTGCAAATTCCCACCGGTTAAAATGACGTCGTGGTTTGTTGCGGTCACCTTCCAAGTCATCAGAGCAAATCCTCAAAAGTAGCTTCAAGTCACCCGTAACTAAACTCTCCTCCTCAGCGACGAACCACGCCCAGATAACCGTTCGCAATTGGCTTCCCAACACAAAAGCCCACGAAAACGCCCCGAACCCTCCTAGGCCATTGTTTCGCGGGATTTGTTCAACAATGACGGCACTTAGTCCGCCGAAAATATTTACAAAAGGGAAATTATTGCAACGGCTTATCCCGGCTACTTTGCAGAACGTTACGGTGTTAAACTTGAACGTTTTCTGCGGTTTTGCGCTTGCGACTTATTATTAACATTTTAAAACTTTAAGCTTCCAGCGCACTAAATTGTTAAAAAATATCATATCGTTTATTTCTATATATGTTTAATTAAATTTCTATATAATTTATGTTTAATATTTTCTCTCATCCGCCTTTAAAACTGAATACAACTTAAGTGATTAAAAATTTAGCATTATCGTTTCAGTTAAAGCACCCGATTACACCAAATTTACATAAAAATGCAATAAATAGCCTTCAAAAAGGCTTGACATGTCCTTTCATTGAAAATATACTATTATTCCGCAAACTGGAGAATGGAGTAACAAAATTTTTAATTCTTCAGATCGACTAAAATAAAGTTCAATACCGGCACATTATTTTTTCAAAAACATTATAGGCTCTAGTCCCAAGCTTGAAATTCCCCGCATTTGCAGTGTAGACCAACATAAATCCGTAAAAATGGCATCTATGTATGACTCGCGTTACAAACCACGCATTGTAAATGAATTCTCAGTTGCAAACAAAAACTGTAGCCAGCATATCCCAAAAACGGTTCGAAAATTATCCCGTTGATAGAAATCGGTGATCGCTGAGCTGAAAGAGTCACAACTTTAATAAATGGAGACAGAGAATTCGTACAGACAAGTCATTTGCTTCAGCTGAAGAGGACATACAAGTTGACTTGAAACGAGTACTTTCCTGTACGAGGGATAAGCGGAAAACAGAATGTTAGGTTTATAAAAGAAATATTATGTTGTGAAGAGTTTTAATACATTTTAAATAAACATTTTATAAGGGTAAAAGGAGGGGCATTACTTTCTGACCGATTCTCATATTAATCGCAAATATACGCATTGGAAATTTCCAAGAAATTTTGGAAAGCTGTGCATAAATTGATTTTATATTACGATTAACATTAAATATTATCTTTTCCACACAACAGACAGTTTAAACGCTGTGGTAAGGCCCATCTACTTAATATAGTCTCCCTTCTGCAGTTCACTTGCGCTATACAGCCGTGGTGAAGACTGCCTGCAGTTCTTCGAAGTCAACGAAAGGATGTCCACGCAGGGTTTCTTCAAACCCCGAACAGGTAAACTGTAGACCAAAATCTAATCGCCGCAATGGAAGCATAAGGGTAGTATAGTCTAATATTTCCATAGTCTAAAACGGCAGCATCCTCGGTCGGCAAGTATAGTGACTCAATTAACAGCAATATTAACAACGGGATGACCTTTAGGACATTCCTATAGAAGGAAAACATATTGAAAAGGTAGGTCTTTATACAGAATTATAAGTTGTTATCTGTTTGTCTGGGAGAGAAAAAGCGTAATTGAATATTACCCCCCCCCCCCCGATATTTACTAAGATTTCATTTTACTCTGTCATTGTTTTTTAAGATTAAGAGCGATTTTTATTTTAAAAGTGAAGGGAAAAAATAAGACGAGTTTAAAATTCTTTGAAATAAACCAGAATATGTTCAAGAATTTCTTCAGCTTATAGAATTTATTGGAAGACTGAAGAAAACAAATTATGACAATTCCTAAGAAAAGTTTGGCGCAAATAACTCTGATACATAGAATAATTCATCACGGAAAAATTTCTGCTTATTGATTACGAAAACTGCAATATTTAAGAGGGAATCTTGCACACGAAATAATTCATATGTTTACGTTTTGGAAAAGCAAGATGTACATAAAACGTTATTACTCCGAATTCATTTAAAATTCTTCTTCAAGTATAAAAGCAAAGCAGCCTACTCTTACTTTTAGCATCCCAAGAGTGCGACATTAGATGGACCTAAAAAAAAAACAACAACTTGTTTAGACTTAAGTAGATGGCTGTTTTGCCTTTGGAAAATATGATGAAATTGAATTAAATTCAACTTCTATTACATATATCCTATGCTATGAGACTACAGTAAATAATTTGATATTATTTCAAGTTTCCGTATTGTGAATAAACTCCAGTTCATTTAAAGGAAAAGTGAAGCTTTATATTAATTGCTCCCCTCAGCTCTAAACAAATTTTCAATCAAGTCTAACTTCGGCTTACAGTGTGCAAGAAAATTCCAAGTTTTTCTCTCCTCCTTTCACACAGGGCGAGAAAGAGAGAGAGAGAGTTAGAGAAAAAAAATTGTAATCAAATTCCTGGGATTTGAAATTACTCTCGCCGATCTCATTTGAACAAAATCTTCTCTGATTATGAATCCAGAAAGGGAGAAGAAGCCAGGTGAGGAGAGTAGGCGGGGGGGGGGGGGAGAAGGAGAGTGGCTAGCACCGCTTTTTACAAACTCCCCGTTAAGAAAATTCCATTTGCATACTTATATTTCTTAAGCCCGAACAGCAACCTTTTCAAAAACTCAATTACGCCGCTGTCGGTCACGTGACGGGGACCAATCTCCAGTGAAGGGTTTCCAAACGCTCGTTGGCTATGGACGAGGGGGAGGTAGGTAGGTAGTAGGAGGTGGGGAGTAGCGTAAAAGCACGCCGGGAAAGGGGGGGTCTCATTGCAATGCAAATGAATGCACACCTTTTACGGTGGATCCGGCATCGAATAGGTTACCAGCCAGCTTTGATCTTCCTTTTATTCAATAAATTCATTCCGTTCTCTCTCTTCCATTCCTTTATTCAATAAGGCGCACTTCTCCGAGCCTGGGATTGTTAGGAGTCGATTTCCCATTTGCATGTCCTTTTTCAGCAAGTGCTTGATTGTCAATTTCCCTGGGATGTAGACGAGAAGTTGGCGCCTATAATCTGATCTCTACAACCACTTTTCTACACGCATGCAATCTGTCCCTAAGCCAAAATCTTAGTCCTTAATTGTAATTACGGAAAAATAACTTTTTTTTAAAGGAAAAAAAAAGGAAGAAAAAGTTCACTCCCTCTCTCTCTTTCTCTCGCAAGCGTTTTAATTCGTTTATCGTCACTTTTCTTAATTCAGTCTTGGAATCTTTTTAGCCATCCCCAATTTTCGAGGAGACTAGGGTTTTAAAGAAATTTCTGCTCTTACAACTTATAATTAACTTACATTAAACTTTTCGACAAAAAAATTACAAACTTGTCATCAGTGGCTAAGTACGAATGTGACTAGCCTATAATGACTGCGTAAGATTCACACTCTAATTTCAGGCCCACTCAATTAGGAAGCTTAAAAAGCAGTGCGCAGCACAATACTTTTGCAAATTAAAAGAGATGCAATCATGTATAGCATTCTAACGAAAGTAATGTATTATAAACCGCTGAACCGCTTCGATGTTACTTCATCTATTATTGGAACGTACAGATAGATATACATTTCGAAAAGCAGTAAAAACAGAAAGCATACAGGTTAAAGCAAACAATAAAAAATTAAAAAACAACAAACTAATATCAAACCCAGTTTCAGTTATTAATTTACACATCTATGAACTTAGACAAAAAAATTTAATCTTTACATAAAATTTGTTTTGCGAATTGTACGCTTTAAAGAATATTTTGAGAAAAAAGTACTCGACTGAAATCAATGAAATGATAACGCACTATTTTGTTAAATTTCAAATACAGTATAGTTTTAGTGAGGATTGAGTACGGAGCATTTGAATATTGAAATAGACCGAGCAAGCGAACATTCTGTGACGGAAGTTGACTGAAGCTATAAATGTAACTCAGGGCTATAAGGGCCAGTTGTTGGAAAAGGTTTTTCGTTGAGAACGCCATCAAAAATTGAAGGATTTTAGGAAGGCTATATAAGAGCTTTTTCCGAACGCCATTTAAAACATAACTGTACTCAGTCAAAATAGGAAAATACCAGTAATCTCTGAAAAACCAGAGACAGACTCACGTATGTACGAACGCCTGATTTTGTAGCGAAAGCGAAACACTTCATCTAGGATGAAAATAGAAAATTGCAAAGGTCAGTTAGATTAGGTTAAAATAAACTCCCTCCGCTATCAGAGACACCTTTTATATCTGTTGTGTCGCGATGAAATTCCCGCACTTTATGACGGCGCGTAAACAGGTTGTAATAGATATCGTTGTAAATTACCCTACGCTTCGTCGATGGATTTCTGTGGCTTGGGATTGTTAAAACAGGTCCTAGAAATAGGCGACCACGTACATTGGACGTTCTGTTGAAAGCCTGTCGAGAGAAGTGGGAGAAGCTCGACACGAATGTCAAGCAAACACTCCTGGAATGGAAATTGCATTGCAAGGCTATTGTTCGCAACCATGCTCACAAGATTGAATACGATCGTAGATGGCGCCGAGGATTTTCATAATGTTTCGACAGTTCGCATTCGTTCAACTGCTCAACTATGCTCAACCTTCCATAGTAAGAAAAAAAAAACTGAATCTTGAATATAATTTAAAACCCACTTTCAAATCTTGCGAAATACGACTACTCGGAAAAAAATCTTTGGAATTCGTTAAACAAGGCGCTGGACATTTTTGCATGTAAAATTTCTGTGATTGCAGAATTGCCCATAAAGTTGGCTTCATTGTTAAGTGTCTTAAATAGTCGCAACATAATTTATTACATTTCGCAACTTTTAGTGTGTGAATATATTATAAACCTGAAGTTGAGAAATGCAATATCACGAAACAAGCTTCTTGAGTCCCCTTGTAATCCATTAGTGCCTAGTTGTTCCGAGACTGTTGGGCTACTTAAGCTCAATCAGAGGATACCCTTGCGGTTCAAGATCTCAGTCAACATGAGTCTCACGTGGGCGGATTAGGGATAGCGTTCACTCTATACACCGCTTCTCTGTCACAGTAAACACTTCTGTCATATTTCTAAAACAAAATGTATATAGTTATTGTTACCTAAAAGGTCTATCCATTTCAACATGAGAAAGGTCGGGCGCATCAAATTTCTGGACAATATAAATGAACAGTACAACAAGTGAAACTGGATATTTAAATTGGACTTGTTCATCCGTTCGAGTGCGTATAGCATTTAGATTTAAATACTCTATTCTAAAAAATTGCTTCACAACACGCAGAAATTGATCATTGTAAGTCTGAAAGAATGTGCTTTGATATAATTACCGATAATTCTCTTAGAAAGATTGGTTTAAAAAGTTGGGAAAAATTTTAAAAAAATTTATAAACCACAAAAATATGAATTTGCTCTTCTTACACAGGTATGTTTTTATTTTCTAATTAACTGTTTACACAAAACCTAAAGCATGAATTTTTAATTAAGATTACTATTTCTTGTCGGACATTTCATGCATCATCAGACTTTCCAGAAAGAAAGAAAGCTTTCTAGAAAAAAACATTAAAAGGAAAAATATTAAAAACTGCGAGTCTATACTGCGATAGTGTTTGCCCTCTTATGAAATGAACCTTACTAAAATACTCTTCCTTGTAGAAATCTTGTCTATAATAAAGTGATTACCATCTAAAAGACTACATTATAACAATTGCTGATATAAACATCATTAAAAATCCAAGGAATTTACTTCTTAAATCCCACATACCTATGAGAGAGATAGGCATGAGCATTAATTTCCCATCTTCAGAATGCAAGATCTTCCAAAGAAAGCCACCATTTTTAAAGCGACCATTTTGAATCCTTAGATAGCTCGCTGTTTTCAAAATCAATATTTCCCAGATAAGGTGATAGTGTCTTCCTGCACAATATTGTAATTTAAAGACAAATTCCCTTCAAGACACGGAAGTTCGATAGGCTACAGTGGAAGAAAGTCCCGTCGCTCTAGGGCAAAAGAAAAAGGGTTTTTGTCTTGCCACCGAAGGGTCACTTCCCCATCCGAAGCCATTATTAATTTCCTGCCTAATTTCCTTAATTTCGAATTTTCCTTCCACACGGAAATCCTGCGATCGAATTTTCCATCGAGGTATCGATCGCAGTCATTAAGAGGATCCATTGATAGATGGGCTCTTTTTAATAATTCTCTTTCAACGAAAATTAAATTATGATATACCAGATTAATGAGATGCGTAAGTTGGTAGATTCAAATAACAATTTCAAACCAATGCCAATAAACAATGCAAGACAACTAGTACTGTGTATGGGCGGGCGTGCACTGTTTCCTATTCATAATGAGAATATGTGTTAATAATTCGCTAATAAGTAAGAAGTTTGTCATTCTAGAGGAAGGAAGTTTTGTTGCCTACTTAGATGTCTTAAGCAGTTTTGATCTTGTTCTGTACTGTTTGCTGCATTACTCATTTTCTTTTTATGTTCAATACTAATTTGCTTGAACAGCCTCTAAATTGCCCTGGGCAATGTTTATGATATAAGCTTATAACTCGAATTTAATTCAGCTAGACTGTTTTTAAATAAAAAACAAAGGCTCTTCTTTTGTTTTACTGAAAACGATTCGTGTAACTTAATTTCTAGTGAGCACATTCCTTCCGCATTCCCCTACGTGCAGGGTGTACGAATGCCCTCTCCATTGTTGCTCTAGCAACCACGGCATGGAATTATGGTATTTAAAAGTTCCAGCGAACAAGAAACTAAGCTGATATCGCTATTAATAAGTTGTAATTTACGATCTCGAGCTTCGAAGAAATGCATATTAATTAGGCAATCTGGTGTAATTCCAGATTAAGCTCTAATAGGGAATTGTTGCCCCTCGTTGAGCCGAGGGAACACGGGCAACGTATATAAGGACAATAGTTAATTGAACATATAGGGACAAGGACTAATTGATTTACGGTGGGCGTTCATGAACAAATTTCGGGTTCGAGTTGCCGCTCTTGCATATTACTCATCGTTGCCGGGGTCTTTTATATTACACTAAACCCTGCATGTGCTTCTTGTCCCGAGAACGCAATGTACGACTGGCTTTTTCCTCCATTGATCTCCGCTTCTAAATCCTTGGTAATGAGCTGCGCCTGCGCAGTGTATTCTACGGGTGTGTTATTCATTAGTTGCATGTTAATTAAGTCCACCACATTTCATGTGATCCGTTATTAGGAAGGGTGGCAGGGAGCCATTTGCCTGTACCGTCGCAGCATGAACCCCAGATGATAATACTACCATGCGCTCTCTTAGGCCTATTTGGTCTCGGGCTCTCCGCTGCGCTGATGTTTGCGCCGGCTAGAAAACTATCTTGAAAAGTCCAAGCACCACCGAGACATCGAAACAGAAAAGGGAGGGTTTTAAAAGAACAATAACGAACAGAGCCATAAAATGTCACGTGAGGCTTAAAACTGCCACACTCCCCTCCCTACATTTCCACTAAACCATTAAAAAAAGCATTAAAAAACGTTATCTGGGTGAGAAGGGCGTTTTTTGGCTAAGATAAATCACATTACATTGCGCCTTGTTCCTTGAAATTAGAAACTACCTGCGTTATTAATTAGGTTGTAAGGCTTAATTCCAAAGGATATAAAAAATTTTCCAAACCAAATTACTTTACTAAAATTCGATTATTTTCTCGATTATTGTAACCCCCACTGAGCGAGAGTGGCTCTGAATTTTCTTAATACAGGCATAGTTTTCATTGTAGTCTACTAGTTTCTTAATGAAAATACATAAGATTCATACCATTCAATTTTTAAATATATTATGACATCAGACTTAATTTGAAGTAACGCTGACATTCTAGAAACAGATCAGCGTTGGTTTATTCATCTGTGGATTTATAAATATCTTTTACTGTCACGAATTTAATAGCAAGAAATAAGCGTAACCATTCTGGCATCAAATTACAGGTTGAAATAGCAAGGCAAATTAAATATTTTTTACTACTACAACATGAAATCGAGCAATCGTTATTCTACCAAAATCTTATCTCGCAAATACAGATGTCAAAATTCAGCGTTTAGAAATTGGTTTGATATATTACGTTATCTCGTAGAAAATAGTAAGGAAAATTTCTGGCCGGACTTGAACCAGAGACCTCCTGATTATCGATTACAATCTTATTTATGAAAAATAAATTTCTGAAAAAGAAACCGAAATATAGAATTGTCTTTCTGTTGTCGTTGAGTGAATAGTTTAAATATACAAAAATGAATTATAGTCAATTCTTGGGTAATGTCTGCTATATGTTCTCGGTATCTATTCGACCATCAAGAATAACTCTTCATCATAATTTGCGTAATGTAACTTAAATGGCTTGACTTATCGCCATCCAGTTTAATTATGTTACAACAGAATTATTGATTTTATTATTTATAGAATAGATAGAGGCCATATGCATCGGTTCTGGTAGAAGTCGACATTATGTTTTACATTAGAGGTATTTTTTTTAAATAGACCTGAGAAGCAAGGAAAATCCTCTATCCACACGAAAGATAAAGTTTTCATTTTCATTTTCAATTTCATAGGTCAGTTTTAATTTAATATTCAGACATATCACCGAAAGTTTTGAAGTAGCTTTTATTATCGTTTTTCGGGTTCTGTTAGAGTGATATTTTTTGTATATACAAATAACACTATTATTTTGCTTTATGCTTAATATTGCATAAGGTTATAGCTTCACTTGGGTTTTTCAAGTTTATCGTGTCCTTGGAGGATGGAAAAAAAAGCTGAGATAAATTCGGTTGGTTGGTTGGTTTATTAGAAATTTTGGTGTCGACTACTAAGGTCATTTTGCGCCTTTTACATAAGTTATATCTGTACGTAGCCCGGGACACAAACATCCATGCCCAAGGCGGGATTCGAAATCATGACCAGGTGGACTCGAGAACTAAAAAGCCTACGCCCTAGCCAATCTCGGCCATCTGGCCGACTAGAAAAATTCGGATATGATGGCTATTACTAAAGGGAAAAGCTACCGATGATAGATGAAGGATGTAATAATAATAAAAATCAAGTTTTGCAGTTACAAGAATATTTTTCATGCCTTCTGTATAATTTAGTTCCATATAAAGCTGCAATAATCGGTTCTCTCGATTTAAAAAAAAATACCTGGTGAAGAAAGTATAAATTGACCATTCATGTCTTCTTCATGCCACTTTTAAAATTTAAATAACATAAATACAACCATAATAATTATCTGACTGTAAAATATTTCAAATTTAGTCCCAATATTTCATATTGTACAAACTGAAGATTATAGTGCATATTAAAAATATTTTTCTTGACTACAACTGTTTAAGACGATTTAAAAGCTCGTGTTTATTTATAATTCTGTGCCTACTGCATTTAAGATTTAACCTAGCTACTCTATATTCTCATATTTGTAGGTAACTGCGACTAGTAATTCACAATGTCTTTCATAACATATGGACAGGTAATATAATAATGCTAAAAATAACGTCTTATGTTCTAGAATTCAGTAAACTAAATTAAAAAGCTGGACGTGCAAACGTTACAGCTTTAAAGTTATCTTTTTCAGAAGTAATCTTTTATTTAAGATTTTTTTAGCACAGTGCTGTCGTTTCTTTGTAAACTCGTCTTTTATTCAATTATAATGCTTGCTATTTTATATATAACTTGCGACTTATATAACCAGCTGTCCTTGCGAAGTTTCTTCAAGTTATTTTCTCGCTTTGTGACATTCGATTTTGATTAAGAGCTTACCTGTGATCGTGACCACGAGATATATATTAAAAGCTATCAAAGGAAGTTAGCGAAATCCAATCTATCCTTTTTGGCTAAGCTCCAAATATCAGGTAAGAATGTTACTAAGGAAGAAGATTTGGGTGAAACTCGGAGACCAGAAAATTGGAAATGGCTCATATGGGCTTTAAAATTGTCATGGTAGAAAAACAGGTTGATCTCTAAGTTTATCTTTTTATTACGTTACTTAATTCTATTTATAGTTTTAAGAAAAAGATTTCTAAGAGAGTTGCTCTCCGCTTTATTAAAATATTTCATTATAAAGTATAACTTCATTAATCACGGTTCAAGACCTAGTCCGGCCTGAAAAGAAATTACAACTAAAACAAATTAAGCCAACTTATAATTTCACGATTTAGTTCAACACGGCAGAAGAAACAGAAAAATCCCATGGACAAACAGCAAAGGTAAACAGAAAGGCGAGACACGGGGCCAACCTATCCTTCTCATCCGCCCAACATATCATCTGGAAAGACGCGAAACGTTCAAGTGTTTTAGAACCGAGACATTTTCTCTGGTCTCCTTGAAATGGTTGGTTGGAAATGATTTGCCCGCAGCAGAACAAGCCGAAGAAGATTCGGAGGTATAAACTCAGTTGAAAAGCGAAATGAAACTGTAATATCATTTGGTTTTGAGGAACCGACTTGGGTCGATTTTACCCCCCCCCCCCTCCTTCCTCCATCTCCTACTCTTCGTCCTCCTCTTTTTTTTCTCTTTTTCGTCTCGCCTCAAGACACAATCACTGAGTGGACGCGACATGTCCAAAAAGTTCCTTCTCTTTCGTGCGCCGTGTAATCCCCAACGTGTTTGTTTGTCATGTCTTCTATCCTGTTTGCGCTGGAATCATTTGCCACTGGTAGGGAGGGAGGTGGGGGGGGGGGGGGTTGCAAGGCAGGGGTAAAAAAGAGAGACGGTAGAGAGAGGATGGGAAAGAGACGAGGGCAACTGCACCCACACAAAAGCCAGCTTATGACCTGATGAACATCCCTGTTAACGCCGAGAGCTCTTGAAAATCCTCGGCTTCTTCACTTAGGATCCGCGGGCATCCGTGGCCGAGCCGGACCCACGCTTCTTTTCCTCGCTACTTTCACATCGCTAGTTCGCAATAATTACGGGTCACCCGGCGGATGAGATGGAAGCCAGGAAAAGAAGTTGGAAGGAGGAGGCACTAGGAGGGAGGGCGGGGTATCCAAAATCCTTTTTCCTGTCTTCCGACTCAGAACTCGCCATTCACGAAAGATACTTTAACGATTTGACGAGGAATCATTGGATTAAAGAAACAGGGTATACAAAACAAGCACCGAAAACTTCAATTTATCGTTAAACAAGTTTTCCATTTTCGCCATTTCTGGAGAAATAGGGAGCTATTTAGAGCGTAAAATATTCCGCGGTTTCTTATTTCTAAAGCAAAGAGCAAATCTTCAATTTCAGGATAGAAAATATCTGTTGAGAAAAAACAGAAAATGACAGTGAATCTTTCACGAAATTTTTCCGATTTTATTGTCATTTCTTTTTCTAGATGGCTACCAAATATAAAACTGACAGTTGCTATATCAGCTAACTTATTCGCCTGCAATAAGACTTAATAAGATGGTAACAAACTAAATAAGAACAGAAACCACAATTCCACAAAAGTGGTTCTTAATCTGGAGCCATTTCGATGTACATTTCCACGGATGTACATTTCGAAAATTATCTTTTATTTACCTAATATTACAAGTAAAGCTTCTTAATCTACAATAATTGCTGAAAATTACTACCACCAGCCAGGAGGCATGGATCCAATCTTCTCTTTATTGACTGGCCAACTCTTTCAAAAACGCTGGGTGTTTCTTATTTTATTACACTTCTCAACCATCCGATTTCTCAAATCTTCTACATTTTACACAGGGTAAACTAACGACTTAAGATGGTCTCATAGAAAAAAGTCCAACGGATTTAAGTCCGGGAATTGAGCAGGCCATAAGTGAGGTCCACCTCGACAAATCCAGCGGTTTTTATATAACAAATCTGGTTATTTCACAAAGAATGAAGAGCCAATCAAGGCAATACAAAATGTGATAAATAGATAAGTAGTAAAGCAAATAATAACTACTATTTTCTGTTTATCACATTTTATATTGCCTTCATTGGCTCTTTATTCTTTGTAAAATAACCTAATTGGTTATTAATTGTATATACGAGGTGCTATCCAAAATATCCGAGAATTTGAATATTCCGCCCAAACCAAAAACAGTACGAGGTTCTCCCGCTAGATGCCTCTTGGTCCACCTTTCAGCTGCTGTTATCTTAAGTTTCGTAATCGTAGGCGCTTTTCTTTGCGAGTTATTGCTGTTTGTGTTGCAACATGTTCTTGTGTTTCTGCGAATTTCTAAATTATTCGACCTGTTCAGACAGGAAGGTCTACTGCGAAGTTTTGAAGAGACTGAGGGAAAATTTCGCGCAAACGGCCCGTATTGTGGAAGAACAAAGACTAGTTTCTCCACCATGACAACGCACCCGAACGCACCTCGCTCGTTGTGAAGGAATTCCTGGCAAAAACAACATAGCGATGGTCACCCATCCTCCCTACTCTCCTGACCTAGCCCCCTACGACTTCTATCTATTCCCTAAAATGAAAGGGCGACGTTTTGACTCCATTGAAGATATCTAAGTGAAATTTACAGAAGCCTAAGAAAATGTTGTGACACAAACAGCAATAACTCACAAAGAAATGCGCCTAAGATTTCCAAGTTGATTGAAAGTTGCACCAAGAGGCATCAGCGCAGAACTTCATACCGTTTTTGGTTTAAGCGGAATATTCAAATTCTCGGGTATTTTGGGTAGCTCCTCGTATAGTCAGACATTGTATTCCCTAATGAAGAGAACAGTGGCTCCATGTTAAAAATCTCATCCGTGGTTTATATTTTCATTTAATTTGTTATTACCATTTGTCCACAGTTTTTAGCATTATACCATTTGTATTAGCTTAAAAAGGTATTAAAATAATTATTTATTAGGATGCTCCCTCTTAAAGCAGAAGAGTATGAATTAGAGTCCATCCTTGGAGAAATGCACGTACAAAGAGTGAACACAAATGATTTTCCCCTATGCTTCCCAAAAAGATTAAAAATTTACAAAAATCCCGTTAAAATTAAATGGAAGTAGACAGGAGCAATCTTCAGTAAATAATACCAATCTAGAATTCAGATCATTAAGTTTAAACATTCTGATTATTTTTCTAATTATTAAGCCATGTATGCTTGCGTACTGTATTTTTCTAAATTACGAAAGAATACACCATTTGTTCGAAATGACGGCTACATCGTCCAGTATGAAGAATAATAAAAATTCCCTTCATAAATACTGACATTTAAAGGAAAATATAGAAATATGGCTAAACGCAATCTGATAAAAGAAAAAGTTATGGAAAAGTACACATTAAAGGTACACGTTGAAAGTTCTATCAAAAAACAATTAATAGAAGGTCTTGTATTACAACTTTGGTGATTCAAATCAGGATTCGGTAATTTCCGGTCGCCTATTGCTGAATTCTACCTCCTTATCAGCAGACCCCCCCCCCCCCCCCGCACCATGAACGTATGCATGAAACAGCTCTGAATTGGCTCGCGATAGCACGAGATTTTTAATGCCTGATACAGATTAATTCAGAAAAATGTGGCTTTATAAAATGTATAAATGTAACGGAATATTTGAAGGATTTCATAAAAGCCCCACTGATAAAAGTATTATTTTAATATAACCGTGAATAAAGTTTTACAGAAATGCAAACACATGTAAACACAAGCCTTTTTATTCATTATAGGCGACAATGTAGTGAGACAATAGTAAAAACATCGCACATTCTTTAATAATTTCGCTATAAATAAACGCGTTCTCGTAATCCGCAAGCATAGATACATATACCGCTCTAGTAATGGACACTTTTAGCTACAAAAGCAGAGTTCGCTCTGAAGCTCACGTTTCTATCGAGTTGCCCATTTAAATATTTTTTAATCCTTTGGTTCATCCTAAAGGAATATAATTATATAATCAAATCATATACTTGTTATTATTAATTTAATAAAATGCTCTAAAGTGTCTCAGTACATGTCTGTATAAAATATAAAGGTTCCATGAATTGAGTATGCATGATCGTGCAGAGTTTTGCCACTAATAAAAATTTGACAAATCTTACCAACTAAACATTTAGGCTAAGAAAATAAATTCCAAACACCGAAACGCGAACATGCAGAACAAAATCGGTCTCCCGAGATTTGAGCCACAATGATGCCATACTTGCTTACAGCAGCCATAAGTGGCACTAGTTAACGCTGTCATAGATATAATTTTGAACAGTACTATGGAAATATTATTTCCATGTATTTCAGCAGCTTAAAGTGTGAAATGTCAACCACTAATGCGTTTACCTTATTACAGCACCTAGACGATTTTGCATGCAGAGCGTTAAAAAGCTTCCCTGCAATTCTTCAACCCAAAACACCGCCTTGACTTTTTTGTAGGCGGCTGCCTTGCAATACAAACCTGTATTGCTGCTCTTCCTTAAGAGAAGCCAGCTTCTAACCAACAAAATGATCTTTCAATAAAGTAATATTTCAAAAAATAGATAAACCATCTAACAAAAATGGGATATTTAAAGAATCATAAAGGAAAATAAATACTCTATGTCTTGAGATCGAACCAGGTACAAAAAAGCTGGCTTCAATATGTCGCTGCCGAATAATGAATTTAAGAATTCTAAAAAAGAAGAGCTTTTAAAAGCTCACCTTCACAACTTTTACATAAGAACCGCCTACATTTACCGTAAGAAACGAATACACTAAAACCGTGATTGTATAGCATGTTACTTGTACAAAATTAGGCGCAAACATCTAAGTTCACGTCATATTAACACTAGCTGAATATCAAATCGGAGGAAGAGATTCTGGATAACAATCTTATAGAATTACTTAGACTACTCTTGAATTTTATTTTTGACATATTTCATAAATTAGTAAATTAAAGAAAAAATAATTTTTCGTTTCAATAAGGAACAATCCTGATAAAGCTTTAACTACTTTCAGAATGAAATCAACATGTCTATTTTAAGTGTTATAACCTTAACAATAACAACAATACTAACATCATCGTACCTTGAAATTCAGATGTTGGAGATCATTCGATTCGAACGAAAAATCCTCAAATATACATAGGTAATTTATGCGAAATTAACAACCGTACAATGACAGGTTTATGAAAACATATCAAATGCTAAACCAGCTTGCTTGGCCTATCTCGCTGAAATTTCAAATCAATTTTCACTTAATTCCTTTCTACATAGTCCCCGTTCAGAATGGTAAAAATTTCGAAATCAAGAAATCCATTAGAAATAAAATTACATTGCTCTCCTTGCGACATAAATGATTTAGAAATTTGTTTTGAATGCATTAACGGAGAGTCTCCCCAGATTTCGAACCCCCGATCGTCAACAATCTGCGCAATTAGCCGTTTGTTTGTGACGAAGTCGATCTCACGAGTTAGTGATCCTTGAAAGCAAAATAGCCACCTTCCGACGGGTTATTGCGACGAATGCCACCCCAAGGCATTTTGGACTCTGTTTCAAATCCGATAGGGGCCGAGCCCGCCCTTCCCCGTCCTCATGAGCAGCGGCGGCGGCGGGAGCAGGCGGCGGGCGGAAAGAAAGGCTTCTTCCCTTCCGCGGGGGGAAAATACGCTCGTTACGCCTAAATCGGCAACGATTAAAAGATTAATCCCTAGTGAAGGCTGAAAAATAATAAATGGCTCAGAGAAAGAGATCTGAGAGGACATAAAAGAAATGTTTTATGAGAGGAGATTTCTGGCTATAAGAAAAAAACAGTTCTCGGGCTAATATTGGAGAAAAGCTTTTGGCACAAATGGCAGTTGACGCAACCTCCCCGTTTTCGATACGCATTCGTAAATTAAAAATAAAATAAAAGCTTCTTTTAAAAATAAAAGAAGCATCGGTTAATAATCTCTTTTTTTGAAATTTTTCAAAAGAAATCAAAAGCTTCTCGAGCAGAAGAATCAAGCGGAGGCTTTCGAGGTGTCGCGAAAGATTGTCAAATCGGCGGTATTAAAAACGTTCGCCGGTGCCGTTCAAGCACGAAGACCAGGTGCTCTTGTTTCTCACACTCGAATTAGGAACTTTAGATTGATTAATTAAATACATAAATGATGCGAAGACAAGTAACTGAGAAATTTTTTTCTTGTACAAATGCATTTAATTTAAAATTAATTTCCATCGCCTAGGATTTTAAGTCCGTATTAGTGAAAAATAATGAATAGCAAATGTCAGACACGTCTTTCCAGGCATGTTTTTGTGAAAAAAATCTTATGTAATAGAAACAAAAGTAATTCATGAGAAGATTGTGAAATTTTAAAATGAAGGTTATTCATTTAAATGCAACTTATACAATGAAAATAATGAAGGGAACGGTAGGCGACACTTCTATGGATACCATATTTATTGATGCTGTAATAGACAGACATCAATGTAATTAAAACGAGTACCCAGTTTATATATTTTATTTATTCCTAAGAAATAAGAACAACGGAAATAATAGCGCTACTATAACATATTTTCATTTGGCAAGATCTTTTACAGCTTCCTTTATTTCTGCTTTTCCTCATGGCAGCAAGAAGAGTGAAAAAGACCTTAAAACAGTTAAATTGTCTGGAAAATAAGAGCGAGTAAAAGAGAGTGGGGGAAACAGAGTCTGATTCACATAAATCGAGATATTACACGATGCAGAGTTCATTCAGTCGCCTGTGAAACGCAACGCCTTTGCCGCTACGCTTTTTTTCGAGTAGGCTTAAATTGTTAAACAAAACAGTCAAAAGGTAAAATTTTCAAAAATAGACATTGATATAGAGAAAGTATTATTGTATGCTTCAACGCTCACAATCGTAAATACCAGATTTTTGCATTTGAAGACAAGTCAAAGGTGGAAAAATTAACGACTACAAAATAAATACTTAAGAGACTATATGGTCAACAGACTGAAAATAATATTCCAGTATTGAAAAATGATGCACTAAACAAGAAGTAGATCAGAAAATTACCATAAATAACAATTATAACATTAAAAACAGAAGACCCAATATAGCCAAGCATTCCTACTAAAATTACAGCAAAAGATATTGGATGTTAAAAAACGGAAGGTTCCTCCAAAAAATTACCAGATGAGACAACTGGTATATTCTAAACGTTGGATATGTTTCAGCGGCTGCAAGATACCTTGTGATGATGATTATATTCAGAAGGTATAATCACTCTTTTATAAATTACTTATCAAGAACTATTACTCGTATCTTTTCGTTAAAATATTCCAATAATACTGGGCAACAATGAAATTGCTTCTTAGGTGAAAGTATCCAATCCTGAATGAATTTAACCAGCTGAACACAAATATCACATTGAAAATAGTAGATTGGCTATGGCTGAAGAGATATTGAAGTATTGTCCGTTGTATAGGGGCTATTGGAGAGGATTAACTACATCAAGTATGGCTGGCAGATTTGTGCAGACCTGAAGAATTGAAGGGTTTGCAGCAGGGATATACAAACTACGGCTGTTTTCTTTATCTATGGAACAATAAGGCAATCGATTTGTACTATATCAAGAAAACTGGCCTCCGAGAGCATCTTTTAAGCCTGGAGAAACGAAAATACAGCACCCATCACTGGCAGATCCACACAAAATCATCATTTCTCCTTTATACATCAAGCTCGGCCTTGTAAAAAAACTTGGTAAAAGTCATGGATAAAAATGGACCAGCAATTATTTCAAGTAAACATTACTAAGAAACCGTAGCAAAATTCAGCTTTTTCTTAGTCATATTCATGTTCAACACATTGAATCCAGTAAGAAATTACTATTTTCATCTCGGAAGCATGAACTTTTTGAAATTTTGTTGACCAGTGTAATTAATAAAATATTTACAATACTTAATATTTCATGACTCTCAAACTAAATTCAAATTACGAGATTAGTGAATAAATATTGAAATATTGAATGCCATTTTAAATTCAGCGCAAATGTTTCGCCGGTAGATAGCTGCACATTTAGATTAGAAATTAGAGGCCACGGCTAGTTAACAGCAGCCAGTAAACAGTTGGACTCGAAAAGAACAGCGCACGGTTCTTGGGGGTCAAAGGACTGTCCATGGAGGAATTGTATCACGAAATGCGTCCCATGTTTGGTAAGAATGATATATTCAATTAGAT
Source organism: Rhysida immarginata (assembly GCA_023313115.1). Taxonomy (NCBI): domain Eukaryota; kingdom Metazoa; phylum Arthropoda; class Chilopoda; order Scolopendromorpha; family Scolopendridae; genus Rhysida; species Rhysida immarginata. The sequence goes on along the minus strand of JAHWFO010092776.1, from coordinate 4,679,806 downwards.
TCAGGAATTCAACAAAAGACAACGAAGCTTTACAAATCGGGAGGTCCTGGTCGTCCAGTCGACTTTTAAATCGACGCCTCATGGTGAGATTGCCAATGCCAGCCCGTAATGTACCACTCCGGGATGACAATGCCCGCCCTCACCTTCCAAACGTTCCAATTGAAACATTGATTTCCCCTGTAAAATCATTTCATGGCCGTTTCTTTTCAAGACTTGTAAAGCTATGGGATAAGTCGGAAATAAAGGGTCTAGAAATATCAATATGGTAGCCTCTTTTAATGTACTAAACGCGTTTCGAAATATACTCTTCAGGGCAAGAAACATGAAGATGTTTCATGTACAAGTAGTTGTTTCTTGACCTGAAGATGAAATTATATTTCGAAACGGTTTGGTTACATTAAAAGACGCTACCATATTACTATTTCTAGATCCCATATTTCCGATGTTTACAGCAATATCGGCCATCATGCAGTTATGGGAAAGGTCTGAATATACAGAGCGATTTCGTTGATCGTTTTCTCTATCCATTTTGCGTAGTGTTTATTGACTTATCCTCGTATTTTAATCAAAATTAGTGATTTGCTCCCTCGAATTTAAAAATAACATTAAAATTTATTTGCTGATTATGTCGTAACGTGAACACAAACTGCTTTTTCATGATCTCAGAGTTAACTACAGGATGGTCATGAAGCCCTTTTACATGAAAAATTTTGAATAACTCAGAATGTGCGTATCCAATCTTAATGAAATTTTTGTATAATGTTCCTTGTATTATGCTTTAAAGATGAATCCACAGAAGGTGTTCAAAACGTTGTTCCTTCCACCTTTTTCAATAGTCGAACTCTACGACACTTATTTCAGGTAAAATTACTTCATGATCACCTTGTATTTCGAGTTACTGATTTTAAAGAGATAAGACCAAATCTTCAACAAAGCAAGACAAGAAATATGGCAGATTATAAAGAATATATAGATTCTAAATTCCAATTCTTTTTTTAGTGCTTCTGTTAAGCTTAAGATTAGTAATTATAGAATTTTCAACCAGAGGAACCTGAAAAATCCATTAATTTTTTTCTCTTCACGAAACTTCAAAGCTTTCACATTCGCTTTTACAATAAAATTTTACAATAAGCAGAAAATACAAATATTTCAGGTCTGATGAAAATTAAAAGTGTTAAAAATAATAAATTAATTACGCCTAAATATAAAACCTTCACAAGAGTATTTTTGAGACAAAAACGAGTATTTTATTTTAGTTCAGACACAGTGTATAAAAAATGAAGACAAGCAACTACACTAAAAATAGCTCAAAAGTAAGTTGTAAATAAATATGAATAAACAAGTACCAGTTACATAACTAAGACTTCAATCCCTTTTAAGTAAAAAGCTTGTAGAATAAAAAGCTTGTGGAAGTCTTATACAGTTGTAAAAATCTTGTAGATGAACTTGAAGAACATTATAAACTTGTAGAAAGATAATCTTCAAATTCATCTACAAGACTTCCAAAAGCTTATTATCTACTAGGCTATTCCGCAGCTTTATTTTCCCTAGAAACAATAAAAATACTTTTAAACCTGAGGAACAGGATCACTGTTCTTTATACATTTTTATTTATTATTTATTGTTAACAACTTTTTCTTTTTTCACATAAAACCTGAGATTCTTATTTCCTATTTGCAATGTTAACGTTATTTCAATGTTAAATATGAGTATTTAACGATAACTATGAGATATTAAGTGCAGTCTTAATTCTTAGCAAAATTATTTCTCATTAAATTAGGCTGAGATTCCAGAAGGAGATTACATGATTATTTTTATAAGCTGCTTTAACCTCTTAGCGAAATTAGAACAAAATTTAAAACTTCCTCTGTAAACTTAAAAGATTTAGACACACAAGAATATTTACATATAGCAATGTTTATAAGGAAAAAGACGCCCCCTTCTCCCTCCAGCAATAAAACAAGCGAACAAAATAATTGGTAGGTCCGTGGCTTTCATTTTCTTCGGTGAATTTCCTTATGTACAGAAAGAAAGCCTTTCAACTAGATGCTCATGTTCATGTATTTATTTTTTGTGGTTGCTCTAGTAAAAACTCGACTGGGAAATTAGGACAATTGAGAAAATAAATAATCTTTCGTCCTTTAAAAATTCCTTGCAGCGAAAAGAAACAGATGGCGACCAAATGACTCGCCGGCGCAATCTCGAATGCAAAACTAAGCTCTGTAATTGTCTCCAGTGGTGGCGACGACAGGAGCGACCCCGACGACACCAGTCGACTCGAGAGAGAGAGTAATAGTAAGAAAAGAGGAGGGAAAAGGAAAAATGGGGAGGAGCGGGGGTTCTATTAGTTTCACCGCCTCGTGCTAATTGTTGTTCCTTGAATGTCGCTAACCAAGACTGCTCGAGACCGAGAAAAGCGACCTCTGCTGATGCACTAGCGTAGTCCAGATGCGTTTGAAGTGCACGAGTCCATTGCTCTTGCCGCTGACATTCAGAGCCCCACTTGATTGGCAGGGTTATTGGCAATCTGAAATGGGACCCTTCCTATCTGGCAGTCAGAGGATTGTGTGTATGTGTGTGCGTATGTGTATGTGTGTGGCACTCCCGTTCTTGAGAAGCTTTTCCTAACTCCGTTCTCAACTTCAATTAAACTGGGCTATGCACTCAAAGCGGAGCGCCTATTTACATAGGGACGACGAGAAAAAATGTTTTTCTGGCGAGATAACTAGAGCTGCAATAAGAATGCGTTTGTCAGCAAAAGGAAATACGGTTCACTCGGACTCGAACCCTCGGTGCAGAAATCTCCCATGGATCTAAGCGAACACTATGCGGTTTCTCAAGATTGAATTTTTCTGGGAGGACCCTGCACAAAACGTGGAGTGACTTCTCTTGTCACTCATTCACTCTCCACGTCAAACACACGAAATGGAGTGAACGGTGACTTAATGTAAAATTCTCAAGGACTTGGGGGTCCAGTAAGTTGGAGAAACGAAATGGAGGGTATAGTGGAGGGAGTTTGTAAGAGAAACGATTCGAGTGGCTGCCAAAACGGCTGGTACCCGCGACCACATTTTTGCGCTCTAGTATTTCAAACTCAATAAGAGTTAATGTCAGAGTTGGACATTGAATTATGCCCCAAAAACGGAGGAAATAATTAAAGCTCTCTACTACCATTTCACTTCAACGACGAGGACGACATTTCAATGGTTGATTAGCTTCTACGAATTAAGCGGCCTAGATACCAGAGCACAGGAAATTGAAAAGCCTACTTTACATTCTAAATATCACTGGAAAGAGCTGATTAACGTTTATTTGACAAATTCCACTCCACTCCACGAACAACATTGGCATAATCTTATTAATTATCTTCTTTCACTGCTTTGCTCAATGGAGAACTCTGAAAATAGAGATCTCCTGCTAGATATGCAGATCAACGGGATGGTAGGTTGGTGAAGATGGGAGGAGGGAAACTCGAGAGCTGAAAGCATAGAACTCACTCTCCTCCCTCCTCCATCATTTTCCCTTCCATCCTTCCTAATACAACTTTGTTTACAGGACAGCCTCTATTTTGGGCAAAGAGATGCTCTCAGATTCGATGCCTAATAGCATTTCGGAAACCATTCAATTGTTTTGAAGTTAATATTCGGTCCTCAATACTCATGAGCTGAAAAGCAAATTGAGTTTGCTGTATGGTTGCCATGGCAACAAGGAGGCAAACATCCTTGATTCGATTTTGAAATGCGATTTTCTGTTTGGAGCTCTCGTCTTCCTTTTCCCGACGACGGAGGGCGCAACAACAGCAATGGCGGATGCGGCAACACGTCACGAGTTATTTGTGGAATTCAGAGTAAAAGGGAAGGAAAATATTTAAGAGCTCAGGAGAGTTTTATTTTCGACGAACTCCAATAAAAAATCATTAGACCTCGGGAAAGAAAAGGCCAAACAAATGAAAAGAGAAAGAGAAGGAGGGTGGGAGAAAAAAGCTCCAATCGGTATTGTAGGCGCAATTAAAAGCAGATTAAGGCTGAAGACACCTGCCCTCGCGACTTGACATTGCTCGAAGGAATGGTCAGTAATAAAGGCGTAAACATCCACGAAAACAACTTCATTTCACTTGCAACCAATAGGACGACAAACTTTGAACAAAAGAAAGTTATAAAAACAAAAATTATGTTGCTCCAAGAAGCAGTTTCAGGCGGCGATGAATGCAATGCATTCGGATTCAATTCCGAAGCGGAGACTTTTACGGCTAATCCAAATTCATTTTCTTCTGCAATTTTTGTTCTTCGTGAGAAAATCCTTCGAATAAGCTCTAAAAAGCTGCAACCTAAGCCCCTATCTTCACAAAACACTAACTTTCTCTTCTCTTTTACAGTAAATCGAGTTCCTTCGATGATAACTTACAGCAATTTTCGATTCGGATGGAGAAATGTTCTACAAATAATTCGCGAGTCGGGCTTTGCTTTCAAACCCTTAGCTATACATATGGGAACTTCGATTAAAGGCACATGCGCTGCATAAAAGGGGATTTTATAAGATTATCTATGAAACAATACCAGACCTCGAGGCATTCATTTATTGAAAATTTTCTTCGAAAGAGTTGGCTCTTTCGTCGTAATCTTAATATCACTCGTGAATATCTTTCTGGGTGAGCAGAGAGCAAGTTGCTTTTGTAAGAACAGAAAATAAAATAACAAAACTTTCTTCTGGTTTATGTAATGCGCATTTCATATCTCAGCCACAAACAATTCATTTGATTCTTTTATTTAGCATCAACTTAGGAAAATATTTATATCTAATTTTTTTTCTATTTCCATTAAAAGCTCCTTTGAAACTTTTCCTTTGCCGCTTTGTTTATACTGAAATCGGAATTAATAATCTTCAGAAAGGAATGGAAGCAAAACAAAAAGAAATCAACAGTGTAAATAAAATTCTTTTTTCTCATTCCAAGGATACCTAAAAGGAATGCTTTTATGCACATTTTCATTAGTGAAAGAGATTTTTCCGCAGTCGACTTTTATAGATCTTCGTCCATAAAAAGATACAACAAATAAACACTCCATCATCCTTCTCTTGAATGCGAAAGCCTTTCATGTATTCGAAGCGAATTTATGACAATAAAGATTCAATCGTATGAATTTTCTACGAAGCACACACACAAAAAAAGCTTCTCTCCTTTCCACTCCTTTTTTCTCTCGTTCCTTTTTTCCCATTCACCTCCCATCTTTCTCTCCTGCTTTGGCAGTAATATATATTTTTTTTCTTTTTACCGATGGAATATTCCTATGAAACAGGTAGCACCAGTCACCATGGCAACTCCCTAGAAATTTAAGGCTTCTGTCACTGAGAAACCCTATTGAATGTGAGTATTGGCGTTGCCCCAAAGATGCTGACCTCCACTTCACCAATTTTAATAGCAAATGGATCAAGTAGGCTTTCCCTAATCAATATTGCCGTTTCAATTTGAATGGAAGAATAATAATCATTTCGCTGACTAGACTCACTCACCGAGAGTTTATTACTTCGCGACCGTTATTGTTATCGTTCTCCTCATCATCATCATCGACTCTATTTCTCTCGAACGTACAAATAGAAAATTCTGACGTCATAAGTAAATATATCTTTTGCACAGGAAAGCAGAAAAATTAAACAGTCTTTAATGTAAAACACTTCGACACTAAAAATAGTATTTTCTAAGAATAATCGATGCAAATATCTTGAGATATCTAAAAACATGAACATACATAAGGTTATTATTATGTGATTATGAAAGCTACATATGCTTCTATTAAATAGTAAGCGAGCTTTAATTTTATTTTATTAATGATAATTTAAATAAATTATAACTGATAAATGAAATTCATGTTTTAGACTTAACTCGTGCAAGCGATCAGAATTATACTTTGCCACACGATAAAAATAAGTTACCATATTTTAATGAATAAGAATATGAAATCATGTCAAATATTGAATGATGCAGTCACAAGCCCACTTATATCTACTCGCAATGTTGTAGTTTAATAAATGGATGTGACAGAATGTGAGTGAACTTGGGATTGTGACAGCCGACATACAGGGTGTCTACAAGTGAATTTCCTTACTTTGCAACATTTCTTTATTATATAAAGTAAACAAATGAAAAAAGTAAACGTTCTTTTAAAATCATGATTATTACTCGAACAACCTCTATATGATACTCATATTCCTACCATAATTTCTCCAGCATGTCAGTCTTGCAGTTCCCACTACTGCTGTGATTCGAGTTTTTCTTAAGTCACCAAAAATTTTTCGGCAATGGTGAACTGAACACTGTCTTTCGAATATCCCCATAGGATCAAGTCACATGTCTAGGGACCGGGAGGGGGGGGTCAGTGATGGATAGCCATATCCCGGTTCCCACAACGACCTGTCCAAGGTTGGGAATAGGCTTCGCTTAGAAATCGGCAAACCAAATCGGTGCCAATGATGTTCATTTGAAACTACAGAACTTCCCTTGCAGGAATAGCAACGCTCTGCATTCAACTATCTCAAGATAGGGTGAACTAAAGCAGGGATATTCTTTGGTGGACATTCTGTATCATCATTATATTTTTGTCAGATTATTTTTAGAAGTTAAGTAGTAATAAGAATTATAAGATATCCTTAGGTCTATATAAAAACGATTTAAAAATTTCCTCGAAATATGAATATTTGCAAAAATTCGTTCATACCTAAAGTGACCAGATTTTCGAAATTTCAAATATTAAACAACAATTCAACCCTATTAGGATGGACGATCAAAGCCAAAAATGGTACCTTGTAACATGGAACGATTCTCTATAGATAGAAATATGAGAAATTTTGAAAAATAATAAGATCTCTTCAATTAACCAAAAACGTAGGGCAAGGAGAACAAATTTTTCGAGGAAGATATGGTTCGTAAGAATTTTGGGAGATATCTTGTCACCGGCTAACTCAAACTACAAGCTTACGTTGTACAGCTTACGTTATCTTTAACCACTTTAGAAATTCATACCCTAGAATAACATGCTTCATTCTATGCCAATATTAACTTCATATTTAAGGATCCATTAACTTATTCACAGGCTTAGAGCAAACGTAGAAAGGATACGTTGATGATAACATACCGACCTAAAACATATCGAAGACTAAAAACGGTAAACAAAAGTTCTGAAGAAAATGTGTAAATTATTTTTTGAAATACACTCAAGGTGTAAACACGAATCAAATGAGAAGGGGATATTTAAAGGGATTTTGGGTTCACGAACTGTTTTAAACTGCAACAGCTTTCTTTCTTAGGGCTTTTGCTAATGGCATTTCTTTTGTTCTTGGTGGCTTTTGTTTTCCTTTTCAAGAATCCTCTTTTGAAAAAAAAAGCATAACATAAAAAGAAGGGAGGGAAGGAAGCGACAGAAAGCCAGCAAAAGAGAGAGAGAAAGAGAGAGAGAGAGGAAAGTAAAAGCCTAAAAGAGGCACAGGGAGCAGAATCTCCATCTTTTCTTTTCTGGTGGCCCCAAAACGTTAACCCAAAGTGTCGCTTGCAGTCATCTGATTCATGGCGCTCTTACGGCGATCTTACGGCATCGAAGCGACATCCCTCTTGCCCTTTTGTTTCTCCCGACATTTAATTATTTTTTCTTTTGTCCTACACACACAAGCACATGCTGAACATCTACAAACGCGCACACACTCGCACACACAGCCGGATTGCTTCAGTTAAAAGATAGCAGCAATCTTGGCGGCAATAAAACATATGGCACTGTTTCAATCCCTCTGGCAGTTATTAGTAATAGGCGTGTTGCGCCCGGTCCGCCTTCATTCTTACGATGTCTGCAACATGCAGAAAAGAAATATTAAATAAAAATGGACATAAATCATCCCTTCCGCGAAACCGTGGCTTCTGGTAAACTCTATCCCATGAACTTTGACCAATTTATGCTCGCCTCGCTTTACCAACACTGAATTTTCTACGGCACGTCGTTGGAAATCGCCTCGGCAGTCGTCTGTGTTTTTTTTTTCTTCCCTTTTTACAACATATATTTCACCCAGAGGACTAATTGCCCGTAAATCATAATTTTACGGTTTATACCTATATATCTTAAATATTAAGAAAATTTTAATGTTCATAGTTATATGGAATACAATAATGTCGAATCAATTCCATTTGAACACCAATAAGACGAGGTATGCATTTTATATATAAAATTTTGGCATCTTAATTTGAAAATAAAAACTGTTATTTTCTAAAATTTTCAAAGGTTAAAGAGGAAATTCATAAAATATGTCAAAAGAGTTAGACTAATAGTATTAAGTCACGAAAATAGCTTTTGAGTGCAAATTACAATACATTCTACGAACATATACTCAACTGTTATTTTAGTTATTGAGATTTTAATAATATGAATTCTTTCGAATGAAAAATCTTTCTATATATGCTGCTAAAATATTAGATTGACGCATAAGCTCAATATGCATCAATCCAATACTTGGAAGAGAACGTACAAATATATTTACGAAGCATAGTTCGTTTGTAAAGTATCACTACAGAATGCAAATTTATTAATCTACTTTCAGCTTGTGTTCCATGTATCCTATGAGGAATTCCCTGGGTTAACAAGTACGACCGTCATAAAATAATTTATCATTATTATTATTTAGCATCCTAGTAGGGGATAAAACTATACAAAAGTTAGCGGGGAGGGGGGGGAATATACCACGGAATAAATTTTTTAGGGGAATTTTAAACGTCACTATTATTAAAATAAGAAAAAAAATTAGCTTTGGGATCATTAGGGACTGAGTTCCACATTCGAATCGCATTAAAAAGGAATTTTGTATTTTTAAAACTACATAAAAGAATACTGACTTCAAACAAGCAACGACGAGTTATCCTTGATGCTATAATCAAAACGAACCAATTATTTACGAAATGAGCAAAGTGGATCAGGTTGTAGCTTTAATTAATTCAATCAAAAGTTCTTTCTTAAAGATAAAATCATATGCAAGTATGTCAAATTTGTTACAGATATTTGTAATAGAAGAATAATATCAAGATTAAAGGCAGCACGTATAATATGATTAAAGGTGATCCGCAAGCGAGTATGTAATGCTTTTGGAATCGCTGACGAGATGACCATATAATGTTAATTTAGGAATAATTTTTGATTTTATTATTAGTGCTATTTCTCTTCTAGTTAAAGTTTTTCGGAGCCTCTTCAATCAAGAAAACTGTACCGCTCAAATTTGTGATTATTTCTTCTACGTAATAGTGATAGTAAAAGTTAATTCGTTATCAAAGTAAACCCAAAGGATTTCTTGAAGTAATTTTTGTTCACTGATTTTTGTTCAATTTTTGAGTTAACTGATTTAATATACCATGTTAGGCAAATTCTTTAGAAATACGTAAGCAAACCTTAGAAAATACCTTCTAAAATGTTTTTTTTAATAATTATAACCCATGCATTTAGGAAATATAACTTTAAGTAGAGTATCTAGGAAATTTATGCAAAAAAGAATTTAACTGATTGAAGATTGCGCTCAGAATACAAAATCATAGACAAGAGAGCTGATTTCATTAAAATCCACCATTTACGAACATTTCTGCACCCCCGATACGAAGTGCGGACAATTTCAACATTTGCAAGCCCGTTAATAAAATAAGTAACATCACCTCGAGAGAAAAGGGAAAACAGGCTAAAGTACAAACTGCCCAGCTTATTATTTATAGTCTAAAAAGCTCATTTGGAATTCACTCCGCTAAAGCTTTCGCCATGAAGAGGTTATCGTTTTACTGAAAAATGTAAGCCTTTGTCGTCGAGTGCTTCTTATCGCGCCGCGTCTAACAATGGTGACACTAAGGCTTCATGACAAGCCCAAAGGATTTGGTCATAACCGGTTTAGGAAGGTCCGGCAACCGGTGAATCCTATCATCTCATCCTCTATATACAACAGGAGCTCTCTGGCTACTGATACACCTTCCTTTTCAGGTCACGTGATCCACCAGGTCACACAACGATCAGTGATAAGACCATCACCGTCCTATTATCAAAGCTACAAAGCGGACATTGCCGCCTTCTCGATGCTAACAATGGCCGGAGGGCCGGTGGAAAAAGGGACCGACCACCACCGCCCGTCCAAACCTTCTCCTTCCCCCTACCGGAGGACGACGCTAATAAATTCTTTGCTCGTACCACCACAGAGCTTAGGGTTTTGCGAGACCAAGGCAAAGTAAACCACTGGTAAGAAAGGCAAAAAATAGAGGAAAAATAAAAGGACAAAAAAAGCGCACAATCTCAGGCTACGACCGCAGAAAAAAATTCTAGGAGAGAAAAAAGAACTATGGAAAAAATATTTAAAAATGGAACAGTCTTTCCCCTTAGCTTTTTTTTTATTTAGATCTTTGATAAATTAAGGTATCTTGGGATGCTTCTTTAATCTCATTGTCAGCAGAAATTTTAAATTAATTAACTTTTTTTTAAAGACTCGAGCTCTCTTCGCATTTAGCTCTTGTCTAAACAAGCGCCGCGGAACCATGGTAACCAAAAAGCAATATTTTATGTTTCCTCCAGAGATTATATGTTATCCCATTGAAAAAAAAGTCGCGTTTTTTAATATTCGTGAACAATTTATCTTTGAAGGCAATTTCACGATTCTATTTCGACAGTGAATCAAGAGAAACTCCTGTTTGAACTTTCAATAGATTTCTTACCGTTTTTTTCCCCTTTCAAAACATCTCTTATTCTCGAATTAATGAGGTATGGTTCGTGACGATAAATGATTGACAGAGAGAGACAACTATTTTTCATTTCTCTCTCTCTTTCTCTCTCTCTGTAGATGCTCCAGCATTCAAATGGAGAAAGGGGTTTTTGAGAGGCTCATCCGCCTGTGACGTCATATCCTGTAATTGAAGTTCTGCTCCACTGCATTCGGCAAATTGTGTGGGTCAAGCTACGATCCAATGCTGTTTTGCATGACTAGCAATCCCTCTACCCTATCCACCCACTCGCTCACCCTCCCGCGCACACACACATCAATGGATCCAAAGGGTTCCAGGGGATTCTTTGGAAATAACTTTGAAAACAGGCCTCTGAATGAAATTTATATTGAGAATATTTTATCATATTTTGATTAAAGCGATCTCGTTTTCAATTTTTTCTTTTATTATTATAGTAAATTTTCCACTTCGAAATTAAATATAAGCCGACCGAAAATAACATCTCAGCAACAAATTAAAAATGGATGGTGCATTGGCGTTGTTTACGAGACGACTTTAAAATGTTTACTGGGAAAAATATAAAAACAGTTTGTTTCTCTTTAATTTATTTGAACGATGGTAAATGGATTAAAGAAAAATGAAAAGGACCAGAAGACGCCAGAAGCACAAACTCTGCATGCCATTCTGCTTTATCTTTTGTTATTGTTTTCTGTAAAAAAAAATTGAACTTCATTCCAGTGCCTAGAAAACGCATGAGTTCGAATCATAAGCAAATAAGTTACATTATAAACCTCACCACTGTAAACGCTGAGCAGAAGCGAAGCCTTACATAAATTCTACCTTAACCCTAAGGAAACCATTTTAAGGATTGAATTTATGTTAATATATAATTTGTTGAATTATTAAAGCTACAGAAATTGATTCGCTTAGTTGTCGAAAGGCTATACGGATTTTTCTTTTGCTACTTGTCTGAGTTTACAAGAAATCATCACATACATGAGCAGTGAAAAACAAGAAATTTTATAATTGATAAAGCAGTCGTCTATAACTGGTCTAAAATACATTAAAACATGATTCGAACCAGCGATAGAGGAATAGCATATTAACTGCAGCCTCCCGAAGAAAACACTATACTCCAAAATCCAGCTGATGTGATGCAGAAGCCAAGGCCAGCGTTGAAACCGAGAACCCAAAATCCCAAAGAAGGTTCGCAGAAGCTGTCAGGCTATTGCAGGAACGTGAGTCGCATCGTGAATGAAAATTTGGAACTGGAATGTAGACATAAAGCCAATTTTCACAGGTTGCTTTCACACTGGCAAGCGCATGACAAAATCGACAGTGTCCTACCCGGAGAATAACACAAGTGACACGTGAAGTCGCCGGATGCGGCATGGATGAATTATTGCGTGTTTTGATCTACTTAAAATGTTTCCACACCCTGTTGCAGTGGAAGTAGAACGATAGTCCGACGTAAAGATTTACAGATCGAACATAACCGGTGGTGACGAAATGAGATCTATCCTATTTCCCAGTTTTAACTATGCAGCGTTGAATCTGTTACGGTGTGTGAGCCAGTTCTTTGAGATCAGTCGCATAATTAGCTCGTTCCTGATTGGCTTTAACATCACATGACATCAAGCGGCCAATGAGCGAAGATTTTGGTTAAGTTGATAGTTGTTTTGCTGTGTATACTTTTCTCCTCATGTGATCATGGTCAGTGAAAATATTTCTCCCTGCATGTAGAGGAAGATATGAGCGAGGAAAACCTCTTTCTGGAGGACAAAAGCAAATCATCCAGAACGTGTACAGTTATTTTCGAATGGGTGATCCATCCGAGTCGATGATAGTGATTTCAAAATAAAATATATAAAATCAATAAACAACATACATTATAACAACATAAAGTGCGTAATTAAATAAAAAATATACAAGACACTTAAAAATTATAATTCACTGTAAAAAAACAATAATAAATTAAAAATTTTCTTAGATTGGACCATCGAGTAATATTTTCTTTAAAAATTGGTTTTATTAGTTGCCTTACTGACAGAGGGCAGCAATTGAGCGTATCAATATAATCATAAATTCAGGTAGTGTGGCTAGACCCGGTTTCGTGTAGCACATTCAACGCTGCATAGTATAGTAGGCTTCTTCATCAACCTCGTTCACATAGGTGAGAATTAGCATCTGTAAAAGATCGTTTTGCGATACTGTGTAAAATAGATTAAATAAATGTTAAATATCTTAAATAAAGCCAATCCTTCTTTTGTACCATTGTAATTCTCCGACTCTGTTCAGTCGCTTTTTTTTACCAGCATGATGTCTTAAAATGAAGTCATCACTCATTTTCACTTTTTGGATGGATTAAGGTTTGCGATTTGTGGATAGTCCTCTCATGAGCTACAGCAATTGTTATACAAATATATTGGGATAGATGGTACTCTTTGTCCAAATCACCTTTGTCCACACAGAATAACGAATTCGCAAAAGACGCCGAAGAGAGGACATCCAAGTAAAGTGTGATTAGCCTTTTGAGTCGAACAGAAAAAAAGACATATTCATCTTAGTTTATGTAGCTCATTTCATATACTTAAATAATAACGGGAATCGCTACAATTCTTTTCTTAAGAATCTACACAGCTCAGGCTTTGGTAGCATAGGTGGTTCCATCCTTTAGTGAAGGTTTGACGCAAAAAGGTCAAACGTGTAAAAACAAGAAACGTACAAAAAAGTGCATTTCCATTTCAGCTACGGTCATCCAATTATAGATTAATAATTACGTAGTAGTCGTATCAAACTACTGAAATTAATGAATGATTGAAAATGCGATTCATTTTAAAACGTACATTAAAAAAAAATAGTGTAAAAAATTTTTCAATCATCGAAAAAGCAGTCTATTTCCAAGTTCATTCATTTTATAAATCCATTTAAATATTAAAAAACACATTTACCTTCTCATCATATCTTTCTCTACATACGACAACCATTATAAGCCAAACCAACTTTTTAATGATTTTCAATTATTTTTTATAGGCATTTGTCTCGAACACTTTCAACGTCTTAGGTTTTTTTGGAGTAATGAAAAATTTATTATTTTTTAGAGAGGGCAGGAGAAGACGGATTAATTTGAGCTTGGAAACTTTTTAATTAAAAAATAAAGAAAATATTTACTTTCGTCTTTCCTTCCGGTAATAGCTCAAACGTCTCCCGTTGCTCATGCGCTGGCTTCCCTTGCACAACCGCCACCAAAAGAACCTCCAACCCAATCCTCCACCCTCTACTTTCTGTCTCGGATTAAGCAGATATTCGGAATTAAAAAAAAATTCTTAAAAGATCTCTCAAGCTGTTTTTTCCTTTTCATTTTCCCCTCGAACGTCATACACCTGTTGACAGTTGTTTGCAATATAAGGCAGGACGGGGGTGTGGAAATAAGAAGGAAGAAGATCCTTCTCTTCTCCACCCACCCACCTCCCTGCCTCCCTCCCTACTTTCGGTTCCCCGAGTGTTCATCATCTCCCATCCATCGCTGGCGGCAAGAATTTGTCAGATTAATCAGACTGAACAATTAGAGCGCTCCTATCCTCCCCAAGGCTCCCTGCTCGAGTCGGAATTAGTGTTGTCACTTTGGCGCAGGCGCACTAAGTCTTCTATTCGAGTGAACCGCTCTGAACTTAATTAAAATATCAGAGCTTTCACTACTGGACTCAGTTTTAGATCTGTTCGGAACGGAAATCATAAGAAAATACATACTTGAAACCAGGGAAACAAAATTTGTTTTTATGATTTTGCAAATAAATGTTGGGCTTGGTCAATGAACACGAATCGTATATTGATCTAACCTATGATCACATGACACATTATCCGTCTTGTTGAACCGATAACAGAGAAGGAGTTTGGTGATTTCTAAGGTTTATTTCGGAATTAGCCAAATAAATTCACTGCTTCGCATTCCAAAATTCACCCAATCATAACTCTTTTCAATGACTGTTTAAGCGTGCTCGAGAGTGCATGTTCAAACAGGTCGAGCGAAAATTTTCCGAATCGAGAATTGTCAATGTTTATTCTAGCCAATGATTTGAAAGCAAGCGAAAACGTAAAGGAACTATACAAGTATTATTCAAGGATTCAGTAAGCGATTCCTAATTTCTCTAATCCACACAACTTAATTGGCTAATCAATCTCGAATACGCTTTTGCTTGAATAATAATTGAAAAGAGGTGAAATTAGCTATCAGTCATCGTAATGAAATACGGTGATGAGGAGAAGACGCTTCTAGACTGATCCTCATAACATACCAACTTCTGTATACCAGCAGTTGTGTAAGAAGATGTTACTTCTTTTTGATTAAATAATCTCATTTGAAGTACATTTTATTATCCAAAGTATCCAGACCCCCTTCCCCCCCCCCTTCTCTAATGCCGGCGAGTCCGCCAGAAGCCATTGCAAAGCCGAAACGACAACATGGGAGGAAAGCGCGAGCTAACTGACTTCTAACGTGGCGAAGTGATTGGGCGTTATCGTTGTGGAAAATCTATTCGTGAACTTTCTGCGATATTACACGTGCCCCGTTCCACCGTAAGTGATGTCATTATGAAGCGAAAACATGTACAGGCTACGACTGTACAACCACGGCCTGCTAGACAGGGACCACAGAATACTGAAGAACGGTGAAAAAACAGAATCGTATACAATCGATAGAAAACTTTCTAACGACTTCCACAAAACTCCGGATGCAACGTCATATAAACCCAACATCAATGCAACCAATACCAAAAACTGAATTCTAAAGCAATATCGAATAAACGGGCTTTTATAAAACGAAGAATCACGATACACCATATGGCAATTCGAGAGACGTGTGTGGGTATGGAAAAGGCTGGATGAACGGCACTTACTCGACTCCAATGTGTCGCAAGTAATGTTTGGTAGTAGAGGCATAAAGATTTGGAGCTCAGAGATTCTCATGGTTCGGGTTCGGTCTCCTATGAAAAGCGAAGGTTTATCTCCAAGTTTTAGACAATTCGATATAATGGCAACAGTTTGGTGAGGGTCCAAACTTCTTGTTGGAGAGTTCAAACTTCTGGAAGAAGAGCGTGCATTTACAACTATAATATTTCAAAAACTGGTGGACACTATCATAGCAACTGACGGATCCAAGCCATATTAATTTCTTACTTTTTCCCAGGGGAAGTAAAGTGTAGAGATATTCGGTCTGTGATGATGAGCGTACCAGGTAAAACGCAACTTTTGGACATAACATTATTATCAAAAATTCAAAATAATGAGTATATATTGGAAGAATATCTAAAAAAATATCCCTACCGTATGAAAATAAATTGGAAAATAATTTCCAATGATATTTGAGGCTTTTACACAGTGCCCCAAATTAATCATCTACTTTGCATAGTAAAAGGAACTATAAGTAAACACGATCTTAATATGATTCAGGGTGTCCTAAAACCTACCGATCATGAATAAACGTCAATTTCTCAGCTAAATTGATTGAAAATTGTGTGGTATGTTCGTGACATCAAGGCATTTTGTTTAACGGTTGGGATATGTAGACTAGTTTTTTTCGCAGAGATACAGACAGGTGCTTAAGAACAAGTTCATTCCTGTGGTTCAAAGGTTCTGTCGCACTCACCTGACACAATCAGCGGTTTATGCAGGATGGTGCACGTCCCCAACCCACAACTGCCTTTTTTCATGAAATTTTGCATGAACATTTCGGACAGAATGTCAATGCACTGAATAATCCAAAGCACTATGGATGTGCGGTCTACTGCTCCCTTTGATCACCTTATCTCAACCCGTTAGATTTCTTTTTTATGGGTTCACGTGAAAGATAAGTTCCACAAGATGAACCCTAAGATCATGGTCGAGCTGCGAACATGAATCGAGCGTGCAATTATGGCCATAACAACAAATGTTCTCAAGAAGGTGATGGTCAATTTTGCAAATCCGATTGCGAAAATCATTGACATTGATGGCAAACACATCAAACACGTTTTATAATGCCAGTTCATATCCACTGAAATCAGCCTAGTTTGAACTGTTCATGCTTATTTGTCCAGGTACAGCACAACACAACATGTACCTATCTTTTGGGTCATTCTATACATGTATGTAATTACAATTATTTTCTTTCCTGAATCATACCAATCTTCAGAGCAGCCTCATGAAAAATAATGGAACATAATAAATATGCAAATACTATATATAAAGATGTGCATGTAATTGTGAAATTATAAAACTTATTTAGAATCTGGTCTAATTTATCAAAAATTTGAGGACAACTTGCATGCAACAACAAATTCCGATTCAATTCATTCTAAGTAACTCTGTAGAATTTTGTTAATAACTCATAAAGTATTTAACAAGGAAAATACGCCTTTATTGCTTTTATTTGTGTATCATCTAAGTTAAGTCTCTCAACTGAATAGGAAAACTTGACCACCTGTGTAATGATGGCAATAATAAACGAACGGGTATATCCTTGAGGATTTCCCTAAGCATACACCTAAGGAAATTCTGAGCACGTGAAACCATTGTATTTCGTACGCTGACATAATTTCAATTATGGTGTCGCTTATTTTGATATGACGAAATGAAATGAAAAATCTAGCACCAGCGCTATACACGACAAGTGATTGTAATTTCACACGCACACACCATACCTAGTGCCTGGGGAAAGTCCAAAAGCATTACACGGGAGGTCCCTTAATTACAAGCTCTCTGGCGCCGCTTTTCAAAACTTTCCCCAAGTATTCTCATTCGAGCAGCCGTAACTCGAATAATTACGCCGTATTGACAAAATGCTTTACACACTTGATCGTGTTGGCGAATTCAAACTGTTTAACGTGTAAAATAGAATTATTTAGTTAAAAATAATTGACATATTGCACATCAACGAGCTCAAAAGCAATGACAAATCACACTTTAACTGTCAAATTGGACGTCCAACCAGAAATCGATGTGCAACCAATTTAACGAACGCGTAAATTGACAGGGAATGCATATAGATAGGACATTAAACAAGGATGGAAGGCAATGGGGGGAGGTGGGGGAGACGAGGGTAAAGAGAAAGGCCACCCACCGACCGCTGTTCGGCCCCTCCATCCACACAGGCCGCAATGACCAACTGCGACTTCAAAAGACTGAGCACCTAATTCAATATCTTGAAACTTAACGTCCACATAACTGACATCAAAGAAATTATTTGATGGAGAAAGAGCGAAAGCCTCCACTCCGGATTTTATCCTGAAAATTTAATCCCACGCTATGTGTTTGTTTTACACAAAATAAATTCTTAATCTAAGCCATCTCCAATCATCACCACCAGCATGGAGTCGCCCATTTAAACACTGATGTTTTCGGATTCAGCATGACTATAGAGAAATGGAAATTTATATTACCATCTTTAGCATATCTTATAGAAAGTTTGAATTACCAGTTAAATGACCTAATCTTCTATAAACCAATCACCAGCCTGGAATTCTAATTTGACGAAGAGCATTAATTGACCGACTAGATTAAAGGCCATCCATCTCACGTTTAGCATGACTTGCACAACATCTTTGGAATTTATGCATTTAACTCGGTGGTATTTCGAATAAAGAGAACAGCATCAAAAGATAAACCTAAAAAATTAATTTTTATGTGAGTTGGATGAAAACTGTAAAACTAAGCTGTTTAACCTCAATGTTATACTATAAGGCCTCTGTTCACTTTGCTTTTAAACACAGTACGAATATCAACAATTTTAAAAATTTTCAAATTTAATTCTACCTATGTACTAACAATAATGAGGAACAAAATAGGCATCATCATTTCACTTAACATATTGAGTGTACAGATTGAAGATGCAACTTTCAAGTACCATATTGAAGCCCTAATAGTGCGCCTGAACTGAATAACATTTAGTATTACTGTCTAGAATATGGCATACTAATATGGTCGAGTGTATCGAATATATTCACAGTACCTTAAAAAGATTAACATCCATAAGAGACCATTGCAACTAAACAGCCATACTAACTTTGCCTTCGATTATAAATAAACTCAAAGAACTATGTAGATCAGCGTTTCTCAACCTTTTTACGTTGCGACCCAACACTGTGTTTGTGCCAGTACCGCAACCCCATATTGGGTCTGATTTGGATTCTTTATCCAACTATATATAAAGGAGAACATGTGGGTTCGTCACGGAAACAGTTTGGCATTGTTGTTGCACGTTTAAGCATTGTTGGCGCTCATTTAAAGCAAAGCTGGAACGGAAAAGTCACCTGACCATTGTTGTATGAGCAACAATTTTTATCATCAATCAATCACAAAACTATAAATAAAGGAGAAAATGTGAGTTCACCAAACGAAACAATTAGAATGAATTAAATTTGATAAAACTAATTATCGCGCAAACTGCGCATGGGTCCCGTTCATATGTTTATATTGGAAAGATTAAGGATTTAAGAGGTCTTAGTTCGGTTTGGATAGTTATGCCGTGGTCTTTCCAAATTCTTGTTAGGTTATTTGTAGCTGTTTTTGCCATTGCAATGCCTCTATCTCTCTCTCACATTCTCCTCTGTTGGAATTCAATGCTCCCAGGTAAATTATGTCAAAATCCTTAATCTTTCCAATCGTGACATATCCATCAGAATCATGGACAATGTCAGAATCAATGGAAAAAAAAAGCTGAATGCTTTTGAAACATATTGCTACAGGAGGATCTTGAGGATTCCATGGACTGCGCACAGGAGCAATGTCACAATTTTGGACCAGTTATCAATACACCCGAAAGACCATTTGCTGAGACCATACAGGAAAACAGAGTAAGATTTTTTGGGCATCTGACGAGACGCAACGGACTGGGGGGCATGAACATTGAGGGACGAGTCTGTGGAAAAAGACCGAGAGGAAGACCACCAGGAAGATACCTGGACCAAATCAAGAAATTTACAGGTCTAACAACAACACAGGCATCCAGACATCCTTTAGGGTCCCAACGCTCGGATGATGATATAATTTTTCTATAACTTCGTGACCTCTAATTTATATGCCATCCAATATTGGGTAGTGACCCACAGGTTGAGAAACGCTGATAATGCTCATCTGATGTTTTCCCTAGATAAATGGATAAATACAGCCAAGCAATCAAAGAATACAGATTTAGGATCTTATTTAATTAACAAATATCCGTATAATGCAACAGAAATATGGAATAACATTTCATACTCCACAAAAAAATCTCATGACATGCACTAATCCAAATTACATTAACCACATGTAAACAAGATAGTCATTCATGTAAACAACATGTAAACAAAATAATGATTTTCCAAGTGAGCAGCAGAGATAAAAACTGACCTACATTCCTAAAAGAGACGCTATACCATTTAGTACTCTAATAACAGCATCATCGGAAACGTCAATAATGCACTGATATTTTTCCAATTCACACATTTACATGAGAGATTACAGTTCCACGATAAATTTAACGACATGAAATAATTTTACTATAAATTAGAAACAATATTCGTAAATAACTCGTGAGAAACACAGGCTGTGCTCAACAGCCAGAGCTGTAACGAATATTCCTGTGTTGAAAAGTTATTTTAATTATAGAAAATAGCGCAGGAAATCGTTTTCAAATATGAAATGGAGTGGATAAAAGCTTTTATCGATTATTCGCTATTAATCCATATAAAATTTACACAGGCCTCTATGTTATTCCAACGATAAATGGTATCAATCGCGAGTCTCGATTTACGTTCGATAATAAAGGACTATCAATATACATCCAATTTCGGTCGATCAGCTTCGTTTAGGAAATTCTTCTTAGTGACCATTAAACGGATAAAATTTCGTTTGCAAATTAAGGAGAGTTTATGTTGAAATGGCGAATCGGGCTTTGTTCCAACTTATGTGTATTTTGACGAAGGGTTTGTTTGCTTCGTAAAACCAATGATTAAACAAAGAGACGTAAAAGAGAGGAGAGGAAGAAGAAGCAGCAGAAGAAGAGACGCGAAAAACTCTTCTTTTTCCCCACAGCCGAATCTCTTTCGCTTTCCTTAACAAGCAGCAGACGAGAAGTGCAGAGCGAACGACTCCGTAATCTTGGCTTTATTTACAATTTTGCGGACTGTGGGTTACACTCTTTGTCATTTCGCCGTTCTCCCTGTGCGATTTTGCAGGTGATTCGTTAAGGGCCACGCGTTTCCTCCAACCAATGAACGTGTGCATCAGCGGGAGCAGCGTCGCGTTTCCCCACCCGCGCGCACTCGATACGATGGCATTATCTTCCTGTTTGATTGCTTAGCCCTCCTCTGAAAAGCTCGGATTCCGTCCTAATTAAAACCGCTGCTGCTGCTGCTGCCTGACGCAGAGAGTCTCTAATGACGAGTAGGGAAACGCGGAGGGGAAGGAGTGGGGCCAGGCAAACTCATGGCCAATGAAAATTGGATTTAATGAAATCTGCATGTAGGATTGCACTTGCTGCCTTTCTTGTCCTCTTCAACAATCTCTAGAAGAAGTTCGTCCTAATTTCAACTCGTTTGCGTCCCCTCAATACTCAACTGTTTCATCTTCTCTGTGCTTGCCTTCCTCTTTTCTCTCTCTTTTTTGCTGTACTGTTCAATATTTTCTTCTCCCTCAGTCTTTCTATTTTCGCCTGCATCGATGGAGAGGCAGGCCATAGAAGTGAGGTGGGGAGGGTACATTGACGCAGGCCCAGTGACGAGGGAGAGGGGTCGGTGAGTGGCGGGTAGGGGTGGTGGAAATGCCCGCAGGCGGTCAATTTCCCTGTCATTCCCTTCTGCTTCTGCTGCGTGCAGTGACCGGTCGAAGCCAACGCGGAATGCACAAATTCACGATGCAAGAAGAGGGGAAGGACAATATATTTATATATATATAGAAACCAATTGCACAAGAACTAACTTTCAAAACAAAACTATTGCTCGCTTGTTTCTATTTGCTTAAACAACGGAAGATTCCACAATTATCTAAGCGAGGGAAGAATTTTTTGTTTTGATGTGTTGAGCAAGAAGGAAGAAAGAAATGGAGGTTAGTTTTGAGCACGTGAGAAAGATGTAGTCTTTCTGATGGACTGTTTTTATAAATTCTCTTTTGACCCTTTGCTCCTGATCTACGATCCAAATAAGACATACCAAGCCTTACAGTCATAAAATCCAACATCAGTGAAAAACGTAATCGAATCAAACCAACACTTCACCTAACTTCTGTCACAATTTTAAGCTTAACGGACGGCCAGCTTGCAACACTTTAATCATATCCCGTGCCTTCTTGAAATATAACGCTTCTACAATCTATCAAACAAGATCTACAGTGGTGTGAACTTAGTTCAATGAATAACGAAAACAATGCAGCTTACAAGACACGTGATATACTTAACTTACACTCAATGGTTATACTTAACCTACACTCAATGATTTACAGTGTTCTTTCAGAAAGTGAGAACAAGCTTTGAAAGTACTTTTCTTAAAGTACAGAGTAAATTCTAATTAGACATCTGAATGGGAAAAGACGGAGAGAGGTTAATAACAAGTGTTCGCAGCTGAAGTAGTTTTTAAAGACATTTTTATTAATAATACTTAATCCTGCTCTTTCACTTTAGCAAAACTATCTATTTTATTACAAAGTCGAACCCATCAGATGCAGCTAAATACGAATCTATACCTAAGCTTTACGAACTGGTAGTACCCTCAGTGAATCTTATTCTAGAATCCAAGAGCAACATAAAAAACTAGAAAAGAAGATCTCATCACGTTTTATAAGCTTCTATTTCATTAGATTATTCTAGATGACGGGAATTCTAAACCTTCAATTGCTTTTATAACTTTACAATAAGTAAAACGTCCCTCCTTCATCAACCTACTGTTTCTTAAAGGCCACTCTTCAACTGAAATAAAAATTTGACTCCGGTTATAAACTAGTAAGATTTAGACAACACTTATAAAGAGATTTCACAAGTGAATTGTATTGATCATTAAACTGTGTATAAAAACTACACTAAAAACAGAAGTAGTGATTGACGCAAAACACTAGGCCAGATTTGACTCCATTTTTTTTACGCCTAGCCAGAGTGGTGTAAAAGTACGTACAGTGTGGTTGAGATGTAGTTGTACATTACATGTAGCTGCATCCAATGCTCCACATTGTGCTACAGAGGGCTACTTAAATGTGAATTACATGTAGTTTCGTGTCGTCAGACAATATGCATGATTAGCTGTAGTGTCGAAATTCACTATATCTTTCACTTAGATTGTATATATTGAAACCCACTACTTGTAGCAAGTATATAAAAATATGTTTTTTAAAAAATGCCTATCGAGCCGTAATGGTTTTTAAACGATAATCCATCTGAGAGAAGCTACTTTGCAAAGTAATAAAAGTAATATAAAAGTATTTTGTAAACAAGAGAGTTCTTCCTAGTGTCGTCACGTGTTACGGATGGATAGTGATTTACAACGTGTTACACGAGTATCGGGTAGCGCTTAACGATATGTCTTATCTTTATAAATAGATGCTAGCTACACATTATACTAAACAAACGTGAACTACATGTCGTGTCGTGTCATCAGGCAGTACGCATGATTAGGGGTAGTGTCGAAATTCACCAAGTCTGTTTTTAGAGTGTAAATTTTTTGTTCGAGGATTGAATCACTGCTCGAGTACTTGGAATACTTTCAGAAAAAATTAACAATGTAATACAACATTATAATAATGTAATGCAAAGGAATACATTTTCAGTAAAGTGTTTGGATGTTTCAGAATACAATGCTGCGGAGATATGTTTCACCGTCTTTTATAAAGCCTAACCTAACCTAGCCTCATCTCATCTCATCTGATACAATCCTCATTTTTGAATCCTTGATAAAGCCGGATAAATATATCGAATGTAATGCATGTCTAAATCGAAAAGTTTTGAAATTGAAAGGAATTATCTTTTCTACACACGTCAAACTCTGAAGTCGAATTCAGGATTTTAACGCTGGTAAGAGATTCGGTTCGTATAAGAGATACATAATTTTAACAGCAGAACTAAATTCAGTATAGGAATAGAATTCAAAGGAATAATTGTACTTCAGCAAACAAGCCTAAATGTATGGATAAGCAATTTTTCCGCAGTGTCATTAGTCTAGACAAAAACGATTTCGCAAGTGTTAGAATAACGACTAATGCTTATACCAAATAAATTCTTCTAAAGGCTTCGCAAACCTAGTGGAAACACGGGAAATATTAATGAAACGGGGGTTAAACAAGTAGCTCATCTTGGATTCGGTATCTAACTGAACGGATTGAATCTAAAATGTATCAATCAGTTTAACCATAGAGAAAATAGAGATATATCTCGTATTACTATAAAACACGACAGAAAATTGAAGGTTTTGAAACTGCAGTATTTCTCTTTAACATAGAACGCCGACAGCTCTAAATGTTTCCTTAAAAAGCAAATCAAGTAAAAGGGATGGAGACTGAAAGATTTAAAATTTAGAAAATGATGTGTAAGATAAGCATGGATAAATAATATTTAAGAAAAAACGTTTTAATAATTTTTCTAAGCATACACTGCTAAAACTGAATTTCTTCTCCTCTGTCTTCCGCACCCTAGTCTTTCCAGCAAATACCGATTAAAATGCAAATTGAAGCTCGTCGAGGGTGAAGATCACTTGTCCCCTACACATATTCAATCTCACCTCCTTTTGCTAAGAAAAGCGAATTCACCATTTATCCGCAAACTATTCGTAAAACACTGTAAAAGAGCGGCTCGTGCAATTTCTTGAGCGAAAGTGAAGAAGAAAAGAGACCCGGGCGCCTGTAAAAAACTGAACGACGATCGGCGAGAATGATAGGCCTATTTCTTTTATATGGCTGACCATTTGTATGGAGGGGGGTGAGTAGCATTTTTTCTCGGCGTTTGTGACATGTGCGATGCAAACGAGGGAAGAGAGGATGGAAGCAAGGCAAAAAAAAAAAAAAGAAGTTTGAGGGATAGTAAGGAAGGGAGTGTGTGTGTGTGTGGTGGGGCTAGAAAGATGTAAAAGGAAAAAAGGAGCCTCGACACGAGCGAGGAATCTGAGGAACCATAAATCATCCGCCTAGCATTCTGTATGGTCTTCAATATTTTCCAAAAGAACGGCTTTAACAGGTGATCGCGCCGGGTGATTGGATGTGGCCGGCCACCAAGAGCTCCTACACTCGGCTGCACAAAAAGTCATGCACATGGCGCAGACCCCCGCTCTCCCGCAGTCATCCCGGGCTCCCTAATCTACTCTGTGACAATCATAGCATTTTGTGACTGAAATCATCAGAGCAAAGAAGAAAGAAGAAAAAGGAAATCTTTCGAACGAAACCCCCCCTCCCCGCATGATAGAAATCCGAACAGCAACATTCAAAGCCGTAAGAAAACCTCGGTGGAACCCCCCGTCGATTTAGGCAAGCACAGCGATGCATGGCCATACTTTTCATTATACATTCCTCCTGTATGATACATATAGGGCAGTAACAAATGTCTTACATCCTTGACTTTGTGATCGAAGGGAAGTAGGTCTGTGCCGAGAAGTAGTACTTCATTCCAAACCATCAATTATTCATCCTCTAACGACTGAGGAGAACAAGACACTGAAACGTATTACGCCATCACGTAGAATAGTAAAAATGTCGTATGATTTATTGACTACGGAGACAGGTTACATCGATTACTCTTATTTTAGTACATAAATGTAAGTAGAACAGGAAAATTTCATTTAGCACTAGTAGAAAATGGAGTTTTATGGCAGATTCTTCTCTAGCACAAAATCGTTTCTGACCGGTTGAGAGGCTTAAGTTCCAAACTCGCTATTTTGAGCATTTCAATTGCGTAATCCATTCATCGTAGACATTTTTTCCGGAAAACCATGGCATTTTATCGTACAACTAAAGTAGCTATGATATCCGTGGAGTATAACAAGATAGATAATTTATCAAGCTTATTTTCTATGGCAAATTTCAGCATCTTTATTAAGAACTAAATTTTTTGACATTTCGTGTTATCTTCTACTTAATTCAAAGCGAAATAAATCAAAATAGTTCCAACTATTTTTGATAAGAACACTAAATTCTTACGTTTTTAAATTCGAAACGCGTGCTGAAGTGACTACAAAGCCGTGTACAATTTCAAAGCGATATAACAAGATTTCTCAAGGGGAGAAAAATTAAATAAAGATGCGTAAAACTAGGAATTCCAAAACCCTAAATAATTTAAAAATCCGCATTTCCCTTCCTCATATTTCCGCTTTACCGGCTTTGAAGACAAGTTCCATTAAATATACATTTCACCACACAATTTCCCCCCTTACAGAATAGCAATTCCTTTTTTGGCCTCCTTTTTATTCCTCCCAACCATCAAAGCAAAAGGAGTGAAAATGCTGCGAGATTTCTAATGTGCTAACCACAAATTAAAAATTAACCACACAAGGCAACCAAGAAGTTAAGTCGGCTTTCGGTGCCGACGCTCCGTGCTCTGAAAGAAAGCCCTTTCTCTCGGCGGCGGCGAAACGGCAGGCAACAACACTCACTCCCTTACACCTTCTTGCCTACCTACCTACCCAGCCACTCAATTGCCCGTATTCTTATCTCCATGAGAAACATGACCCAAATTTGCTTATCGTGGCCCATTCATTATTTTCACTACTTGTCCAGCTTATCTTGGGCTGCATTAAGTGTTCTGTTCTCACTTTTCCTTGTGAGCATGCGCAAAATAGTTATAGCCCAATGCACCGAAAGCGGATTCGGTGTCAGTGCTGACATCATCCACCAATCACGGGCTTAAGGCAAAAGAAGGGTCCTTCTGCAAAAGCCAGCCATCCATCCATTACACACGGCAACGCAATTAGGGCTTCCGTGCATTTACCTCCTCCTCCGCCCGTTTAGGCGAAAATTCCGATTAAATGTAAAGTGAAAATACTGGGCGCCTGAAAAATCTTGCACAACCTTAAAAGTGAAGGAAGCGAAAAGATATGAGCGCGCATATTAAAATCTTCCATTTAAAGCCACATTACACCCTAACACTGTCTCTTTAACGATTTACACAATACACAATCCTTGCTTTTACGAATCCTAGCTTCCGACCACACACATTTACAAAAACTTATAGAAAAAACACGAACAAATTATTACAGACATCGATAGCCGCACTTTGCTAAGAGATTTTTAAACCGTTCATTTCTAGAAAAATAAAAACAAAATCTGATGACAAAAACTGGTTGCCAAGCAGCTCTAATTAATTTTTGCCAATCTCAATGGAAATGCCGATGGTGGTTGCCACCAAAAAGAGTTGCGCGCTCCAAGGAGACTAAAGGAGAAGAAGCTAAATTGCAACCGGTAAATATGTTTATCACTAAGCTTGACTGAGAAAAAATATGAAACGCATAATGAGAAAATTTTAAACAGAAATCACTCCTGGAGGGAAGATAGAAAATTCCGGTTGCTCATACCTGAAAAGAAGTAAGCGCTGAAGTTTCAAGGCACGAGGCATTTCTTCACGAAAATTGTCTTCCGATGACAAACTGAACGCCATATTGGAAAATATATAGACGATGAAAATCGCGGTTCGATTTCTTCTTCATCTCCTTCTAACATTGAATTTCAACACCATCCCTTACAAATTAGACGGAAATTAAAAATCTTTACACACTAATCGCCGATAAAAAACCATTAACAGCAAACAGTCAAAGAAAAGTCTTTAATTCGCATATTGCCTTTAACTGATAGATACAGGTACAGAAATAAGGACAAACAGCTACAGTTCTTTGGTAAAGCAAACCAAAGCCTTGCAGCAATGCAAAAAAGCAATAGAAAAATCAAATTTTACAATTAATTCGAAACTAGTTTCTTATAATTTTTTTTTACTTTCATATAAGCTACCTTTTGGTCATCGGAGTAGACTAGCTGTACGACAAAAGGGGCTGACTCCTTTATCATCTTCATTCTGTTTTGAGCTAATTTATATAACGGTGACTACACACTAGTGTGACAGCACTCACACATCTCTTTCCCATGCAAGGCCTGGGGGAGGGTGAGATTCAATGCTTGGTATTCACCTAGTGCCTCCTATCCCCACTACCCATGCCTCCACCGCCCACCCAAACCCACCCACTCGCCTCTACCTCCCCTTACAATCTGTGTTATCGAAAGCCATCCCTTTGCTCGTCATGACTCTCATCTAATGCGGCGATGGGATAGTGATGGAGGCCATAGACAATTTCCCATCGGATTCCCCGTCGTTTGCCATCATGATGGCTGAAGAATCTGAAGCCCGGCAACGTAACGATCTAATGAATGAAGCTATATGTGGCGCGCCTACAGATATCAGATACGCTGCCCGTTAGAGAGCACATCAAAGAAGACACGTTAACAAATAGACACATAACGTAAACGGAAAGAAGAAAGCAAAAGGGAGAAAGAGAGAGAGAGTAAAATAGTAAAAGCGTTTTACCTACCGCCAGCATATCACATTCAACAGATTCCCCGACACGTGTTGAGGCGCAGCTCTCCAGCAAGTTTCTGAAGAGTGGGGGAAGGGGGCGCTAGTGGAGCGTGGCAGCATGCAAGCGCATACACCTGGTCTGAGGCAATGCCATGCTCTGCCCACTGATGCAAAGGGGATCGGCGCGGGCGAACGGGGCTTTGGAGCACGCTCCTCGCCGACAAACAAACACTGCAGCAGCAGCAACGCTCGGGGAGGAAGCGTGCTCGGCGCCTGCGATCGACCCGACTCAACAGCTGAGGAGGAAAGGTAGGGGCAGGGCGAAACGAGAAACGACGACGACGACGACGACCGACGACGAGGAGGAGGAGGAGGAGACACGCGGGGGTGGGAGGAGGAGGAACCCCTAGCCTCGTCCCCGGGCGAAGTGGGAGTAGCAAAGGCTAACGCCGTTCGTCCATGTTGAGGAACTTGTAACCCCGCCCCTTTGGATGCGCGCCGGGCACGTGAGCGCATGGGATGACGCCGAACCGAGTGCGCGTGGGCCAGGAGCAACCGCATCGAACGACGACGCTCCTTCCGCTCAGGACCCCCATCATCCGTGGCGAAAGAAAAACGCGCCATATTTACTCCCCGCTCCGAATATCTTGGGAGACTCGAGCGATTAACGTGCTACAAACAATTAAACCTACGAAAAGTGCGCAAAAAACAATCTTTTTGCCCTCTTTCCCGGCGGCCGCTAAGCCTTCCAAAGAAAGGCTCGCACAATTTAACTGGAACGCCTCTTGGAGGTAAACCATCTTTCACTATCCTTACTACTGTGTGTTATGTTTGTATGTTATTAAAAGGGGGACAAAACAAACAAACCTCTTTAATTTCGAATTCGAGAGGTACTTTCATGTCCATTAAATTCAATGTTTTGCTCCAGGAAGGCAATCTTCATGGAGAACGAGTAGGAAAAAGCCAAACTGAAGGGAGTTCTAGAAAAGCTATTCTCTTTATTGCCTTTTGCTATTTTATAAACGAATATTTCAGTTTTATGAACATCTAATTCAGCCTAAGATATAGTCTAAGCAGCAATGATAATATTCAATAGCATAGTTCCTAATTAAAATATAATTCGATGCGATTTTTGTTGTTTCTTTTATGTAATCTTAACGAACGAAATTTTGCCTCAAAATTTCAAACAAAAGAATATTAATTGAGATTTTGGTCTATAAAACAATTTTAATCCTTACTAACCACTTTCACCCTTTTTTTAAGACGCGCTGATAAATTATAATTTACTAAATGGCTTGAACATTGCTCAGGCTCGAGTGCTTTTGTTAAAGACACATCCCAGAATAAATGCCACAGAACAGTTAAATACAAAACGAGTCGACCTTTATAATCCAAGAACAGCGTGACAAACCTCAGAATGCCTTTGTCATCTCCAGAAGATTACCACAATAAATGCGAAGATATTAAAATAATTCAAACCTTACTTTAAAAAACAAAATCTAAAATTTCATTTAAGAATTTATTTCGTATTTATCCAAACGAAACGAGTCAACCTTTTATACGGATTCTCACATTATAGGAAAATTTCAACCTAATATTTTCGTTCATATTCCACGTGCTTCGTAAATCTGAGTGGGATGCGGCTTTGTTACTTTCAACGCGGAGCAACAATCTGTTGAATGCTTCAGGAAACGATAATTACAGACAGTACATTCACCTATAGTAGTGCAAAATCGGTATCACTGTGTCGTTGAATAGGAGATGACAGGGTTTCAATAAATATTCGTGACTCTTGCTTTGTTACTGACACGGAAACGCATAAAACCTTCACCAAAAACTGTCATATAATGCAATTTAAACTAGTGACTCAATCAGCGGTACTATTTAGGAGTTGAGATTTAACCCTTAATTACACAAGTTTCATATTCATGATTTCAAAATTGTATTCACCTCTGATATTGGAAACAAATCAGAGGGGGGAAATGACTAAAAATATATGGCATATTTTTATATGACCCAAAACAAAACTGCATGAACAGCTAAACAATCGCAATTTCAGTCTAAGATATTTTCTGAGCAGCATTGATAATATTTAACGGCATTGCTTCTATTTAGAAATAATATGTCGAGATTTTTGTTGCTTTCATTATGTAATACTAACGAACGAAATTTTGCCTTAACATTTCAAACAAAAGAATACAAACTATTAAAAAAATGAGGATCACGTTTTAAGTAGCTAGTCTCTCTATGTGTTTTGATATTGTATAAATGAATAGTTAGTATCAAATTTGCTATATCAAATCAAACCATTCTTGAGGTAATATTTTGAAATAAATAAGACAGGACAAGATAATCTTATATTACTCATAACATGCTCGCACAGTTTAGTTTTCTCTGCAAATATCAGAATTTACTCTAGTTTGAATACAATTGCGAATTGCTGCATTCATGTCTAATATAACAGCAATAATGAGAACATATGACACAATTTTTTTCCTTGGCGTGATAATATCTCATATATCGCCAATATTATTATCACCAACAGCAATAATAACTAAATGATAGTATTACACATAAACTGATTTATATTTCAGTACACCTACATAGAGTGTAAGATTTTTCAAATATTGTGCTCAGAATAGGGTTCATTATTTAAGTCGTGAGTATATGGAAGAAAGTGATTTTAAAAAAGTCTATATTAATATATCAACAACGATGGCCAACGATTACAACCACAGACTTTTAAAAAATATACAAGAGAAATTGAGTGAATTTTTCTATGGATTGTATGCATGTTTCTGTGCCACAAATAAACATTTAGATCTCAAAAATGTTTAAAGTAATTGGCTTCTTTTGGATTTCAACAATCCTACACTATCATTAAGTATAATTTACATATTATCCGGAAGTAACCTTAGATTAATTAAACGCAATGAATCCGCCTTCTCAGGCCTTTCGTCTAATTTTCTGTAAACAAAACAAAATAACCTCCGTAACAGGAATAATAACTGAAACTTTGTAATTTAACATAACAAACAATGACTTCTCAGAACTAAATAATTCAAGTTTTTTCATATTAGAAAGCATTTTAAACCCTGAATAAACTGAATGAAGAGGAGATACAGAAGTCAAAATTGGCGAGAGTGACCAAGAGTGGAAGCCAATTATCCTACGACAAAGTAAAGTAATAAGGGGACGGAGGTGGTTAAATGAAAGTGCAAATACCGTAAATGGATTAAATATTTTAAGGTTTTAATGTGGCCGCCGCTAGTTCCATTACCGATTCGGGGAAAATTCCGAGGGAAGGGGCGGAGACGGAGAAAGAGGAGGAGGACCGGCGCCTTTTCCCTTTCTGCAAAAATTTCACTTTCCGTCGTGGTGTCCTCGTTTTCATTCAGGACCACAGGTTTCGATATGAATTGCAAAAGGGGAGGGCGTCACCAAGTCGAATCGAAATAGAATCGAAATGGAGAAATTCTCCGAGTTTCGATATTCAACTGAAATAAATGCTCACAGTCCGGTCGATCGTATCGGGCCCCAATATCTAGGCGGACGAAATGGCCGCTCCTGGCGAGTTAACAGGAGAAGCACATGGACGGAATTCTGAATTCTCCTTTAATTAACCTTAAATTTTATAGCTTCTTATTATCAATAAGATTTTGTGTAGTAATAATAATAATAATAATCAATAGAGACACACTTTTTAGCGTGTCGCCGATTCCACTATTATATACGTAGAAGGATTCAAAGGCTTAATCGCTATGTGAACACTTCTTATGCAAAGCACGTGCCCATAAAGGAAATTTTATTTCTTTGCAGTTTCCTAGCAGCACATGAATTTAAAACAAAAATCTTTATTATAAAGAAAATTAATATTTCTTTCTACATTACCAAAGCGAAAAAATTCATACTCTACCGACAAATTTCGCAAAGTTATCCAGATAGAATGAGATATTGATCAGATAATGATCCTTTGATAATCATAATTAATTATAATTTAATAATTCGGGGAAATTATAATGTGCATTTGATAGTAATTAAATGTTCCAAATGAACTTCGATAATTAACGATAAAACTTGTTACATGCTTAACCACGGCAATAGGCCTAAATAAATTAATGAACTTCCAGAGGCTATTTGCAAAACGCTCGCAACTTAGCAGTCGAACTGAATTAAAGAGCTAATGAAAGAGTAGTAATTAATATTAAAATAAAAGAAAAAATTGGCTTAGCATTTTGAAAAATATAGAAATTTAATTAACGCACAAATTCCCTAATTTTTTGCATAATGAATATAAACAGTAATAGGTAATGAAGAACTTCAATAGTTTGGTATATTATAAGAAATACTCGTTTACAGCAGTTTAGTGAATCGTAAAATCTTTTCATGGAAAGAAAATCATATCTATCATAAGTTATTAATAATTCACTTTATTTGAACATTGCCAGGATTACAATGGACTGGTAACACAATTGTTCCAAATAACTACATTACAGTTTGTTGCAGCAACATTAACGATGGCCAGCAGTAATAATGCAGACATTGGCTTAATTTTAATGAGCATAAAAATCAGGCCTTTAGTCATCGACATTTTCCAATCGCCATCTACATAAAGAAGGCAACATGTTCGTAGATCTGTACGGAATCTGAAAGTATCCTGAAAATTAAAATTCACGGGGCAAGGTCGTCTATTCGTGAGTAAAATCCGATGGGAAATTGGATTCATTTGAAGCATCAGTTAGGAGATTAGATCTAATAATAGAAGCGATCGTATCTTTTACCTCCTCGATCCATTAGAGCGAATTGTCGCCTGTTTTCTTTCCAGGTTATTTTTAAGATGCCTCAACATTTTCTTCATTGTCTCTAACCGTCTCTTCATTTCTAAAGGAGTTGACATCCTCGAAGAAGAGAGTTACAATGGAAATTTCTAAATCTGCGTGCTTAGACATTATACAACAATGACAATAATCAAACAGATTCAATAAATTTCGCAAAAACCCAAAACTCTATTATTAAGCATGAATTTTTTTCCATAAAATATTTCCGGTCAAGAACAATCAACAAGATAATTAAATTCAAGATACATTTTCAAAATGTTCCTATATTTCAAAACACATTTTTGAAACTTCATTGTCAAATCCATCAGAACGAGTTTGAAACAGAAGTGTTGGAGTACGTTTCCTATTTCATCTTCGTAACCCGATAGATATGCTAATGAGGGTTTAACGAAATCCACATTTGATGGCGTATAGTGACAAATATTTAAATGAATTAGCAACACTACACAACCTGATCGTCAAGGGTATCACGTGATTTCTCTTCTCTCCGAAGTTGATCCCTCGTATTGCTCTTTGTATGGAGACTGACCACGTTACCATAAAATCCACAAATTCCGTATTAAATGCAACAGACCACATTCTCCATTTCACAACTGAATAACACATGTAACAAAATAGATTGTATCTACATCATCATTAAACATGGTTTAACAGATTAAAAATTTTTTTATTAAACAACAAGTTGATGCAACTAAACATGATAAAGTTTCCTTTGTGGACTTCCTTTCTTCTAAAAATATTCTGGGCGTTGCCTTGTGATTAAAGACCTCATAGTTTTGTTTGTCATGCCTAATTTAAGTTGTATTATTTCTCAATGAATGGAGTCTTTGGAAACTTTGACTCTTGAATGAAATGGAAATATGAATCTACATATTTTAAAATTGTTGAATTGCTGGTATAATCTTGAAGTTATATGCAAGACAATTTAATGAAAATTTATTGTTGGACTTAATCTAAAACAAGAAAAAATATTAAAAAAAAAGAATTTAAAATTATTAATGCTTCTCAGTTCTTTTATGCAATTTTTGGCTAAGAATGAAGGGCAAATGGAAAATGCTTCATAAAGAAGAGACTCTCTTTAAGTATGGATTGGAAAAATAAATGGGGAGATTCTTACGATCTATCTGAATAAAGTTTGGCCCTGTTTTAATTAGATAATGGAATTGGCACTTCTCCAATCAGTTTATGGAATACATGAAGAATCACTTCCTATTCCATTTCAAAAGAAGCGGTATTATCAGTGAGCGATAGGAATATAATCAATAAAAATTGGTTGGAAACCGACAAATCTCTGACATTTCGCATATCGTTCATCGTTTCCCCATCATTTAATTGGTGAGACACTTGCATACTTACTATTTAAACAGTTCTGTATGTGAGAGGGTAGGGGTGAAAATAAAAAACAAAATCATTTTGAATTGGTTCGAAAGCAGTCAACATAGAGTTTTAAGACGCCGTCAACCTTTTTCTCTTTTATTTTTCCAAGGGCGGGCTAGAGAAGAATGGATTGCTTAGCGAACATAATTGAAATTTGCATGGAATTTCTTAATGACTGCTGCCGCTTCCAACATTAGAACAAATTAGAAGAGATTTCCCCTCCGCCTGCTCATTGTCGCCGTTTAATGAATCCACCCAAGGAATTTAATTCTTATACGAGTTAACTCTAGAGAATATCAAGAAAAATAATTAATGCCTAAACGCAATCAATTTAAAGTTTAATTTATCCAACACTATTGTCTTTCAACATATTGGCAACCCAAGGGATAGATAGATTGCTAAAGAGAAACAATATCATCATCCATAAATACAAACCGAAGATGAATGGGTGACGATGATTCAATCACTAGAAAAAGATTACGTTTGACGAATACTTTTTATTTTTAACACCCACAGACATTGCTTTAGATTTTCCTTCTTTTAAAAAATGACTCTCACTGATTATTAGGAATAGATGGAACCAGGGATATTATGTTCGCTCATCGAAAACGACTCCAATACGTTTCGCTGATACTAGTAACGCTCAAATAACGTCGTAAACCTTTATGGCCTGCGAACGTTGAGAGCTGAGACATAGAATCGCACTTAACTATCCGACACTTTGTTCCTAAACAACACATCGAAAAAGACCGGGGGAAAAATAAGAAAGTATAAAAGTTTTATTCTTGATTCTTTACAAAGATGGATTCGTAGAAAAGTAAAGAATAAAAACTAGAAAATAAAAAATAAATAAATAAATAAAAATCTCCTGCCTTTAGGCCATAAGTCCACTCTATTTCGCTTTCAATTGAAAAGAAGAAACGTTCTAAGGGAATTGAGTGATCACATAATATGGGTCAATTTATGATGGCATGTCGACGCATAAGAATTATTTAAACTGAATAAGAAATGTAGATATATATTCATACGTGAAATTTCTGATACAAATGATTCCATGGACTAATTTCAATATCTTATTCTTACAAGTGGCTTATTGCGGGTTTAATAATATTTAAATTTAAATGAACATTTTTAAAAGTGCTCGATAAAATTTCTTCATAAAATGCGGTTTCACCAACTTCTGAAATATATTAAACCTTCACTAAATTAAGAGGAAAGCTTTTAGTAAGTAGTTAATACTTTAAACGCACAACTGTTTCAATTTGATTTTTATAGGTATAACTTAAAGTTTAAAATTCAACAGTATTACAAAAATCTGAGCTCAATTCTATGGCATTATCAAATTAGAACTGATAAAAATTAAACAGTGGAGAGAATAAATTTCCTTAAAAATTAATAATCATCTCACTTTCTTAAATCAGAAACTTGCCAATTAGATAGAAATAAACCTTTAGACAAGAAACGAAACCCTGTAAAAAATAAAACTTGGGATCAATATACCCTCAATTAAGTGTTGAAAGCTGAATAATTTTCTATCTGCCAACTTTGTAAACAGACAAATCCAAATTTGAAGTTATCGTTTAAGTGAATCTTATGTCTAACAAATGACACCTGGTGATCGTGTATGAATAAATCCGTAAAATATAAATTCTTCTAAAAATGAAACAGGGCAATTCCAAACCTACTTATAAGATTTGCTTATTGCTAACCTTATCCCTCCCCTAAAAAGTTAAGAAATAAGAAATATAAATAAATGCAAATTCCAATAACCAGATATCAAATTGTGCTTGTCCGATAATAACCTCGAAGGCTATTTTTATTTAATATCTTCAAAGAAGGAATTATGGTTCAGAAATTGAATATTAACATCCGTGTTTGTAACAACATTCAGTACAGATAATCGGCAGCAAAAAAGGGGGAAATGAAAAACATCAAGAAAGGGAAGGGAAGAAAAAGCCATCGATTTATTTAATCTGGACAATTGAACTTATTTATCGTTTTCAACATTTTATTCTTTATATTATTTTCAATCACGTACTTGAGGTTTCTATTATTTTATAGATTAAAAACTCTCAAGTTTTTGGAAAAGAGTCCTCACGATCTTTCTAAGGTAGAATTGTACCTCCCGTGGGTATCAAGGAAAAATTTAATGGATTGACCATTTGGTGATATTTTTAATTAAGTGATACGCTATGCTAAATAGGTATATATTCAATAACTATAGTGACTAAAATATTCTAAAAATTTTTTAAACCATATCCAAATGAAGAGATCAGAAGAGGTAGGGTTTCATGTTTTACATTTGTGGGTGCGCGTTTGTATGACAGTAGTTCGTAGTAGAATGTGTTCTTCATGGCGATCGATAAATTTCATCGTGAGCTTCATAATGTAGAGTTACTTGTTGATGGCTATAAATGTCATCAAAATTACATTATTTGGTTATGAGTGAGAAGCGAGGATTCTCCATCGCATCTCTTTATTAGCAGCATTTGATTAGATGGTAATCTTCGTTTTATGTTTCGACTCTCTCCATTTTATATTACTCGCTGGTCAACGGAGCATAAAATGCATTAAAAATAAGAGAAGTAGAAGTAGGAAAAATTATAGCAACACCATTGGAATGTAGTGAAACCAAAAAAAAAAAATAAATAAAAAAAAGAGGGGGGAGAAAAAGAGAGAATAAAGAGAGGAAGAGGTGAATTAACGGGGCGTTATAGCAGGGATTGGCACTCTTGGCGATGGTGTCCACCCAACGCCCGGTCCATTGACGAGGAGAGAGGGCTCTCCATAGGTAATGGCGTTTCCTACTAAACTCCATGTCAGAAAAGCAGTGGAAAGAAAACCAAGTAAAGGGAGGTGGGGGAAGGGAGCAAGGCAAAAAGTTGGGGTGGCGTGGGGGCTTTACACACTCGTCTACTCGGTGAAATGATGCCAGGAGAAACGTCATCTGCTTGGTTGGCTTAGTGACGCTCGTAACGATAATAAGAGAGAAGGAAGGGGAGAGAGACGAGAGAGGAGTGGGAACAAGAAAGAAGGTAAAAATACAATCTTATTTTGCTTACGCAAAATTGCCCTTAATGGATTACTTGCTACAAAATATCTGAGCAGATAGTAGCAGTCCTTTACTTGGATTCGAAAAATATACTATGATGCCAAGGAGCGCTGAAATTACTACGATACACTTTTGAAGAAATTTTGTTAAGCACAGAAATATGCTTTCAATTTAACTCTCTTACAAACTTTCCGACTCATTAACAAGACCGCCTCTATTTCCAACTCGTGCGTAAATTTTGTTACAAGCTAGCTTATGTGTTCGTTGGGTGTCGGTATGAAATTTTCCCTTTTCTCTTTTGGAAATCAAGCCATTTAACCTTTCTTTTCCTCATCATTCTTCGAAGATTTGATTCCATCTATTTTTTCTTTCTTTCACAGAACAACATCATCGAGGCGGTCATTACCATAAGAAAAAAAAAGTCGCTATTAAATCAGTTTCCGACGCATGCGCATGGAAGTGATTTGATTCCCGCTAGAGTATCGTGTGAGCAATGTAAATAAGAACAGAAAAATACTTTTTTTATACCCTCTCTCTTCTCACTTTTTGTCATCCCACTATTCCTGGATTCCTTCGTTTCTTTTTGAAAAAAAAATCGCTACGACAATTTTGGTTTTCATTGCCACAAAAATTTCATCGACACTTTTTCCCGCTAGAAACCTCTAAAGGCTCCCTTTTTTCCAAAGGAATTTTTAAGGTTCAAAATTCCTGACATATTAGGAAGAATGGAAAGATGTCGATAGTAAGAACTTCACCAATATGGAGAAAAATTTATTTGGTGTAGAAATTTGTTCAGAACTTGTTTTTGCTGAAATTTAAAAATGTTCTTCTTATGCTATATAAAGCTCATGACGAAAAAGTGGCAAACCA
This sequence comes from Rhysida immarginata, assembly GCA_023313115.1. Classification (NCBI taxonomy): domain Eukaryota; kingdom Metazoa; phylum Arthropoda; class Chilopoda; order Scolopendromorpha; family Scolopendridae; genus Rhysida; species Rhysida immarginata. Next base: position 4,641,473 of record JAHWFO010092776.1, on the reverse strand, counting down.
TAACGAATATATGAAATGAAACTAAAACTTTTGGTTCAAAAGATTCTAATTGGAACTAGAAACATTCTGGATCGACAGGGGGGAAAAAGTAAGTTTTGTAGTGTTTGATGCCAGCACAGGTGGAATTGATATCAATCAAAATATCAGCAAAGTTTAAAAGTTCATGGAAGTCGAACGATATGTTTGTTGTGACAGCCAATTCATTCAATTACATGTTGAAATCGGCGAATGAAATCGATGACAGCCCATCATCAAAAGATGACAGATTCCATCGCTTCCAAAGCATTCTGCGAATACCACTGTGTGGAAGGAAATTTCAAACCTTTATAAAATTATTATGGAGTGGAAAATATATGAATAATTAAAATCTTTGAAGGGAATTAAAACTGAAATAACTCCAAGTAAATTTTCGATATAAAAACAACAATTTTAAAATATTTTGGCAATGAAAACCAATCAAAGACGGTTTGTTATTTTAATTCTCTATTAAACTTTAACAAGAAAAAACTTCCTTAGGTTTATTTGCATGAATTTGGAGTACTTTTTTAGTATTCAAACATTCCATCTACTAAAAAAGCCAAAGGCTTCTTCTGTTCCTATACGAAAGGACTGGCAACATTCCTCATTTATCCGAATATGCCCTGAAGCCTTATAAGACTGTTCAGGAAGAATTTATAATGTTTATTTTAAAATGTTATTATAAAAAATTAAAGAAATTCCTTCCGTGGAGTCAAAGTGCGTAAAAAATGAGGACATATCCGAAAAAAAAAATGAAGACGGCGATTGGCGGCTTTATACAAACTCTCTTTAATTCAGCAAAAAGAAATCGGTTACATTAGTCCAATTAAGCAATATAAGAGTCTAACGAACAATATCTGGTAAATATAGACTTATTTAAAACAAACAACCATAAGAAAAAAGTCTGACCATGAGATACATGGGAATTTCTTCCTATCCTCTGCATTATAAATTATCGAGTATTTTCATCTGCGCACACCAACACTAAATGAAGTGATTTCAATGCTAACTAGTATAGTTCGAATATAAATAAGTTTATTAAATCAAAGTTCACAAAAACACAACAATAAAAACTTATAGTCCATGGCGGAGAATTTGGCATCTCAAAATTCTGAAATCCACCAGTCTTCACAATTGGATTCTCTGCAAACCATCTTGCTCCTTGTCAGTGGGCGATATGAAACAATTGAAATGAAAAATTAAGATGTTGGATAAATAATACGGCAGCTAAGCTTTTTGAAAACAACTGTTTTCATCTCGATTTTATTACAAGAAGTACCCGACTTAATAATTATGTAACTGAAATGATTGCAGAATTAATATTGATATAATAGCCCGAATAAAAGATAATTTTGAAATATGGGCCTAATATAAAGTTCTAAGATATTTGAAAAAGATATTTAATTTAAACATTTGGTTATATCGTGGTTCTACATTATCAATCATTGACAAGTCGGAAGTTGAGTTATAATGCGTTGTTCCCACTGAACAAAAAAACAAACTTTGTTAGCGTGTTTGCAGAACATGATACAGTACATGCATACTAATTTAAGATTTAATAGCAAAAGGATTAAAATACAACATTTTTAGATTAATAAAAAACTATATGATATACTCCTCATTCTTTTCATGACTATCTATATAAACACACACTCATTAAATAAGATATTTAAAGAGAGTAATTATATAAAGTGGAATCAAATTTTGCCGATTTTACAATATACTACTAACTAAAGCTCTTACAAATGCATGAGAAGACCAGTGACATGCAATTCTTTTCGACTTGACATAAGAGAACATCGCCCTTACTTGCTTTCCGTTTAATTCGTAGTTTATTAATTCACTCTGACAAATTCCTAAAATCAAAAGCAGAACGTCTCGAGGCCACAGTCTCTAGGAAGCCCTTTATTTAAAGCATGAATATTTCACTAGTTTCATTCTTGAGAGAAAAGAGGAAAGGTTGGGGAGTGGGGGGGGGGGGTTATGGAAGAGAGGAAGGGAGGGAGGGAGGTATAAAGGGTGGTGGCGGGAATCCTCTTTATAATTAATTGAAAAGTTCTGCGACGCTTCTCAGCCCCGGTTTCATCGCGCATCGTAAAGACAATTAAAATCGTCGTGAGAGACGGAAGTGACGAAGTTTGATCCGGTTCGAGGAGAGTCGCGGAAGCCCGATTCTAAGTTTGCGTTGACCTGTGGCCCGAGAACGCAAGGGTCGCCAATCCATGTTGAGAGACGGGGGTGCAGGAATGTCTGTTCAAAGGTCATACCCAAGTTGGAATGGATTGCCTCTCTTTTGCAAGGCCAATGGGAGTCATATGGCAGCCGTAAGTTGCACGAGGCCATAAAAATACACCCGCCCCCGCTTCCGTAATTTCTCTCTCTCTCTCCCTCTCTTTTTACAGCACGTGAGAATAAACGATGCATCCCCCGAGAAAGCGAAATAAAATTTCTCAGAACGTGTGTCTGTAGCCTCTTTACATTATTGAAGGCGCTCTGCCTGGTGAATTTAGAAAAGCATTTATAATAATGAACCAAAGTTGTTCTACGACTGCCGAGTTGAAATGAAGGATTTCGCTTTCAACACGAATTACCCTGCAAAGGCGCTCCTCGTGCAATCGTATCCTGACATATGCTGCTTAGCTCAAAGAAATAAAATACAGATAGGCAACAATAAAATCGCGCTAACTAACTTCATTTACATTTCCGAATGTAGAAATGCATTTAAGGTTTGGCGTCATTTCCATAGACAGTATATCTAAATGAATTATAAATTCCAGCTGCTTGGTTTTAGAATTATGAACAAATAATCTTGTCGATTCCAAACTCCTAAACCAATAGCAACTTTAACCCACATGAAATTATTATATGTTTTGGAAAACCCACAAGATCCTTTTAAGTGGATCTTACAGTAAAATGTAAGGATAAGAGAAGATGACATAAACCCGCTCTTTCGATATACAAGATGGACATTAAGTCAAATACTTTTTAATGAAACACAGTTACATTATAAAATAACTAATTACAGAATAATAGCTTAGTATTAATTGTTGAATTTTCATTAGCAGGATCTTACATAACCATCAGTATCTTTAAAATGTTAGCAGTGTCATAACTGTGGATGCATTCTAGCAAATCAGCAGTGCCACTGTCCTTAAAGGAAAACCTTCTATGTATATCTTGTACAATCTGCAAATGATATTTTTTAGGCAAATCAAGTTTTGTGCACTAATATCTTCGGTAGATTGATTCTGTGGGCGGCTGAATGAAGGAAATGATGTGACTCGTAACATTCACGTTTTCGACTGACATAAACCAGATGTAGATTTTAGAGATTTATTATCATCTTAAGAGATTTATCAACCCCCCCCCCCCCACACACATAAATCGAACTATTTTCATTAAAACAGTACCTGATTTTATACCCTCCTTTTATATCAACAAGTAATAAGAGGTTTCCAAAACATTTATTTCCTATAGAAAGAGACTGAATAAATTAAAGCATTTACTATGGATGAAGATATCAAAAAGACACCACTTCATTTCAAAAAGGCTTTTCTAAATTTCAAAGTAAAGAATCAGCTATTCATGGATGGGAAAGTATTGGAATTTTGTTTTCAAATATAAGGTAAGAATGGAATTAGATTGTACGCTATTCCTTAGAAAAACAGGGAAACCACTTCAGCCATAGATTCCTATTGATAACAATTATTCCTAAATTATCAAAATTTAAACTAAATGTAAAATTTACATTTTTTTTTATTTAAGATGTAATTCTTATATAATTTCTATTTCTTATTTATTTCAGCTGAGAGACATTAAAACGGAAAACTATAAAAGCCGCGTCCAGTTATTAATCTACTGACTTTGTCTCAATATGTAATTAAGAGTCATTTAGAGACAAAATAATACCAAGAATCCTGGAACTCAAATAGTCGTACTATCAAGTACAGATATGTTTGGTGGAATAGAAGAATTTACTTCAGACATGTTTATGAATCAGTTACAAGGACCGAAAAGAACGAAGCTGCCATAAGGGAGGAGAGCAACGACAAGAGCAAAAGGAATCGCAATAGCATGTTATGGACAAACAGACAAATTCTCTAAATCCAGATGTCCCTCCCCTACTAAAAATATACTGCGGGAAGCGCACTTTACAAGCTTCTCAGTCGTCCTTACTGGTGGCAAATCGCAGCATTTTCTTCTTGCCCTTGAAAAAGAAGGAAAAGAGGGGAGCGCGTCGGCGGCGGCGAGTGAGTGGTTCAGTGGTCGTTGTAGTGGAATTCCTGGAACCCGTTAAGAAGAGCTGAAGGAAAAGCAGCTTCATGGTTCCATGGGCACTGAATTGGAAGGTGTTAGATGCCGGGACACCCTGCTTCCTTTTCTCTAGCTTCTCTCCTCAATGGCTTCACTGGTTATGACCAACTGGACGGCTGCCAGATGACAGTCTTTAAATCTTGTTCCCTCGGCTCCTAGAGTTGTCACATTGGATTTCACTTGTCTGACCGCTCCAATTTCTCCTAAGAGTAAATTGTTATAAATGAAGGCAAAGCGATGGGGAGAATTTCCCACCGAGCCTCGGTGGCTATTAGTACAAGTGGTAAAAAGTTTCCACCCAAGTGAAAGAGAGACCAATACTAATTGAATTACCCATTGCCCTTGAACGGGTACAGAAAAGATGAAAATTTATCTACAATGAGAGATCAAAAGTTGGACTGCACATTACAGTTTTATATACTTATAAGGACTTATACATCTTATAAAAAACTTTAAAACTTCCTATATATGATTTGATTTTTTTCCCTTCAATTACACCTTAATTAAAAGAAGAAAGTTAAATAATTAAAAATTCAATTTAAACTCTAGAGAGGAGTTTTAATTAAAAAATTTCATCTGGAGGGTAAAAATTATTTCTTATTAAAATAGATATATGCAATATTCTTTAAAAACATTCGTAGATTTAAAACCTTCCTTTAATTTAAAATCTCAATATTTAACCGTATAATGAATTAGAATATCAGGTGCTCGCCTGCTTTTTTTTATTAATTCTCTTCTGTGGTCGCCTGCTTTTGTATTAAAGAAATATCTCTATTCCCCATTCAAAAATGAAAAAAAAAATCCAGCTAATTTTATATTTGCAAACTATGTTGTTAATATTTGCATACTACTGACGTCAACTTTCTTAAAATCGATTCTTCTTACTATTTCAATTATCTTTTATTAAACTTTCGCCGACTGTGTAATGTCTCCTGAATGCTCAAAGACTTGTATTACAACAAATTCTGTGATGTTTCGATAACACAGCAAGTAAATTCTTTTAGATTTGCATAATTTATTATTAAGAATTCTTAAATTTCCAAAAAACCTATTTGGCTTCTGAATATTACACAAGTTGAAACGTAGGCTTACCGTAAGATGTACATCTTGAAATTCGTGACTGACAAAGGAAGGTTCATGTAGCTATGGTATTCTATTAGAACTAAAGTACACTGAACGACTAATTTATTAGAGACACCTCTTACGGAAAATGGATCGGCCTTCCAGTGACACCCAAACAACGAAATAGGCCGAAGCGGTGTATAAAAGGGATGCATCAGATCCCAAGTTGCAGTCAGCAGCAGAAGTGGACTGAATATCGGTAATCCAAGGATTTGACCAACTTTGAACGAGGCATGATCGTTGGAGTTCGAAGGGTGCGGTTGAGCATTTCGCAAACCGCGAACATCCTCGGGTTTTTCCGTGCAACAGTGCCAAGGGTATTCCGTGAATGGCAGTTATGCAAAAAAACAAACAACTCCGGACGAAACAGGCCCGTGGATGAACGAGACCAACGTGCACGACTCATCCTCAGCAACAGGACGGGAACAGCCCAACAAATTGCAGCGCAGTTCAATGAGGGAGCATCCTAACCCATTTCGGAGCACAGGGTGAGGCGCACCTTGCATCGGGCTGGGTTTAACAACAGGCAGGCCAGTACGGGTACCGTCGCTGTCACCGTATAAAGGAAAGCGCGCCTGCTATGATCTCACAGGCATCGCCACTGGACACTGGATGAGTAGAAAAAGGTCATCTGGTCCGACGAATCGCGGTTCCTACTTCATCATGCGGACGGCAGACTGCGCATCTGGCGCAGACAGCACGAGGCCATGGGCCCATCCTGTCAGCAGACAACCGTACAGGCGGGTGGAGGAGGAGTGCTGGTCTGGGTTGTCTTCTTTTGGGAGACACTAGGTCCTCTGACACATCCCTAAATGCGACACACTACCTGGACATTGTTGCCGATCAGGTGCACCCGTTCATGATGACTGTGTTCCCTGGTGGTGACGGACAGTTTCAGCAGGACTATACTCCCTGTCACCGAGCTCGAATGGTCTTGGACTGGTTCGAGGAACATGACGCGGACTTCCACCTGCTTCAGTAGCCAGCTCGATCGCCCGATCTCAACCCGATCGAGCATTTATGGGATGACGCCTGAACCATCCGACGCCTTCCCACAATACCGTCCAACCTGCACCAATTACGGGACGCTGTGATGTAAGCCTGGGCTGCTATTCCTCCGCAACTGTTTCAACACCTTGTTAAATCCATGCCAGCACGTATTCAGGCAGTTCTCGCCGCTAAAGGAGGCGCAACACGCTATTAGTGGGGTGTCTCTAATAAATTGGTCGTTCAGTGCATATTCATTTAAAAGGTCGTAAGATAGTTTATATCTAAAATTTAAAGTGCTTTGTTCAAAATAATTTCCACCGCTTTCAGTGCTTTCAGGTAAATAGTGGATACCGTCCCAATAGGACTTTTCTTGTTATGAGACAAACTATTCAGAGACTCACTTTTCCACTTCTTCGTACGTTTTGCAGTTGCTGCTCAGAAAGTGCGTGCTCCATCGATCGGAATAAGTGGTAAACTGGAGGAGCAAGGTCTGGTGAATAAGGCGGATAGATTAATACTTCCCAGGCAATATCTTTTAACGCGTCTTTAACTATTCTTGAAGTGCGTAATGATGAGTTATCATAAAGGAAAATTACTTAAAATTTTTCCCATTGCTTGTAAACGATCAAAAATTGTTTGCTGAGCAATGTTTAATCTTTCTGCAAGTCGTTTTCGAGTTTGACGTGCATCTTCATCCAATAATGCTTGCAATTGTTGGTCTTCAAACGTTTTCAGTTGACCTGGACATACTTTGTCTTTCATATCGATATCATCACTTATAAAGCTTTTGAACCAGCGTTCATAAGTATCTTGAGATGGAGCAGGTTCATCATAAGCTTCCCTAAGTATACGATAACTTTCAGCAGGACTTTTCTTCAAGATAAAGTACGAATTAACACCTCCCACAAATATTATTTTTGTAGCACGAACTTCGACATGTTTAAACGTAAAAAATATCTATAATGTTAACACCGGCAGATAATTTGAGTTATGAAGTTTTGAAGCTTGTTGTGAATACAACAAAATAGCATAATATCAAATCGCATATGTGTAACAATATCTATTGAATAAAATCCGCATTAATAACCGATAATCTGGTAACAGAGTTGCCATATTTGGCTTATTAATCGAAACGTTGTAAATAAACTACTAGTAATAAAATTGTTAAGTTAAAAGTTATGTTGCAATTTATGTTGAATTGGCCTGTTTTTTTCGAATAATCTCAGGAACATTTAGTCAAGTTATGTAGACATTATGTAGACATAGCCAATAAAAAGTGATTCACCTGCATTATTTTATGTAATATAGGTTGAGAGAGCTACTTTTGCTTGGTTCATTCATTAATTACTCAATTTTTGCATTTTATGTCCATTGATGAGCCTTTTGTATCTTTTAATAGAAACGTTAATAAATAAATTAACAAGATATTTTTAATATCTTTTAATTACTAATTCCCAGCATGCGACAAGAATACTATACTATTCCATGATTATATTCTCTTGGACAGGTACATCGTTGTAAAATTTTGAATGAAGATTTGTTTTCAAGTATTAGAGTAGGTACGGAAAAACTTTCCGGAAGTGCCTTCTTAAGGGTGGTCTGCAATATGTAGTATTTCTAAATTATCTATCTAGAAAAAAATGACATTAAATTTCTTTGCCATATAACTTTTTCATTTATATTCTTTACCAACTAACACTTTGCCATTGTTCATTACCATTATCATTAACATGCACTTTGTTCGGACTCTTCTCTTGTGAATTCATTTCATTGCTAAAACCAATATCACCATTATTGATATTAATGTTACCATAAATAAACTTAGCAAAAATATTTTGTTAGGAAGATTTTTTAGAACTAGGCAACAACTGTAAGTGTATTAATAAAAAGTTCCAATCATGCTCCTGCAAAATTCCTCCTTTAGCCATAAGCTTGAGTCGATTTCTCTCTTAGGCAAAGGTCCAGAGCGTTTTACAAAACGTAATACTTTAGTATATTAAAGTATCGTAACAATTTCTAAGAAAGGAGATAAACTATAAGCTTAATAAATGATATATTACGAGCTGGCACGGAATAAAAGAGTTATCGATAATTTTTTTAGATAAACAAAGCATTTCGTTATTTCGCGTGCAGTTCTTTCTTTCTCCCTTTTCTATCTACGTGCAGAGTATAAATGTACGTGTACATATTATATCTTTCAGAAGATTGATGAAAATCATTCCCCAGAAACGAGTTACGCAGAGCGTGATACAAGGGCCGAGCCAACTCTAAATTGATAAAAACTTCCCATCTAAAAGCGGGCAGTTACTTTTCTTTTTGCTTGACTAAGTTGGCCACTGGAGGCCCGACTTTAACCCTCCCGCTTTGTAATCGTCTGCTTTGTTGTGTCATTAATATTTATGTTTGAATTGTTGCTGGAACTTGGCAAAAAGCCAAGGACGAGTCATGGGAGGGGGATGAGTGGGGGGAGAGGAGCACGGTTTCCTCCACCCCCACACGGGGCTACAAGGAAACTGATACGTCGCTTTTACTTGGCATGTCTCGTGCAATTGAGTAATTAATAACGGAGATAGCGCGGACTCATTCCCAAGACTCGATTCCTTTTTGAAATAAAACGTGGTCCGTCCACGAAGGCTGGCGACCCCTCGGCGACCGTCCCGAAGATGAAAACGCGACCCGATCGCAATCGAGTTGAGAACGGAATTCATTCGATTCAATCATTCCGATTTATTAAGACTACAATGCCCTTGTTTATGGAATTCCACTGCACAGAGTCGGGCATGGGGCCAAGAAAATTCGAAGCACCCCTTAGTCACTGGTCACTACCATCATCTATCATTGGGCGAACCTTCTCCCTCCTCCTATTTCTCCTCCTCCTCCCACACCACCATCGTCGTCGTCTTCCTCTTTTAAAAGTTCCCAAAACATCATGCATGTTCCGCTCAAAACCGATTCCGTCGTCTGAAGAGAGACCAGCAACGCATAAGGAATTGCAACTGCTGCTCAGGAGAATTGCTGGGAAGCAAAGAAACAAAAGCCACCCAAAGAGATTTCACCAAATTTCCCAAATCCCTTTCCTTCAGATACAAAACCCCTCGCTTTATTTCTGCCTCAGACATGTACAGCTTGATAAATTAGATAAAAATGAGATATTTTTCACTTCCTTACAGATTTCAATACTAAATTCTTTTTAAAACTGAAATTTCATTTCTAATAATCTTTCTGCAACTTTCAGAAATTTTTAGGGAATATTTTGATATAATTAAAAAAAGTAGCCTCTATTAGTTTATTTGTAACGATAAGCACATACATGCTTTATTTAAAACGGTAATTTTCAGATTTTTTTTATACAAACGAGAACTAACTTTCTCTGCTTTCTATGCATCGAGAACCACACTTCTCCTGATGTTCAATAGGAGGCACCATTACAGTCCACTTTACTTTAAACAGATCTATATTATTTGTCGAAACGACAAAATCATTGGATTGAATTGTTAGTTTAACGGCCCATTGAAACTGCTGCGGTTACGTGGAACCGTCGGAAAGAGGATCCCGAAACAAAATCGTGTGTTATTACTTTAGTTTTCAGGCTCTTCGGCATAAATTTGTCAATCAAATTACGACGAACACACTCTTAAATACAAAAAACAAATTCCTCTTGTTAATAGCATTAATCTTCTTTGTGAACAGAATTCATATAAATTTGTCTGAAACACTCTTTAAATTAACAACAGAATGAAAGGCGAAACCAAAGCTTAAAAGCGATATTTTCGAGACTTATAAACGAGGCTTATACTAACGAAATTTTATGTAATACCGTGATCTTCAATAAAGCGAATACAAAAAAAGAAGTGTTAAAAATGTAAGTAAATCTTATTTTATTTTCATAGCAACTGTTTTTCACGGATCAGTTGCTTATTTCCTTAAGAACGGACCAATTCCGTGGAATATACTATAATTCGTCGCCATTAAGTTTCGTGTATACTACACAGTCGCCCCACTAAAATATCTTCCTACAAAGGCCGCGAATTTAAGCACACTTTTAAGCCATATTTTCTTCATAATTTACTACGATGATGGAAGAACTTTTCTCTTGAAACGACGACGCATAGAGAGAACAGAAATGCAACAGGTTTTACTTGTTAAAAATAGAAGATTTTAAAATTCATTACAATTCTATTTAATATACGAATACCATTAAATGCCGACGCTTTTTAGGATTTCTCATTTCTTTTCGCAAACAAAATTCATAAGAAGTAAATGTTAAGCCAAACGCGCTTAATGCGCTTCACCCAGTGCAGAGTCGTAAGTCAGAGAAGCTAACCAAAGGACAAAAATTTCATAGCTTTGCAGGAAACTTCAAAAACAACCCTCTTACTATATTCAGGTACTTCTTAAAATCGTTAAGGTCAACTGTGATATAAAAGGACATTTTCTAAGGGGAAAAAACAAATATCATAGGCAAATATTTGTAACAGAAGTCGGAGGACTTAAGCCCACGTCATAAGAAGCAAGCCGGTAAATAATTCATAATTTACTCATATCAAGAGGTAGACTTTTAGGCGCGACTTTTACCAACGCTGTTCTAGATCAGCGTTTATCAACCTTTGGGTAGCACCTAAATTTTAATGGGTCGCAAAATGATGGAAAAAATATATAAACAATTATAAACAATTGGAAAAAATATAACAATTTTTTAACATTTTGGTCGCGGTGCAGATACAAACTTATTGGGTCTCCGTATAAAAAAGTTAAGGAACAATGTTCTAGGCAATATAAATGCTCAGGTCCAAGGCTAGATTCTAACCCGCGAAACTGAAGAATTGAAAACATTTACTTTATTCTGAAGGCTACGTGGAAGTATCTCATCTGATGCCCGAGTTCGCGGGTTCGATCCCGGCCGAGGACGACGAGGATTTTTCAGGGGGAAATCCTGAGATCACGCACTTCCTTCGGAAGGGAAGTAAAGCCGTTGGTCCCGTGTAGTCGTTTGCCGGCTGCACGTTAAAGAACCCTTGCGAGGCAAAGTTTGCGGCCCCTATAACGCCGTCCTGAAATGACCATGGCAGTTGAAAAGGACGTTAATACCAAACAAACCAAACCAAACCAAACCAAGTATCTCATGTAAAAGCATGGACATTCAAGGCATTCACATCGGAAAAACTGGATGCCGCTTAGGCAAATTAAGTGTGAGAGAAAATGTGCCCATATTAAATATTTGCAGTTATACAATTTTAAACTCATTCAAAAAAAAAGAAAGTTTTCATTTCGTGAGATGTTAAACCAATTTCTGAAAGCGGTTTTAGAAATTGCATTTGTATTAAGACGGTTATAATCAGAAATGATGTACGATCTTGTGCTTATTGTCGTTGTCTACTTTATCGTACTCCATATGTTCGAATCAAATTTTGTCTATTTTTGAAATTTTTTCTAAATTTTTATCGAATTTTTAAATTTGCCCACAAATATTTCAGAATCAATACTGAGCATCTGAAGAATAGCTTTTTATGTATTTTAATAATTCGTAATGTTTTTTTTTCTATCGAGTTTCAAGTTCGCGGTCGTCATTTCTTAAACTCTTCGTAAGTGATATATCATTTTACCTTTATACATGTTTGTTCAGTTTTGGTTATTTTATATAATGATCATAAAGTCCATTTGTCAAAAAGTATTTAGAACAAGAATTTATCCCCCTCGAGGTGGATATAGAAAAGTAGCGGAAGCGTTGAAGTCCTTTACCTGCAATTTTTAACCCCACTCCCCAATTTTTAAATCAAAACAGAGATTTTTTCGAACGTAGTTTATTTAAGAAATGTAAAAGAGCTCTGTCTTCTTTCGGTTCTCATCATTTCCGATCGAATGATATATCTCATGACATATGTTTCCATAGTGTTAAAGACTAAGTGACTGCTACCGCCACAACTCCGACCTCATTGGAACAATTTAGCCCAACCTCATAGTAAGGTAGAGCTTGCCTAGCGGAATCTGCATACCGAATTTCACTCCTTTACATACCTAAATACCATTTAGATCTTTGGCCCCCTCTATCTCTCACCCCCCCTAACTCCGACTTCAATGACCTAATCAAAAGCAAATAAAATAGTGAAGGAGGACATGCCTATGGTAAGCTACGTTCGGAATTTCAACTTTCTATGTGATAAAATATGAAGGGGACAGACGGATATTGTGAAACCAATAACTGCTGCATTCTTCCCGTACCAATTATGTACCAATCTGAAATTTTTGAAACGTTTTCAGTCTTATTCTTAACATATGAGTTTGCAAAATATCTTCCTTCCTCCTCTTTGCACAACTGAACTCTTTCTGTGACTTTCATGATCACTCTGTACTTCTTTGCTATAAATACCAAAAGGTTAATCGTTTGACATCTTGTTGTAGATTTGTTTGTGTTCGATATTATCTGCGGCACTTACTCTTTCGAGGGAGTTTTGCGCCATCCCAGTAACTAACGACTGCTACGAGATGACAGTAGCAGCCGGGACCGACGGCTTAACGTGCCCTCCGAAGTACGGGGGGTTCATGATGGAAGAGCTGCTGCTGGACGAACAAACCAGTGGCTATCACCAGCTGTTGGATAACCAGCACTGGTCACTCAGCAAATGGCTCAGACTAAAGTCCCCCAAAAGCTGTGCCCCAAATAGCCATCCCACCCAGCAGTGGTCCTCAAGCCACTGGCTGTCACCCAGCCAGCAGCTGGCCGCGCCTGAAGTTGCTTAACTCCATCGATCAGCGAGCCAGCCGACGAGACAACCAGGCCATGGCCACCCCCTGTGTTCCATATTACTGAACAGGTTATCGCTTTTAGATCTTGAGTATCATTAATGTTGCTTACATGCTTTTTTAAAGTAATTATCTATGTCTTCACCTCTTATTGGTATCTGACAATAAATGACATGAATACTGCATCTTTGCGTGAGATACGCGATCTTATAAATATTGTAAACGTTTAAAGAGTTTTAGTAACATTTGTTAGTAAAATATTATAATCCTTCTTTGTTTATCTTTATACAGTAACGTGATAAAAAATAAAAACACATTGTAATTACAGTAGTGTATGAGCTACCTCTGTAAAGTATCCGAATTAGGTTTGTTGTTTAGAAAGATAACAATAGGCAGAAGGATGGCCGTTCTGGCACGTGTTTTGACATGTTTGGGCATGAATCCACGCAGTTGTTGTGTTTTAAGATCAGGAGAATCTTAAAAGGACTCATATTCGATGATATCTATAGCATTCAAAGAAATTCGACAGCTGGGCTAAAGACCATTGCACAGATCGAATCCAAAACTGCTTTCATTCTGTAATGCCTGCTGTTCACAACAGACTCATTCCGATACCTTACGGACACTTCTCTTATTTCATTAATCTCTTCTGATATAGGAGTATATCAGATGAGAGGAATTTTAAAAAACAAATTTATGAAAATTGGTTTTATATTTTATTGCTCAGCGAATTTATACTCGACTTTCTCTAGTTAAAAGATGGCATACGGCAATATTCCTTATGTATGCTTGTCTAATTGCGAAAAATATATTAAATTTGTAGATTAATATTTTTCAAGATTAATAAACGAGAAAGAATCAAAGACAGTGCAGTAAAGACATTTACAATCTTTAAATCGAATTTGGGAATAAACACGCTAATGAAAGAGAAAAAGAAAAAAGAAAAAAAGAAAGAGGTAGATGGTGTGGGTGGATAGGTAGGTGGGGGAGCTCATCCTTCCTCTCTCCTCCTCGTCGTCGTCGTCTTCTCTTCTCTTCTGAGCCGCTTCGCAAAATTAAAACACCAAAAAAGGCCTGGAGAGGTTAAGAAACTATATGGAAGGGAGCTTTTTCTTTAATGTTCTGCTTCAACTAATGCCTAAAGAGTCTGAATGCCGAGGTAAAGGGGAGGGGGAGAGTAGGGGAAAGGGGTAATTGAAAAGGTAATGTTTTATCCCAAAGGCGTATTTCTGCTCTGTATATTCTCTCTTTTGTGTACAGAACAGAAAATAAGTTTTTTGGCGAATCCAATTTTTTTTAATCTTTTATATCGAAAATTTTTTTTATTGAATTTTAAATTAAAAACTAGCTTTTAAATCAGAAAATTTTCAACGACTTTTTGAAAATTTCGAGTTCGAGAAATTTATTTCTGATAGATATGTAATAAAGAAGATCACGTTCGTCGAAGAACTACGGATATAATTATTGAGAACTTGAAACTTGCTCTATCCCAATTCCAAGATAATCATATATAGGTTTACAAAGATTAGTGACGTATTTTCCAAGAAAAGCTAGTCATATCTAATTCCTCGACTGTATGAAGAAAGTTGATGACTTTATCAGAAGACATCATTACAATAAAAGCTGGCATATTATTTTACTTCCTTATGATTCCAATTTAGAAAATCTGAAATTGCAGAGTTAAAATAATCAGTTTTTCGGTATTCATATCATAAATTATTGAAAAGACGAAGTTTGACTTTCTTAAATTAAAGAGTAGAAATTATCTTTTTTCAGATGAATAAGAACTCTGTTATTTGAAAAGCGATATCTCTTCGTTGTCTCCATCCCTTACCTTCAAGACGTAATAAGTCAATTTTGCGCATGTCAATACCAGACCACTTATGAATAAATGAATTCATATATTGCAGAAAAGCTATACAGAAGTAATTTGGATTCAATTCAGATGAATAATTCAAATAATATGATTTGTGGAAAGATTTCCAAAATAACTGATTAATATCATTAATTACATATTCTCTATGTGTCCACATTTTTTCATGTTGTTCACTAATATACACATCAGTGTAAATGAAATAAAAACAATCTTAATTTCCCCTATTTCAGTTTGCATTTTTAAGTGTTTTTTGCTTATTTTGTGAACAAAGTATCCTGAATAAAAAATAAATTCCACTATGATAAAAAAAATATTTTAAAGTAAGTTTAATCCCAAATGCTACAGAGAATTTAATACAAAGATGGAGAAAAACAAAGGAACATAAAGATGAAAAATTATATTTGTCGTAAAAGAAAGTTGTGCAAAAAAAAAAACAACAAACAAACAAAACGAAACAAAAAACAAAGCAGACAGGAATTTTGTTTTCGATTCTTTGCTTTCATCTCGTCTTTCAGAAAGTCGATGTATTTTTAATAAGAGCGATTTTCGTCGAGTTTCATCTTCTCTATCAGTCAAGACAAACCGTTACAAGAATAGTTCTTCGGGTATCCGACGAAATGATTAATAATGGAAGCGCCATCTTAATGGACAAATGGAAGAGAAAGACGTGCATTTTTAAAACCGTAATTCCTTCCATTGTTCGCTAGTTCCGTGGACCAGGGAGTCACGTGACAGGAAACGCAACGGCTGTTCTCAACGGCCTCTTTTTCTTCCCTCAAACTCCCCCCTTTTCCAACCTCCACCTCGAGTCTTGGTCTTCACCTGAGAATAGGAGAGGGTTAAGAGAGGAAAATAAGGAAAGAGGATGACGACGGTTGCGAGGCTTTAGCGTTGCCATTTGGTGTTCGAGTCAAAGGTGGAGACGGTTTCTTCCCATACCTCCACCCACCCGCCACACGCGCACACATAGCGCACACACACTCGTAGAAAATGCGTAGAATGCGCGCAGTGCCATTGAGACAGGAGCGAAAGATGAGGGGGTTGTGAAAGGGGAGGAGGGTGAGGCCGTAAGGAGAGGCAAAACGTGGGTCGCACCAGCCGCCTGCCTATCAATCGCACTCCCGGCCGACGCCCCGTCCCATCACGGCCACTCGCGGCACCGACGGCCCGGAATTATGTCGTGTGCGCTGCGCGGTTTCACCTCGACGCAATTTTCACATTTTTCATTTCAGGTGAAGCAACGAACGAGAGACCAAGGGAAAGGGAAAGGGGAAAAAAAGACAGGAGAACGATGCAGCTGCTAATAATTGACTCGCTTTGACAGAGGAGTTTTATGAGGGGAAAGAATGGGTCTAATTAGCCCTGAGCATGTTGACAATTCCTGCTCATTAGGACCAATTAATATGGAGGGGAACAGAATTATCCGCAATGTTCCACGGAAGCTCGAGTCTCATCTTATTATGAAGTAGTCAACCGTCTGATCACCCAACTAGGAGAGCCGACGTGATAACTCGTACCGCCGTCGATAAGATAGCGACCTTCGCTCCGACACTGTTTAAATCACGCGCAATTGCCAAAAGAAACGGCAGAGGAAAATTTTAATGGGATATATAAGGCACCCAGTTCGATTAGGTAACCGAATCTCGAGCCAAGTTTTTCTCCCGGAATATTCTCCCTTTTCGGAAGGGAGTTAATTAAAGAGCGACTTTCGCTCGGAACAACTTTTCCAAAGTCTCCTTTGTGAGTAATAAAAGACGTGAAGGGAAATCTTTTTCCCTTACTTCCCTCCCCATCTCTCTCCTCCACCCTTCCCTGAACTTTTTCCGTAGGCAAGACCTTAACTTCACGTAATTCTGACGAAATGTAATCGGCCGTGGGATGCTGGTAAGTCTCTCTTCTACAATCGAGCAAACTAGTGGGAAATTTTAAAATACTAATAAAGATTGTTTTACGATCTGTAATTTTAAACAGTTATTCCAATAATTTACCCAACAGTGTTTTATGGCTGAAAAATAGAGCTGGAACCCTATTTTACATAAGAACAGATCCCGAAATTCACTTTTGCCTAATTTCCGCCAAGAATAAGTAATTTATTTTATTACATTAATTTCAACCAATAAAATCACATTTCCTCTTTACTTGTTGAATTTCTTAATTAATTTAAAACTTTTATTTACTTACGAAATTCTTTATTTACTTACAAAAGCACATTTTTAAGATAATTCTTTCGAAGTTCTGAACTTTTCGAACTTCAACGGTGAAAGCAACAATTTGCAACATTTAAATACGGATATTCACGTTTAATTATACTAGTTTACAAATTTTAACTTTTGTTTCCCCCAGTAAAACTTTTTATATCTTTTGGGACTTGTCAGAAATATAGTCAGAATTTTTTTTATTACATCTGGCTGTTTGTATAATGATAAAAATGATTTTATGCTTGGGATAGCAGAGCCAGCGAGCACCATCACATTAGCGTGGCCGGTTAGAAATGAATTTATTTCTGGAAAAATCTATATGAAGTACAACCCCTTAGTTCCACCAAAAAACAATTTTACCTCCCCTTGACATTAAACTAACCTTGATGGAAAAACTTTCTAAAAGCACTTGACCAAAAAGGAGTTGCATTTAAATACTTGCAAAATATTTTTCCAAGGTTATCCGAAACCAAACTTAAAGAAAGCCTATTTGTTGGCCCACAAATTATAAAAATTCTAAAGGATGACAAATTTGAAAACTGTTTATCTGGGGTTAAAAAGACTGCATGGACATTTTTTAGAATGGTGGTAAAAAAATTCTCGGGAAATTACAAACGTGAGAACTATAGACAACTTGTTTCAAAACTTTGGTTAATTACCACAAAATGGATGTTAATATGTCTTTAAAAATCCACTTTCTGGAATCATATCTTTATTTTTTTCCCTGAGAATCTAGGAAGCACGAGTGATGAGCAAGGTGAATGTTTTCATCAGGATTTAAAGCAGATTAACCAGCGATACCAAGGGTTTTGGGATGAGCATATATTACACTGGTCGGCAAAAAAAAAAGTTCTTCATGCAAAAAAAAAAATGTGAACTATATAGTTTTGACATTCCTAAGTCTGACATCCAAACTGCACCATCACGTACCATTTTAAAGAGAGAGGGTTTTATATTAATAAAAAAATATTTTATCAATTAAAATACTAATATATTCATTTACAATTCTACATAAACATGAAAACATGAATATTTTCACCATCTTATTAACAAATCAATGAAGTATCTCATGAAACCTCATTTTGTTGTCTTCTGTTTTTTGTATTGCGCTTTCGGCGTCTCCCGTAGAAGCGCGACTTGGGATCGACGATTCTCAGAATAGGGTGGACAGCTTTTTAAATGTAAAGCGCAAGATAATAATAGTAGTAATAATAAACAAAACCTAATACCACGCTTTCAGAACTAATGTTTTAAAAATCAATGTACTATTTTCACTTTAATGGCAAGCATTAAAAATGGTACCTGATACAGCAATTTAATTGCTATATTTGGAATTAGTTGTGTGAAATCTGTAAAAATAATGATTTATCATTATTTTTACAGGGAGGATTTTGATGTCGACCAGTGTTATTGGCTGGTGATAAGAGAAACTGACTCAAATTTTTACAAAAGATAAGTAAAGCAGTGCTTTTTTAGATTTTTATTTGTGTGTGTGAAAAATCTGTTTAATTGTTATAAAACAGAATAAATATATATTTTGAAAATGTGACATGATCGAACTTTTTCGAAAATAAATTTGAATTAAGCGACCCCCCCCCCCTCCCAATAACCCTTTTCGTCACTGGGGAAGAGATCTGTAATCTAGTGTTATTATAACAGTCTTGCAACAATTGTAGAAAATGAAAAAATGAAAGAGGCTTTCCAACATTAAAAAACTTTATTACAAAGAAATAGTTACAGCTATATGGCTGGTTACAAGGGAAAGACTAATTCATGAAGATTATTTTACAAAATCAATACACTTCTACATGATCACCCTTTGTTGCCTGCCAAACATCTAAGCGATATTCAACTTCGTTCCATATTTTCTACAACATTTCTTGTGTAATCCTTCTTCTCAATGTATCCAGATCTATACATATTGTAAACACTCTATCCTTGGTAAATCTCCACAGAAAAAGGTCTAGAAGGGTTATATTTGGGATCGTGAGAGCTATGACCGTCTCCTTAAAATTTGTCTTCCACGCAACGATGCTTTTGTAATCAGACGGTGACTGTCCATATTCCCTGCTAAAATTACGCTTATAATGATAGGTGACCTGGTTTCATGGTACCAAAAAACATACTGCACTTTCTTTTGAACTGCAATCTTTTTCACGTTTATGCAATTGCAGCCACCTATACAACTTAATCACTAGCTATAACAAAGAAAAAAATTTTGTTGAGGTATTCTTTCTCTTGTGACCAATCATACAGCTGTTATGTGATATTTTGTAATGCTGAAAAGAATTTTTAGCCACCCTGCATAATATGCTCCAAATACTTTTTCTTATTTTATTGGATGCCACGAAGTCTTTAAAGCAATGTACATATTTTTACAGAATGAAAACGCATGCTGCTTTAAAATTTCCGAGACTACTTATTTACAAATGTCATACGGATTTTTCAGAAAATGTTTTCATCGTGTTTACTTAAATGGCTCATGTCATAGTACTGGATAGTGTTTAAACTTCATTTTGTTAATTACATGGTTTGTGATTTACGCCATCCGAGCTTTAAACGATAAACTTCCATTATGCACTTTTACTTAATTTGCCTTAAGGTATGTTTGCTTATTTGTATGAATTTCCGTATGTCTGTATATTGGTTGACGAAGCATGCTCAAAATGTGCATTCTATTTGGTTATAATGAACAAAAGATAAAGTTGAATGCTTATATTGTCAATATGACATTCATCGTTTTGCTAAAAATTTCTTCCATAGAAATTACTTGATGAAAAGCAACGACATTGGGTACAGAAAGCAATCCCCAAATGAACTGGCCGAGCAGTTGGAACAATTGACCAAATCCAATCATCTTCAAAGAATAGCCTCATCTTTTGTGTGGCATACCCTGCAAAGAGTTTTCAACAGGAAAAAATGGTTTCTGAAATTCAAACTTTGGATTATGACTCCTAATCTATCCATGTGCACGAAAATTACTTCTAAAAACATCGCTTTTTATAAAAATAATGAACAAAAAAGATTAAAAAATATATGGATGAATGTATACCATTTATACATTACTTTTTAAACGACTTTCGTACAAGGGAGATAGATCATAAAGGAACGTAGGCCTAGTTCAAATTATATCTGTAATAGCTAATTTGGTAGCATCATTAATAGAAGAAAAAAAATGAAATTCATTTTCCATCACCGTTTAATAATAAACAGGAAAAAAAAACTGATATAAATTCTTTCTTTTTTTTTATAAAAAAAAGTGAGCTTAAAAAGCGAGAGAAGCACCCACTTTTGAAGTATTAGTGGATTACATCTTGAGAACTCGTTTAAGTGCAAATGAATCCTTCCTCCTCCTTTCCCTCCCTCAATCTCCCCTCGTCCCCTTTGCCAGTGACCCCCAGTGACCTCCGTGAACACGATGGATGAGATAACGAAAGAATAGGGGGCGAAAATCTCATCATCGAACTATAATTGGTGAGGGAGGAAAAAAGATCAGAATGGGGTTTTGTGGGGGCATCGCTAGAATGTGAGGGGCAGAATCTGGAGGGTATTTCACTTCCCTAGTAAATGCACCAGAAACCCTATTATGAACGCATGTACCTCAGAATGCCAATGTATAATATGAAATTTAAGGATTAAAAAAATAAAACACAACCACCATGATGAATTTTATTTTGGGAATGCGATGATGAATTTTAATCGCATTAAAATCCACACCACTTAATCAAGACGACGGAATTTATTCATGTAACTGCAAAGGCTCAGCTTTTACATACAGAGTACAATGTTTAATTAAATTTTGATTTATGTTTAAGACCAAAGGTCATCACATTCTCCAGCAGGCGACGCCTGAGCATCATCGAATGTATTTTTTGCAGAAGCTTGTAAATAGATTAATATTCGATCTGCTTTAACGAATGAGAGGTTTGTAGCTAATACCTAAAATTTTCGATGAAGTACAACCAAAACATATTTTCATACTTCTCAAACGTACATGATGAAGAGGATATTTTAAAATACAGGGTACTTAATTTTGCGGATCCTAATAATCACAAATCAGATTTCCTAATTGATAAGCGTTATCTAAATTGAATAATTACTTTATTAGTCACTAACTTTGTTGGGGCCGTATATAAATTTCGGTGACGTAATACCAAAGTGTAATGCTTAAGGCGTTTACGTTGTCTGTACAAATGTTTGGCAGCACAGTTACTCCAAACTTGGATAAGAAAAGGATTTCAATAAACTTCAGAGAAGTATGATCGTAGGTGCAAGAAGAGCCAGTTCGAATATTTCGAATAACTAACATCTCGGCTATTCACGGAAAACGATATTTCGAGTGTTCAAAGAATAGTAGTTCTGCTAGAAAACTTCAAGCGATAAGCAAAACTGTGGCAGGAAAAGGCTGAAACAAGACGAGAGATTACAATTCAGTACTACATATGTATACATAAAAAAATCGCTTCAGAAATGATAACACGACGGACCGTGTCCTTAGGAGACCGTTCAAGATACCCTTGTTGTCTCAGAAAAACAAGAAAGCACACCTGCTGTAGGTCAAGGATATCTAGATACAAGAATAGAAAAAAGTAGCTGGATCCGATAAAACTCATTTCTTTCTTCATATGGCCCAACTACAACGAATCCATAGGCTCTTTTTAGGCGGAGGGGGGAGGGAGGAAATAATGGTCCGGAAGATAAATGAATATTGTTGCAGAGCAAATGCACCCGTTTTGGGCCACAGTGTTCTCCGAAGCAGAGAACGATTGGTTATTCTGAACATGATTCCGATTTTCACATGCTTCATTGGCCGGCTCAGTCATTTCATATAAACTTGATAAAGCCTTTGTGGGACGAGATGTTATGAAACATTCAAACACCTTACAAATGCCGCCATCCAATTTGAACGAACTAAGGCCTGAACGGCTGCTATAATGTCAATATCGGCCAATGTTTCTGCAGAACAATTCTATATTTTAAGAAACTGCTCACACTCTTCGCATATCACAACGAACTAACTTCAGAAAAATTAACCAGAGTGCCTCTTCTAACTGAAGATCATTCTATGGATATGTAACCTGATTAATGGAGAAAGTAACCAAAATCAGCAACTTAATAAATGAAGCGTTTTCAACGGTTTGTTCTATTGTTACATTTTTGCGGAGCTTTTCCTTTTCTTCTAGCAACCTTTTCAAATGGATATTTAAGATTGACTTTTTTCTAGGGTTATTTTCATTTTAACTAATTATTAAGAAAATATGTATTAACATAACCAATCCAGTATAATATGCCAGTGTTTTCTAAAAGTTGTGAAAGTAGGCTCCATCCGTTTTAAGTTTTTTAATTTTTGCTTTAGTTACCATAATGAAGTTTTATTTTCCATTAAAAAAGCAAGCTTCATTAATTCCATCCCGAAAGTTATTAAATTTTCGGAAACATAAATAAGCCATTAACTTATTGAGCCACCATCGACAGTATTCTATTTTCTTTTTTTAAAGCAGAACTTTTCTAAGCAGTAAATTCTCCTCTCTCTTTCCTTAAACCAAGTTTCAGAAGGTTGAAATTTGAACTAATTTTTTTCCTCTCCTACCTACCCATCTTCATCCTGGACCCTCCCCCAGCCCGTCCTGTATAAGACGCATTGCTTTCTGTTGGTAACCATGAGGAATGTTCTCTTCAACGAATCCCTCTTTATCATCGTCCCTTCTGATTAAACGTTTTTTTTCTTCCATCTTTACTTAAAAGGTGGCATAAATTTGTTCATTTGCGCTCGTCCTCGCACCTTCCCCTTCGAGCCGAGAGCCAGTTTAGATGACGGGCGGGTGCCGGGGAGCCCCGTGTGTGGTCTTCCACAAGGCGCAGGCGCGACGAGGGTGCTAAGAACGGAGCTGGCCGCCCATAAATCCTCATCAACTGGCCACTTATCATCGGCCGATGAAGTTGCGGGGGAGATGAGAGCGAAATGCATGAAACACTGCTTAAGTTCCCACCACGAAGGAGGGAAAAATAACGGGCAAGGGAAGCAAAGAGAAAAACGAACGCGCCGAGGAAGAAAAAAAAAATAAACCAACAATGAAACAACTCCAATGAAATAGTCATACCCCTTTTCTCTTTCTTCGCTTCTTTTCTCTTTTCCTCTTGGCTGTTATTCCAAGGGAAACGATCTTCTAAATGCAACCATTTCCCTCGCAACAGACAAGATAGCAGTTTAGAAGGAGAACACAACGAGGAAGGGAGGGGGGGGGGTAGAGATAGGGGGGCTTTCAAATGGATGTCCCTAGCCTTGGTGAGCTCCCGGACTCGCTGCAATGTGGACTCCGAAATGATAAAATGGCTCCCTCGCATTGTTTTATGTCAAATCCCAAGAAACAAGAAGAATTTAGGCGATGAGAAATTTTTCCGCCCGAATCCTTTGTTGCTCCGATAAAAGAATCCGCAGCAAAGCAAACTGATCGTGCAGGACTTACTTCCGTTAAAGATTTTATAAACATCGCTTTAACCACATTCATAAAGATATATCACACCTGCAAGGAAGAGAAAGGAAAGACTTATTATTAAAAACAATTCGTAATTTAAAAATAAGGCAGAAGATTCTCCCCTCTTCTTCTCTCTAACGTACAAAGAGCTAATGCCGCATGATTGGTCTAAAAATGCAAGCAGAACACATAAATCTAAGGATGCGAAATTGAAAATCGTTACGACAACGCACATACAAATAAGAAAAAAAAATTGAAAGCTTACATAATATATAAAAATGACATGTAGTAGGTTTTAGCCTCGTATTTGAAGAGGCATGAGCATCATTATAAAGCAGTATGTAAAAAAAATTTAAATATCAGTTTTTTTGCGCCTTCTAAGAGCTTATTACTTCCAATGACAGCCATATATTGGAAAGTTAAAATCTAAGGCGATTCTTGAATTTGATTAACAATTGTTCTAATTTTGCGTTATAACGATAATCTTAAAAATCATAAGCATAGTAAATTTTTCTTAAAAATAAAGATAAGGATGAAAATTATTTATAATTTCATTTAATATTAATATTTTTTTTATAAGTATAGCTTGGATGTGTGCCCAACCTTCATCAATTGAAATAACTTTCTGGCATTAAAATATTGACACTGAATCTACACAAATACAGAATGTTTCTGAATGGTCTATACAAACTTTCAGGATATGTTCCCGTGACCAAAACAAGCAGAATAATTCATATGAACATGGGGTCGAAAACGCTTTTTCTAGAGTAAAAGACGAAATAACGTTAAAGTTTACAGCAGTTGCAAACTGTGATTTATTTCTACGGTATAACAAGACAATATACTTATTGCCAAAGGCAAGCGCTATAAAAAAGGTATACAAGGCAAATAGTATAGCAAAGACCTAAAATAGTATCCGGTTCTTTGAATCTAATTTTTTTTCGTAACTCTTCTTCTCTATAGAACATCTTCAAACTCTAGAAAGAAGCCTTTTCGATTCCATGTTCATGTTTTGGTCCCTGGAACATATTCTTAAAGTTTGTACATGCCATTCAGAAACACCCTGTATTGAAGCATGTTAAAGACACAGTTATTTGGGCTTGTGCGGAAATGCACCATTCCCTTGGAATCGTCCAAACTCAAAGTCCATTATTGAAATCTAAGAGTCTGTGCGTGTGTCCGCAAGACTTTTTTGAAATTCTGATTTCGGACTTTAAAGAATTATTAAAAAAATAGAATAGGAAGGTCTCAAAGAACTGATCCTATACTCTTAAGGAACTCAAATACTTGGATTCCAGTTTTTATGTATGCAAATAGTGTTTTGAAATTGACTGAAATTTTCAATTAAAGAATAATCTTCATCACTTTAGTAGCTCCTTTATTAACTCCTCAAAAATCATGGTAAATTTTTCTTTACTGTGCGTTTCAAAGTGAAAACAGGCCATTTTGAAGAGGTTTGTCCTAGAAGCAGAAAACGATTGCGAGAATTAGCCAAAAACAGGAAATTCCAGAATTTCTGTAGATGTGCCTTCATTTTTTTTGGTTTGGCCCCTAATATATAATCATCTTGGCTTAGTCCTGGTTAGAATACATCTTTAGGCTTTTTCAAATTTAAGTAGTGGAAGAATAGAGCATCTATTGGTTTTACAATGTCCGTCTGTCCGTTGTCTTTATATTTTCCACAAGTTTTTGACGTAAAGGTTGAAACTTGGAACGTAACTTACCAAATGCATGTCCTACTCCAATATTCAGCTTGGTTTTGATTGGCCTACTGGGGTCGGAGATACGGAGATGAGAGTTAGAGGGGACCAAGTGATCTACGGGGTTTTTAGGTATGTAAAGGAATGAAATTCGATATGCAGTTTCTTTTAGTCAAGATCTACATTACTTTGAATTGGCCTATATTGTCCCAATGGGGTCGGATTTATGGGGGTGGCAGTCACTTGGTCTATAGAATTATGGGAACATATGGCATGTGATATATCATTTGATCGGAAATGATGAGAAAGGAAAGAAGACAAAGCTCCTTTATATATTGTAAATACTACGTTAGAAAAAATCAATACTTTGATCACAAAAAAAATTGAGGAGTTAAAAAATGCAGATAATGGGATAAAAAAGATGAACCCAGGGCTTCCGCTATTTTCCTATACCTCCTTCGGAGGATTTAATTTCTTGTTTTTGAGAAAAGACAAGGACTGTTCTCTCCACTTCTGCTATCGAAAAGGCTCTTTCTCCTGTCATTTGAATATTAGAGTTGTTCGTGAAAGTAAAATGCAGTCTAAAAAAAAAGGTGGCGTCTGTCTTATCTCTCTGCTTAGTGCTGAAGGTCTAAATGCCATAAAATACATCGTAAGGGAACTTTAATAAACACAATCTAAATTATTAAAAAAAATTCTTAAATTAATAATAATAATGCTGATGACATTTGATGTAAATTATCATATTTGCATTACGAGAACAAACAAATGGTAAGAAGAACAAAGAACATTTCGAAAAATCATTTCTGAAGAATAATGTATGAAATGGTAAGAAGAAAGAGCGAGGTTTAGACTGATAAATCAAATAGCAAAAGTTAATTTCTCCTCCATCGTTCTTCATCTTCAAAATGAACACGTTCAAAGGAAAAAGTAAGTTTACCTCCTTAACCCACGGCTAGCAATAAAAGTTGTCTGCAGTCAGATTACAAGATTTTAATATAAAATATACCAATTCGATCAAAAACACTAATAATAATAAATGTTTATAAAGATGTCGATGGTTATTCGTAGATTATTTGATTTGGAGTTAAACCTTTCGGCTTTAAAAGTGGCTGGCGCAAGCTTTTCTGCCGAAAAGCGGGTTCCTTAAGAACAAAGAGGGTGTTAATGGAGCACTGAGTTAACTGCTCCTAAAACGATTTTAAATATTAATCGCAAGTTTCTATTTAATTTACGAGCTGTTTCGGAGCAAAATAATTCACTCGTCATAAAATTGCCCATTTGATCCAATTGAAACAGCAGAAGGTGAGGCTGAAGCGGTTTAATTAAAACCACTATTGTCATAGTGATACCTTTGCATCTAGATTTCGTTCATAAATGATTCCTGCGTCGGAAATAATGTTAGGATCCATCGCTCTCACGATTATGCGCTTGGCACGTGGCAGTAATCAATAGATGAGAATGTAATTCAATTGTTGCAACAGGCAGTCCTTCTTGGTTAGGCCGACAGCTAATGTCCATTTAATACGGGACGCGGGCCAAGACTGTAAATTTCGCTTCACTCGGCTTTGTGCTTTAAAATACTCAATACGGGGATGGGCCTTTTTTTTTCTTAATGACGCGCTTTCTTGTGTTTTGTACATTTAATTCAGAAACTTTTTTATTTGGCTACGAAAGATTATGTAAACAAAAACAACATTAGAATATATAGAATTTTTTATAATTCGATTTTAATGTAATATTAAAGAAATCATTGCTATTATTTAGTGATTTCGACACAGAAGTTAAAAAATAAACAGAGTTTTGTAAAGAAATTTTCAAATGAAAGACAGCCTAGGCCAAATAACAATTCAGGATTTTGGCAAACACTATACATAAAATATAAGAAGCAACTGATAAAAGTCTATTCAAAATTAAAATTGTATACAATTATCAATGCCAACCATGTGTTTTTGTGTCGAAAAACTGATCAAGGAATCCTTTGGAATTTTAGAATATGTGAATAACTAGGAAGAGCTCATACTGTTAAATAATCGATAAGGCAACAATTTTTGCGTATTATTAGAACAGCAACAAAGCGAAAAATTTGATGTTCTATTAATGTGAGGAAAATATGTGAAAATTGGCATATGATACCTTTTTTGCGCTTTCAATTAGCCCCATTTTAAGTTTGCCTGTATCATTAGAATAAATACATATTTTAATTGTATTTGTTTCTAAAGCCTATGAAAACAAGAAATTAAGCCTCCCGAGGAAGGTATAGGAAAGTAGCGGAAGCTCTGAATTCATCAATTTTTACCCCTTCATCTGCACTTTTTAACCCCCAGTTTGTTTGTTTTTTTACCAAAAATTTATATTCTGGATCTTAGTATTTAGAAAATACAGGGTGAGTTTTTTTAAAAGTGGCCCGGTGAACAACGCATAAAAATGAGCATGAAAAGAGATAACAAATGATCAAAGATCAGTGCAAATAACCTAGAGTAGATGCTGGAAGTGTCCTCCATGTTCCTGAAGGCACGAGCAAGGGTTTCCACTGGAATGGCCTGAATGGCTGCCTGGACGTTTTGTTGAAGGTCGGCGACTGTGCGTGGATTGTTCTGGTAGGCTACACCTTTCAGTGCACCCCAGAGGAAGAAATCGCAGATCGATATGTCTGGCGACCGTGATGGCCAGGGCTGTTCACATGTTCGGGTGGGAACACTTCCTGGATACGAGCAAGTGTTGCGTGTGCAGAATGGGACTGTTGCACCATCTTGCTCAAGTAAGCATTGGCACGCTCGTCATAGGTAAGTTGTGCGGCAAACACGTTGAAGATGATGTGCACATAACGTTCACTATTCACAGTTTCATTGAAGAACACAGGGATGATGCGGCAAGCGGAGACAGCACACAACACTCCAATTTTTTGTGGATGCAGTGGAAACTCCATGAACACATGCGGATTGACGGAAGACCAGTGGCGCATGTTCTGTGAGTTGACGTAACTGGACAGATGGGACCACGCTTCATCTGAGATGAACACATAACCATCCTCCAGCACCTCCGGAGCAATGGTGCTCAGGAACCATTAAAAAAACGAACCCAGGCCGACTTGTCCACATCGTGCAACTGATGCACAGTGGTCATTTTGAAGGGGTGTAAGTGTAAATCCTCTTTCATGATCTTCATTGTACTTGACTGAGACAAACCCAGTTGCTGAGACAGCCGCCATGATGACGTTTTGGGACTGCGTAGCATGTTATCGTACGGACCGTCCTTTTGCGCATTTTCTTTGCATTCAGTACTGATCCCGTTGCATGCCATTTCGCAATTAAGTTTTGCATTGCACTCTTAGCAGGAGACTTTGCAGGCACAGCACCAACTTGAAACTTAATTTTAAACTCATCTGCACACAGTTTCCATGACCCATGCCGTGCATAGTGCTCTATCACAAAAATGCGCTGTTGCAGAGATAATACCATTTTCGCCACTTCGCACAAACGACTACCATGCACACCAATGTCACTCTCTCCACTGCGCAATATCAATTGCGCAATAATATCAATGAATGACAAGTCATTTGAAAAACTTACTGCGCAGTATTTCGCGCCGGGCCACTTTTAAAAAAACTCCCTGTATAAAAAAGAACCCTATCTTCTTTCCTTTCTCATCATTTCGATCGAATGATATATCACACGCCATTTGTTGACACAGTTCTAAAGACCAAGCGATTACCACCCCACAACTCCGACCCGATAGGGGCAATTTGGCCCAAACTTCATAGGAATGTAGATTTTGCTTAGAGGAATATGCATATCGAATTTCACTCCTTTACATACCTAAATACCACACATATCACTAGGTCCCCTCTTAATTCCCACCCCCGTAAATTCGACTCCAGTGCGCCAATCAAAACCAAACTAAATAGTGAAGGTACACATGCTCATAGTGAGCTACATTCCGAATTTCAATCTTCTACCTAAAAAAATGCAGAAATTATGAAGGGGGACAGACGGACATTGTGAAACAAGTAAGTAGCTCCATTCTTCCAGTACTTAATAATGAGAATGTGCAGGCACAAGATGAAATCGACAATGACATCGCCAGGATATACAACTTGGTATAATAATTAATGAAAATAAAAATTTGGACTATCATACATATAAAATTCTTAGATGACCTTTAGACTTGCCCATATGGACATTCCTATAATACAACTAAATCGTCTACCGGTTACAAAGAGAAGACTATGTCAAGTTTTGACTAATAAAGTACAAATGCCTGTTATAAAATCTAAGATCATCGCTAACATGAATTTTGAGTCGCCAAATTTGCTCTTCTGTAACCAAATTCGTTTTGGAGAGACTTAAAATTGCGTATAATAAGATTTCGTAGACCGGCTTTTCTTTAAATAGACATGATTCTATAATAGATGCAATTTGTTGACTTTCCCAATCCTAGAATCTATTATCTTTATGCTTAAAAGAACACTATGAAGCCGAATCATCCAGCAGTTTCGTCTTTAAATGCTTTATTACTTCCAAAGAATATAGTTTACGATTTGAAGCACCTATTATATTTACTAATTTCCGTAAAAGAACGTTTCCTTTCGTAAAGAACAATTTAAACACTAGAATGCTATTCCCTTAGAAGTCAGGCAAACAATTACTGCTTGCAATTTACCATAATGAATCACACTTTTCATGTTACTTGTCCCTGGAGGGTGCAAACATCTAATAATAAAAAAAGATAAATATGTTATCCAAAAATTTTTTAAATGGGTTTATGACAGCGTTTTCAAGTATTATAAAATTTGCTAAGAAGGACATCAGAAAATTTAAAGACATATAAACTCTTTTCTAAAGTAGCACTTAAAACCCTCCACCACTCTGCAATGAAAGGAAACAGGAACACTTTCCTGTAATTGCCATTTAACCAAAGGACAATAGCAATTTTTTTGTGTATCATTATTAAATACTTAAATCTTTGGGAACTCTTTTCAAAGGCTGAAGAAAAGGAGGCTTGTGCTATTTTTGCTTATTTTTTTAGTGCGCTTTGCCTACAATCACTAGTTTTGCCTCCTTTCGGTGGCAACGATAGCGTTCGAAGATTAATGGAAAGCTCCAAAGGCAAGGCGGAGTGATTAATGAGACAGAGGCCAAGTTGGAGGCAGAAGCAGTGAAATTAGATGCAACGCCACCCGATCCAATTTAGGTGGGAACAAGTATGCACGATACTAGCACGAGCTAATTTCATTAAAAAAAAGGAGACAGGAAGAAAAAAGAAAAATCTAAAAGGCAGCCAGGTTTCATGCACTTGCTAATGTAGAGCGACTCCGAGGGTCAGTGGGAAACCGGAGGGAGTGGGAGGAGTGCCTTAAGGGAGAATCAGAAAGTTCTTCCACTTAGCAAGAGTGTTTACTGTGCGGGCGATGAATTAAAAAGAGGGAAGGAAGCGGGAGAACAGAATAAGGAGGAGGAAAAACACACCCAAGGAACAGAGATCAATTAAATGGAAAGCAGTGATTGGTCAAAAGGAAACAACACGAAGAATCGCCATCAGAACAATTTTTCATTGTCCGGGGTTGGAGTAAACCGAAAAATGCTCGTTAAAAAGGCCGAACCTTTGCCTTTTAGAACTAATCGAGATGTAATCTATCACAGGAAAAAAAATGGCCCTAACAAAACAAAAATAAAAGCACCACAGTAATTAAAGGGTTCGTTTCATAAGACAAAGCTTAAGCAGGAGATGAGTTTTCTCGCTGAATATATTTTAGAAGAATAAAACCATGCAAAAAACAAAATAACGTTTCATAATTTTTTACGTTCCTGAAACGAAGTGATGTTGGGAATCTGTCACGTCGGTGGCGCTGATGACAGCAGCCCATCCTCCCACGCACAAAAGAGAGAGGCCTTACTCTTCGTTCCCTACCCCCCTCTTTCTCTCTCCTTCCCTTCTTCACAATCATTCCAAGTAACGGTTCGTTGGTAATTAACACTTGTGTCGGCGAGATCTTTGCGGAAAATGGGATCCTCCAATCCATCATCCTTTCATCCCAACCATGAGAAACCCATCGCAAAATCCTTCACCGCCTCCCCCTTTCCGCCTTCTTCCGTAATGCTTCTTCTTCTTCAGCCCTCTTTCTCACTCAATTCCTTTCCATTTCCTTTTCCCTGTCTATTTTTAGATTTAACATTGCGAACAAATTAGAAGCCTATTCCCAGGATGAGTTTGGTAAGTTTTAATGCACTTGAAAAATCAATCCTTTTCTTCTCTTCAATGTTTTTGTTCATTTCATATTTTTTAACAGTTTCATTCATGTTAATGCGTGTCAAAAGCGCTTAATTTGGCTACATTTCAAACCAATTTGAGAATAAAGACATTTTTGAATAAACCTTTTCATTACGCATGTCTCGACAGATTTCCTCTGTAAGTAGCTTCCCCACAAAAGGAATTCTACATTCATACATTTTTATATCTGCAGTATATGAATAGTCTAGTCCCTGAAGCAGAATTCTAGATATCAACAACGAACGCCCTTAAATTTCACCCAGACACGAAACACATGTTTTGTTAAACCTGAGAAACTATAGTCTCCGGTTAAAAACTGCGCATCAAATTTATCACACATTTCCTACCGAGATTCATTTCAAGAAGCAAGAACGTGAAAGCAAATTTATAAAAATTATGCGTTAATTTATCCTGATCTCCTGCTTTAATCTTCAATCCAACTGTGAAGAATATTTTTACCTTCCATCTAACCATGAGCAAAACCCTGCTCACACAACTGCGCAGAGCAGCACGGTTTCAGTAGATTAAGCGTTACTAGAGGATAAGTTTCCACAACTGCTGAGAGTCTGACTGATGGCCGAAAGCGCTGGGGCGTAGACTTTCCCAGCATTATGGGTGTTTGTATTTGTCCGAGGAATGCGTAAACAATGTAATCACGTGAAATTATCACAAGAATGCATAAGGGATAAAAGCGCTCAAAAACCTAATGAACCAAACAGCCAGCCAACCAACAACCAACCAACTAGAAATACAGGGCGAGGCAAAAGTCTGATAATAGAGCGTATAACTCAAAAAACTGTTCGGTGTAGGTTAATGAAATTAAAAATATTATTACTAAGCTGGATAGGGGCTACTTGGTAGTGACATTTTCAAGCTTATGCAGGAAAGTTTTCATGAATTTTGGAAGCTTATCTCCTAAACTATGACAGATAGAAGCATAATGTCAATTGCAAAGATGCAGAGCACCCTTAATTTACTTTGATCAAATGATAAAATCATTGCTTTATTAGAGGAAAATTAAAGAAAAAATTACTTGAAGTTGGTAAGGTACTTCACGTCATTTGCAGAGAAGCCCATCGTTAGTGCGGCCCGAACCACTAAATTGATAGGGAGAAGAAGGTATGAATGATAGCCAGGCTGCAGTTGAATCAACCTGGCTGGAAAAAAATCACACCAAATTGACACTAATCTGACAGCAGAACACAGCATGTTATGTTTAACAAAGATGGGTTTCTATGCAAATGGCGTGAAGTATCTTACTAACTAATTTTTTTCTTTAATATCCCGCCAATAAAGAAGGATTTTAATATTCGATTTAAAGTCAGTGAACGGTGCTCTAAAATTTTGTAATTCACACTATACCTCTATCGGTCATAGTATAGGAGATAAGTTTCCAAAATTAATGAACACTTTCTTGCATAGACTTGAAAATATCACTACCAAGTAGCCCCTATCCTGCTTAGTAATACTATTTTTAATTTCATTAACCTACATCAAATACAGGGTGGTTCAAAAGTCTGTTGACACCAATACTATACTGTTGTGACAATTTCAAAACGAGTGAGATACAACTAATCTGTTGCAAGCAACATATAGGAAGTTAGGTAGGGACTAAACAGTGCTGGTGTCAAGTTTGACCTTAGACCTCGAATTGTGCACCTTGCAACTTTTAGACTGTTACAGGTAGAGAAGAATTTCCAATTGCACAGTTGTAAAGCTCAAAACGCTGATTTTAAGAAAAAAAAGAGATTAAAAACAAGCGTAAAAATATACCCACTACAACAAAATGAAATTTCAGTGCTCAAAATGAAATTTGTCAATGAATGAAGTGCTCAATGTGGTGTCCTTATGCAGCAATGCATAACTGTGCACGGTCTTTACAGAACCCATCACATTTGACATCATGATACTGGTACTGATGCTGGTACAGTGGCATATATCTTGAACACAGAAATTTAATTTTGTGGTAGTGGGTTTATTTTTACGATTATTTTTAATCTCTTTTGTGTTAATATCAGCGTTTTGAGCTCTACAACTGTACAATTGGAAATTTTTCTTTACCTGTAATGGTTGCAAAGTTGCAAGGTGCAAAAATCGAGGGCAAAGGTCAAATTTGACACTACCATTGTTTAGCCCCTACCTAATTTCCTATATGTTGCCTGCAACAAATTTGTTGTATCTCCACTCGTTTGAAATTGTATAAGTGGTAACAGACTTGGCCCACCCTGTAGTTTTCAAGTTATACGCTCTATTCCCAGACTTTTGCCTCTCTATGTATAGACACATAGACACTTGTTCTGTGGTCTGACGAGTCCCATTTCTGCCTATGCACGGTTGATGGTAGACGTACAATACGTAAATCAAACGAAGCCTGGGAGCGTTTTACCTATAACGAATTGCATTTGGTCGATGTGACTTTGCATTTGTACCGGCAGACTCTTTTCGATTCTGAAGATCAAATGCTACCTTTTGTTCAGCATGCCAGAGAAAGAATACATTCTGGATATCCCAATATTCCAAAACAACGAGTTTAAAACTGTGATTGATATGACAAACATTCAGAGAGCTTTCATACATGATTGGCTAACAAAATTCTAGATAAATCGATGGGACTACTTGAAAGAAAGAGTAAAACTCCGACATAGATAGATATCCAAACACTCTCGCCGAACTTCAGAAGTAGTTGATTGAGTAGATTCACCTATATCCGCTGAATTTGCTGAGTCCTATTATAATAGCGGGTCCTATTCTGTGTCGTTTTATATTTTTCATCCTTTTTAAAATATTATGGCGTCAAACTTTGAAATAACAATATTTGTGAAGCTAAGCGCCGCTCACCATAATATTTTAAATAACGTGAAACTATCGAAGGAGGATTTTTATCTACTGAACGCATAGAAAAGTAATTTCTCAAAAACAGAAACTATTTGAATGTGCATACAATTGTTTGATCATCAAAACTGTTACTTAATATTTATTTTTTCTCATCACTTTCAGTGAAATTTAAATTAACTCATTCCCTTTCACTTTAATGTCAATGCAAACTATAGCCAATTCACCAAACTCAATAGGAAGGCCATACTCGAATTGAGATTTAAAATCAATACACGCGATAAACATAAGAATTCATATGTTCTCGCTGTATTAAGCAATCGTTGCAAGTTTCCATATCGGCTACAATCAGTAATGCTTCCCATGTTGCGTTTATGTTCAACGGGAAAGCCACACTATTTCATGACAACACCACATCCACACTTAAAAGAAGAAATTTATTAACAAAACATTTTAGGTATTTTTCCAAGAATTTAAACACGCAGTCATACCATTTTAATGCTTGTCCTTAAAAAGCAAAGCGTCGTTCGTATCGTTCGATGCATTTTAAATTAAAACGCACGGAGAGCTTGACGCAACGTGTAATTTATTAAAAGCTCTCTATAGATTCGATATCATTTAAAACGAATAAAATTCCTATTCAAAAATCTCATTTTCACGTTCAATAAAAGATTCACAAGCCTCGCACGTAAAAGGAGTCTCTCCCGTCATCGTTCTTTCTTTCTTTCTTTTCTGTGGTTGGTGGTAGTGACGTCGGTGGCGGCGACGGAGGTGCACCCAGTCAGCCCAGCATCGCTAATAAAGCACGATTGGGAGCGGGTGGGGGTGAGTGTTCGTCGCTCTTCAATACTGCATGGCGGGAAATCCACGCAATGACCCCCGCTCAACCTCTCAAATTATTCATGGCCATTCACACAGTGGCTGTTGAAAGCACTCGCAGTTTATCTGCTGACTGGAGACGGAGCGGCCACATCCTCGCGAACCCTCCGGCCAATTGGCGGCGAGCTTCCGCGGACGGAACCACGAACGACGACCAAAGACCAGAAGAGAGGGCAACGCGCTTCGCCAAGTTTTTTTTTTTATTTAACCCCCTCCCCGAAACCATCCCCGCTTCCATATCTCCTTCTTCTCTCCAGAGTCCCTTTAATTTTCTTTCGCATTCAACGGATGAGAAAGAGCTCTCCTCGAGTTGCCGGCACTTGGCACGCCATTGCTGGATTACGACACGAAATTCGCAGAAATATTTAATTTTGGGGGCTACTTCTTTCATATTTAATTCTACACTCAACACGTTCCCTTCTAAAATGGATAAATCACGAAACTTGATAGTTTCTTTCCGTGAAGAAAGTTGCGTTAAAAAGCACGCAATTCTTGTTTGTATGACTCTTTAATAGTGGGTATGTGAAAAAAATTATCACGTAGAGAAGCCTGTGTTATAAGAATGAATTATTAAGCGCGAAATTTTCAAATCTAAGTTTAATTTAAAATCTGTTAAGAGGATTGACCTGTCAGCCTGTTGCACTTGGATCCTTATTTAAATCCATGAACACGATCTATTTATTTTATTTATTTCTTCTTTCCCCGCCCTTCATTAATCATTATACGAGATTTTACGATACAAACAGCATACTATTTAAAACTGTCATCAATCTCTTCTTTTAATTAAACTGGTTTTAAAGCTGCATTTGCATTAAGACTAAAATAAGCCCAAAGGTTAATTCAATTATGTAAGTTAATGCCAAACTATAACGTCGCCTCTAGAAAGCTCATTTGCATAGCCAATCTAACATAATCTCTTTCATCGGATAATGATAACGAACATCCTATAGTAAACAGATAATCAATATGTACTCAGATAATCTCTGAATTAAGAATTCTAAAGAAATTTTCCCAAGTATAATTTAAGGAAGCCCATTTGATTATAAGCGGATCAATATAATTATTTCCGAAGTTTATCCCATTTCATCAAG
Organism: Rhysida immarginata; assembly: GCA_023313115.1. Classification (NCBI taxonomy): domain Eukaryota; kingdom Metazoa; phylum Arthropoda; class Chilopoda; order Scolopendromorpha; family Scolopendridae; genus Rhysida; species Rhysida immarginata. Next base: position 4,604,966 of record JAHWFO010092776.1, on the reverse strand, counting down.
GAAAGGCTTTTGCATGACGTGTCTTCCTTCAAGAATACCGGCTCAATGAACCATGTGATATACTAATTACAAAGTGGGTCTTATATAAGAACGAAGTTTTAAGTCACGTATTCAGCTATAAGTTCACTATCACACTTCGTTTCATTATGAGCAAATTATCGTTCACATCATGTGCTCTTTTGACCACCGATCTCCGCCAGGCACATCTGGATGTGGCATTGCATGTGGCTGTCGGCAGTTGGTCTCAGTATTGTTATGTCTCATTAGCTCCTCTTAGTTGATGGAACAGCTGGACGTTGATGGAACTCACTCGAGCAACAAGCAACATGTCAAGCATAAGATTTTTCAAAGAACGACCGATTCAAAGATCTATGGGCCACCACGATCGCACGACGTATTCTAATTTTCTGTTTTTAAAGAAGAGGTGTTCTACGATAGTTTCACAGAAAGTAATGTCGCACGTTTCTTTTTTTGGTCAATAATAAACAGAGAAAGACGAAATGTCGCATGTTGCAAATTTAAAATTTCCCGTGAATTTGTGCGGAATTACACGGTATTTCTATAAAAACGCAAATGTTAGTGGTAGTAGTAGTAGTGTTAAAATGACATCTGTGTATGAATCGTTTTACAACAACGAGCTGCAAAGGAAAAAAAAAACTGTGGTGAACATTCAGAAATGATCTGCATTCCATAGGATCACAGTTGGTTGCTGGACTCAAAACTGAAGCTTCAGAAAGTGGAGAATCGGAGAAGCATCAAGAAGCTGAGAAACGGCTTTGGGATTCTACCACAGCCACCAGCTCATATATGTTGAACTGCGCTGATACCAGTTTTGATGGATCTGTAAACTCCGGAAATAATTTTTAAATTAGATTGTGCTAGCCCATTCCCAAATTGTTTCGGCCTGGCTCCTTAGAGTTTTAATTTTTGGTCAATTTAATAAATGAACTCGCGAAACAACATGTATAAACAAAGTGATAAACTTGGCGATGGAAATATGCCTAATCACAATTCTGCTAAAAATGAAGTCCGCACTATCAGTTTACAGCAGTGGCATGAGCCAAATTTTAAGCATGTCCAGATAGGTGTACCTTATCAGTTTCTTCTGCAAAGAAAAACTGGCCACAAATTTAAATTTTGAGATGGCAGACAATTCAAATTTGAATGTTTACTTTTTCTGTCATAATTTCTTATTCACTACAATGCTAACAGAACTTCTAAAGGAAATTAACGAAACTGCTGCAACCGTTAGTGAAGACTGTAGATTCCGAGGAAAAAATGTGGGACTTTCTAGGTAACCCTCGTACAATAGCCATAAAAAACTACTGCAGTGCAACAGACTTTACAAATCAAATCAGACAATTCTAAAACGGGATTTGAACTTCCGTTTCTATAAATGCACTTGATTAGGGTATAAAAATTGTTATTTCCAGGACAGGAAATAAAATAAATTTCCTGTCAATATCAAATTTTATAGTTAATTGATTTTTTCCCCGAAAATGAATCATCCTGTAGAACTAAATATTGGGTTGGCAAATAAGTTCATTCGGTTTTTTGGATTATAACAAAACACACTTTATTGAAAAACAAAAGGTAAATTTCAATCAATTACATATATTCTGTTTTCTTCAATGACCTCTTGCCATCGTTCCGCCAACTTTCATTGTGTCACGTTTATAAAACGCCTGGAGTTTATTGGCAAGAAACCAGTCGAGGTGTTTTATAACGGCCTCCTCGTTTTTGAAGGTTTTCCCATTCACAGGCTCCTGCAGTGACCTGAATAGATCTGGATCAAGTGAGTACAAAAAGATGAGGCAAATCATCCCAGCCAAGAATAAGCAATTTGTTTCGAGTGGTTAAAGATGTATACGGTCTGGCATTGCCAAGGTGGAATACAACACCCTTGTGATTAGTGCTTGTAGGAGATATATTAAACATTGTAGCAATCTTTCGCACGATTTGCTTCGATTATGGCCTTAATGTCACTTGAATTAATCTTCTTAGGACGATCAATGCGGGATGCATCTTTGATGTCAAAATCTCCAGGACGAAATTTGGCATATTACTTTTGACATACCTGTTCTGTTAAGGCATCATCTCCATAGACGCTCCATATTTTTCTATGAGCATCTACAGCTCGATTGCCTTTTTTTAAAATAATATAGCAAAATGTAACGGTAATGAAAACAAAAGTTAAAATATTATTAGCAAAACGAATAAAAATATGAAAAAAGCAATATTTGTCGCACACCAATGCATGACCTACTTATTTAAAAAAAAAAAGATTATTTAGCAGACCTTTTTCCCAGCACCTAATAGAAAATAAAAGCTTTTTAAAATTTGTTTGCTCTTCGAAGGAAAAATAGCTTTCAATGTTATCGGAGTTGGTCGAAAGTAAACATACAGATGAATAGGAAAACGAAGAATGAGAGTCTAATCAATAGAAATTGTCAAATGAGACTGAATTCTTCTTGATGGATTGCTTTATGACAGCGAAAGTAAACAAACAGGGACATTTGAAAAATTCAAGCTGAAAAACAGGACATATAGGTCTTCGATAATAAAGATTAATAAAATCGAACGTAAAAACATCACTATTCATCGTTAATTTGTAGTTAAATTAATTATAAGCATTGTGAATAAATTGATTATAAGCTTTGTGGCTCTTGTTAAACTTCAGTTCCATTAATTCATCATGTAAAATAGTCTCCAATACATCAAACTACATATAAATCATTCTAAACTATCGTCTAAAATGTTGAAGTTCATTTCTACGAATTTCGAATTTTTATCAAATGCAACATGTCTTTTATACAACAGCAGCAGCAACAATAATAAATTTAAACAACCCTTATTACAATGTGAATTATTTACACAATTACTCATTTTCAACATATTCTCTTGCAAAATGAATGTAAAGAATAATTGGTCACAATTTGACAATGGCTTTCCTATCCTAATTCATGTTGCAAGCATGGTCGTATACTATCGCCTACTGTCACATATATCTATCCATTCATTAGCTGATTGCCCATTCTTCTCAATGGAAATGCACACACAGCTCAAAAGAGTTAATTTTGAAACAATCGAACTCATTCGAGTAGAACAATAGCTGGAAATGATGAAAACGATTTTCCCGAACGAGACAACAACAACCCAAACCCGTTCGAGCGAACTTCCAGTTGGGAAGCGAAAAACTTCGGTTAACGTCCACAAAAATCAAGTCACCTGATGAACAAAAGCAGAGAGTCATTTGGTTTGGCCTGAACAAAGGCTCTTCATCGACCAAACTAAAACTGAACTGCCAACTTAAGTTTTACTGGAGAGAATTTGAATCCGTAGTTTCGAATTTCAACTGGAAACTTTCAACATATAAGTTAGTACACTAAAACTCTTCCGTCTATCTTCAACGATAATTTTTTTTAAAATAGGACTAAATTTCTATATTTCATGAATCAGAAAAAAAGGGAATTTTTATAATACACCTTCCACGGTTGCAAACACATTGTAATCCTTAATTATTCAGAATGCATCATTTGATGAAGCAATTTCCTTCCTCTAATAATAAATGGCCCTGGAAATTATATAATGTGAACTTTTCTCAAATTACCTCACACTTTTAATATTTATATAGTTCCTGTCATAAATTTTTACAAACGATTGGCCGTGCTATTACATTCGTAAAGTTTTCAGGAGTTTCTACGGAAAATGTACACAAACCCGCAAATTTCTTAAGATATTCGTATAATTGTATAAATAGCATCCTGTTCAAATGAAAACCACACGGGACGATATGATCACTTTTGTACACGGTGCAAAGGTTATAAATTATTGCGATCGATAGCATGTGACATATAACACTGTGATAGATGCGTTGTGGACAGAAAGCGATAGGGAGAACAATATAACACTAAACAGCCCTAATCCGACCAAAATAGATCAGAGAACGATTATGAGTTTTAGAGAACAGGGGTTTTATGATATTAATAAGTATATATATATATATTTATTTAACTGCAGAAATCTGGACAAGGAATGACACTATCCCCTTTCTGCAATAGCGAAAGTAATCCAAAAGTTGCTGCAACGTTTACAGTAAAATGTAATGGTGCATGGTTATCTAGTCCAGATCGATATCCTGCGAACTCTTATTTTTAGGGATTTTTAATTAGATTCTCAAAGAAGTGCGGTTTTAAGTCGAAATCAACATCAGATTAATCACGCTGTGTTTAACATCATTGATTGGAAGTTTTAAAGTCACTACACAGGAAACAATAATAAAAATACACCAAGGCTGAAAAGAGAATAATAAGATGCTCTGAGTAAAGACTGGAATCCTCGGTTTCTATGTCTTTATTCAACCATCGATATAATTCTTCATCGCCGGTTGGTGAAAATAAACTACCTTCGAAGCGAAACATAAATCCTTAAATATGCTCTTGCTCAAACTTTTTTTGAATGGTGTTCATACGCAGCCTTTGTTTAAACAGATCTAAGACTAATATCATCATTACTTCCAAATTAGAGATTCACTATTCATTCAAATGAATAGGTCACTGATAGCAATAGCTTCTATTTCACAGTTAAGCCTATTTGTATCTTGTATTGTTTCCAGTCTGTCTTGTAATGCTCCGTTTTGTTCAACTGCTACTAATGCTAACCTCAATCGGTTCACTAAGGCTTATAATATCAGAGATCGTATTTTTAACAAGGAGTTGTAGTAATAAATTTAAATAGAGAAGAAAAGAAAATTCAGAGAAATGCATTCTTAAAAACTCCAAAAAATAAGTTTAAAAAGTAAAATAAAAGATCCTAAACTATAGAATGGACCCAGTTATCCAGTCATGTTGTCGCTTTCGATTGCCCACTATTATCAGAATTCGTAATACAGTTCTAACTACCGAAATAGCCAGCGCCATTATAAGTGTTGATCATCCTGCTCCTTTTCTCAAGGGCTGACCCAGGTCTGATAGTGAATTTCGTATCCTCTAATTCGTTTATGTGAATCACAAATTCCTCATCATACCTCATCCATTGCTTCCAAGGACTTCAAGGACCTTTTTATTTATTTATTTATTGTAATCCAATACGTCCATCCAGGGCCTGTATGGCCTGAGGCCGCCCAGTTGGGTCTCTGGATGAACTTGGATTAACACGGCTGAATGATGGTCACAGCAGCCGGGAGGGGGGGGGGTGAAGATCGTGAGTCACTGATGGTCGCCCATCCAGTGACTAGCTGTGGCTGATGTTGCTTAACTTCACAGAAGTTGTGTTTCAGTGAAAGCCACCAAACCACGGACTTACATTAGAGTAATATTTTTGTTTGGAATCAATTACCTCCTGCCTGATTTCAATAATTATTTTATTTTATGCTATACGTATATTTCCATTTCGCCTAAATTCTTGAAATCATTACTATGGTCTTTTAATAAATCTTTTTAACTATTCAAAATTTCTTATTTCTGTCTTGCTGCCTTTTTTTTTATAAATTTGTTTTCTTTCATTTATTTTAATTCCGATCAATTTTAACTACTCCGAGGTTATTGCTTGTCTTCCTTTTCTTATTCCGTTAGAGCGCTAGTCATAAAAAATAAATAAATAAATTTCTTCCTTAAAATTTTCCAATCAATGAAATACAAATATAATTTATATTTCTTGAAACTCAAACAAGAGATTAATCCCCACGAGGAGGTATAAGAAAGTAGCGGAAGCCCTGCGGTTATTTATTTTTACCCCTTTATCTGCATTTTTAACCCCCCCCCCCCAAGTTATTTAATCAGAAAACCGATTTTCTCGAACGTAATATTTAGAAAATGTAAAAGAGCTCTATCTTCTTTCCTTCTGCAACATTTCGATCGAATGACATATCATATGCCTTATGTTGCCACAGTTCTAAAGACCAAGTGACTGCCACCTCCACAATTCCGACCCCCGCTGGAACAATTTGACCTAAACTTCTTAGTAATGTAGAACTTACCGAGAGGTTTCTGCATATTGAATTTTACTCCTATACGTACCTAAATACCACAGATCTTCTGTCCCCTTGACTCCCACCTCCGTAATTCCGAACCCGGTGCACTAATAAGAACCAAACTAAATAGTGAAGGTGTATATGTTCTTACAAGGGAATTCCTCGAACATGTATGTCACAGATTTCCACCAAATTGAAATATGTTACTCATCAGAAGCTACTATAGATGCTTGCAAAATAAGAGAGTGCGAAATTGTGTTTCTTTCAAAATAAACCGCGAAAACGAAAAAATTTCAGCATAGATAGCCATACAAGGACTCCATTGTTAAAGCGGTTAGGCTATGTGGGTTTCCCTTATTAGTAAGCTACATTTCGCATTTCAACCTTCTACCTCAAAAAATGTAGAAATTATGAAGGGGACGGATAGACGGACAGACGGGCATTGTGAAAACATATAAGTAGATCCAATCTTCAGCTACTTACTAATTTGTTTCCAGCGAAGTATTTATCATCAGATAGTCAGCGTCGATACCATGTATAGTGAAAAATATAAAATATTTTAACATCTGCACTATTCTATTCTAATTTCTATTAAAAAATTAAATACATAGACAATTCAAAAATAAATATTTAACTGTCCAAGCATAACACCATCATTTCATTAACTGAAAATATTAATGTATTAATAGAGTATAAGGCCTGTATGATCAAAATGTACAGGTACAAAATACTATACTTGAGTCGTTTAATTGTAATAAACATTCTTTGGATGACTAAAAAAATCGCTTTACTTAAAAAAAAATTAGGTAATAAGGCTTTCCATCGTTCTCACCGTGAAAAGGCTTTACAGATCTTATCATCATAAATTTGTGATAAATGATTTCCGCTCTCATCCATTAAAGCATAAAGTCCAGCATTGACTTCTCGTTCCCTTAGATTTATTCTAATTCAGCCAAAAGCCTTAGGCTCTAAGATCCTTCACATCCACAAGTGGTTGTCAAGGTCTTAAGATATTGTAACATAGAATAATGAAATCTGAAATACTACTACAACTTCTTTAGTTTAAAGAATCACTACCAATTTAATTAAAATTGCTTAGCTGTTATTTTTATGATAACATACAAGTTATTACAAAAATTTAAGCGCGTGGCTGTTCTTTATCAATAGTTTTATCATTATTGCGGCTGTTTTTATACTACTATTAGAATACTCAATGTCCATTTTTTTTTCGATCGGTGTCAATGTCCGTTTATCTTAGTTTTTCGAAATACAAGTCGTTCCTATCGAAGGGTTCCCTTCTCATCGTCGTCTTCTGCATATTCTCAATTACGAAAAGTGAGACGTTCATTGAGAGAGAAAAATGCGGTGAGACTTTTAGAATATTCGTAGCCGTGGGAAGGCTGTCGAGCGTGAGGCTCCGTTTGCTTAGCGTGCGAGTCATTCGGTGGAAAACCCCAATATTCAAATGGTGCACTGAGCGGGAAAAGAACCGCTAACTTCGTACAGCTGCACCGAATTCAAATGAAGACGTTAGCATCTAGTTGACCAAGGGAATTGTCGCTTTTTCTTATTCCTACACCCACACCATCCCTCAACTCACCCATCTCTTTCTCCCCTCCCCACGCACGTAGTACCCAGCAACTCCTACTACCCACTTTTCCCTCTTTCACTCTTCCCTTCACTCCTGCTTCTAAAGAAAACACAAAAAATGCAAAAAAGGAGAGAGAGAGAGAGAGAGAGAGATGAATTGACGATAAAAATAGCTCCGTTTTCTATAAAGGAATGAAGGAGTCGCAACACCCCTCTTTCATCTCTTTTCCACACTGTTAGAAGAGGGAATGCAATTAGGATGACAAATTAATTTGATTTTTATTTCCAAGCGAGTTGAGAGATTGAAGAACCTTTCTTTTCATAATCGCAAATTATATTCGAAATGATGAGTTGCAGAGAGTCTCTTTAGATTCTAATTTAGGAGGCTTTCAATCAGAAAATTCGGCTTTGAGAAGCAGTAAAGCAGAATATTTATTTACAGAGTCAGACATAAACTGCATTGGACTAACTTGTTGCATACCTGCATGTCATAATTTTATGAACTAATTAATCAAATTAAGACATCCGAAGTGCAATATAAAATTTGTATTCATTATGCAAATAAAATTAACTTACATTGACCAAAGCACAAAATTTGAACAGCATACAGCATACTTGCAAAACATTGTCAGTGAAGTTGATTACGATTTTGAATACAGGCCCGTCTTAGACAATTTAATCAACTTTAGAGTATTCTATATCTTTTATAATAACCACATACGTAGCACATTCTTCGGAGAAGAACGATTAGAAAACGAAAATTTATTTCCTGATTCAGAAGAAACGTGAAGTAAGGAATTCTCCATGGACCTACACGAGCAAACGTATTGACCTTTCAGTTGTATGAAATTCAATTTATCTTTGCAGCTCGTTGCATGAGAGCCAAGCGCGGCGATATATTATTGATAAAAATTGGAATGATTAGAATAATTGGTTAGTGAAGAGCTAAATTAATAATGCTGCGAGCATCTTTTCCCGTCGTGCTTTACGAAGGAAAGGTTGGGGGGGAGGGGCTGAGAGTAGGGGAGGGGTGTAGAATGGAGATAGAGTTTGAAGAAGGCTTTTCTTTGATGACAAAGTAGAGCAATTTTTAGTTGACAAAGGTTGACGGCTTAGAGTCGATTTACTTCGCCAAATGCTTGGTTCCTATGACGACGGTTACGTTGCCATGCAAATTCCAGCCAATGGCATGTCAGCGCCCCAATTTCATCACCTCACGTGACCCACAAGTCAACTGCTTGCAGCGGGGGAGTCACTGGCTGCGCGAACGGGTCCATCACCACGAGGTAGGAAAAGGTAGAATAAACGCCGCTGCAGGTGACAAAGCCCACTTTTGTTTGCTTACATTTACCTACAATTCTAACTAATGGAACCAAGGAGGTAAACAAAATCTGGTTCCTTACTATTCTCTTTCTTGTTTTAACATCTACAAAGGAAAACGACGACGACGACGACAAAGAATGCTAATGTTCGTGTAATGCTTAGAATACGGAAGAGGGGGTACTGAGACATAAAAAAACAGTGTGCAGATTTAAATTTATTATCTTTTTATAGTTCAAGTTTTATTAAATTTCTTATAATTATTGGTTTGATTTGTTTAAATATTTTTATTTATTTATTGAAGAAAATGTGCTTTAGGGGACCCTTTGTAAGTTTATATATTAACGCTTTATAAATTTTCCTATATCGCGTTCTCGTTGATCGTACTTTAAAGACGGATAGCCCGGAGGGGTGTTTAAAATATAAACACACAGCCCTATTCGCATTTTCAACTCGAATCCTACCATGGATGATGTAAAGCACAAACGAACCGTAAAATTCTTGGCGGCGCTTGGACATCAACGAGCAGTTTTAAAATCCCGCCTTTCCAAGTTCCGTCGCAATTTATTTCGTTACAATGTCAAAATATTTGAGTTCACCATGTTTATATTGCTGGTTTTGAAAATAACAAAGCTGCTTCACCCCACCTCCGAAAATTCCTCCTTTATTACAGGTTCCAAACTCTCACAGGCTGTGGCGATGACGACGAACGGTTAATGTCGAATCGCTTGTTCTTTGATGACCCACAACGAGCACTCGAGTCGCGTTTCGTCTTTTTTCCCGTCCCATTTTATCCCCTCCGCCCCCTCCCTAACTCTGCACCTCCACCAAAACGAGAGCCAATGGAATGCCACTCCATTTACCTTTCATTAGAAAGCGAAACCCTTTATGCAAGCTGAAGCCAGATAGTGGCCGACGCTTATAATATCGCGTCTCTCCAAAAGCCTTTATTTTCTAATGACATTAACTAATGAAAGCCTAATAGGCGCGCTCTCTAGTTCCAAATTAAGTGGACATTTCCATTGGCTGGTCACGTGAGCAGGTGGATGGGGTTCGAGATCGATGCGACGACTGCAGTGTCAGTCTGTGGGGAATAAATTAGAGCCATCCACCCACACTCGATGCTGCCTTTCTCGTTCTGGTGAGTTGCTTAGAAATAACGACAAGACTCATTCGTTGTGGTCCAAGGCTTCCGATCAGAAACCTCTCTCTTCCTCCCTCTCTTTTCTATCTTTTTACTTTCTCTCTCTCTCTCTCTCTCTGTCCTATTCTCCTCAACGAAAGGCCTTTTGGCGCATGCGCCCCTAGAAAAATCCCAAAAGCAAGCATTCGGAACGCGATAGGGAACGAGGGAAGGGAAAAGAAATGAGGCTTCTTTTAAATCCTATTCTCCCTTTTTATATTTGACCTTCATAAATACAAAGGAAAAATAATAAAAAAAAAAAAGAGAAGAAAAGGAATCACTAGCCCACGACCTCTCCAAACACCCCTACATCATTACGTGCTACCTTAAATTTAAAGGAGGTACAGTATACGTCAAATTAAAAGCAAAAATTGTCCCCAAGAAAAGAGGCAACGACAAAGAAATGAAAATATAAAATGAAATTGTAAAGTCATATCAATAATTTTATAAAACTTATTCTAGAATTTTAAATAGGAAACAGCAAAACTCTATTCATAACTGGACATGCAACAGGTACTAGGCATCTTTAAACCAAACTTTATCGATCTTAACCAACGGCACTAATATAACTACTGGATGTTCAAAATGAATTTTTATATCACGTATTTAAATGAATAACACCACCATAAAAGGTAGCTCTTGTTTTCAGAGCAATATGCAAGATATCTTTGATGAAAAAGAAGACTCAAAATTTATCTACATCACAATGAATCACAAGCTTTAAATATGGGAGCTGACAGTCCTAATTTTTGTCATTCACGGGTCAAGCATATCCAAATTTTGTGGCATAACTTTAACACAAGCAGCATCCTGCACATACCCTCACAGAAAAATATAGCAGGGAATAATGTCAGGTGACATGGGGTGGCTAACTGCGAAATGAGGCAGATGTTCATTCACGTAACGCCGCAGTACATTGTGAAAATGGAGTGTGCGCCATCTTATTGGAACAGGTAGTCCTTTGATTCTTCACTTAATTGCGGGATTATATCCATTTACGGACCGAAGACTCCGTAAGCCGGAGACTGATTTCGATATAAACAAGCATAGATATAAATTCTGCGTTTTCCTATTCTTTGATAATTTACTCGTTATTATATAATAGTTACTTCGTACTAATCAATAGTATTACTCACTTAGAATTATCTTGTACCTGATATTTAATATTCGGATGAAAAGGAATTTTTAAATGAATTATTTAAGAATTATATCAGAGCCCTTTGTGTCTAAATATCACTTTCAAATTTTTGATAATTTTTACAAGAGGCAACACTTGGAATGAAATTAAGGGATGAAAGCGCTCAGCCAATTTTAAAAGGATGACAAAACTTAATCTTGTTTTCTGTAATTTATGTCTATGCAGATTTTATAAGCGAAAAATAGAAATATCAATAAGCGAAAAAAATACCGACAGCAAATCTTGGAACTATTTCCCTGGAGCAATCTGGAAAATGATGAAATACAGAAAGTTTTGTGAAAGATAAAATTAAGACCCTGAAGCCTTAAAAAGCGGTTTTCCAAGGAAAGAACATCTATAAATTAAAAATTCCTTAAAAAAGGAAGGTATATTGGTTTCTCAAAAAAAAAATAACTCAACAGCCAAATCAATGGCGTAATAGCAATAATTGATGCTGCTGCCATGCCCTTTCAAATATCTTCTTGAAATTCCCCGCACTCTGTATAATTCACTTAAATTTCCTCACTATTCAACTATTTAAAAGAAAAGGAAAAACAGCTGTTTAAAATGTGATCACAGGTGAACAGAAAGTTGTCCACTAAATTTCCAATGAGATAAAAGAAAGTGAAGCCAGAATTACACGCGATCAATCCTGACGTTCGTAATTTCAGACCGAGCGTTTGCACAGATCATAACACTGTCTATAAAATGAAATAAAGATGTCCATGATCTAATGAATCTCAAAAACCATTGGGTGGATTTTGAAAGGTTTTATATTTATTTATTTATTTATTTATTTATTTATTTATTTACAACAATTTGCATCCAACCAGGGATGAAGTATTAAAATACAAAATCACAAATTAATTTGATTCGTCATTAGATATTGCTTAATCAATTGTTTAACATGCAAGTTATGATTTACACAATTTTGATTTCTACAGTTCAACATATTTATTCTTAATTGGTACGGTAAATTATTCCAAATCTCTATAGTGTTAAATGGAAAAAACCTACTCATTCTAGAGGTAATAATAAACGGAGGTATCAATTTGAATTTCTGAATAGAACGTATCTCTGTGTCATCCTTTAACCATTCAACAATAGAATGGAAAGGATGACAACTATCTTTCAAAGCTCTATAAATTTCTCTTAATCTTGAATTAACTAATATATTATCAAAAGTAGGAATATTCATCTCATAACAAATATGCGTAATAGAAGTAAATTTGGATAGTGATAAAGCTATACGTATAAGTTCATTATATTTTATCTTAACTCTAGCAACCAAGAATTTCGAAGACGATGACCATAAAATGATCCCGAATTCAATCTTCGATATTACAATAGTTTTAATTAAAATAATCAATTCTCTTCTAGTAAGCAATTTTTTAAGTTTCTTAAATAAATAACTTACTTTCGTTAACTTATTACATAACTGTTCAATATGGTACCTAAAGGATAATGTAGTATCAAACCAGACACCCAGAATTCTACTTACTGAATGTTCAACATATTTATTTAAAGAAATTCTAAGACTCTGAGTTTTATCTTTATTCAACTTCATACTATTACCACGGTACCATTGTTCCAACATATTGATGTCATCTTGAATATCATTTGAAGCTATTTGTTCCTCATTATGTTCATAAGTTCCACTGAGAAAATTATCATCTACATAAGAGTCCAAGTCCATCCTTAAAACCAACTTATGAATTGGCGATGTAGCAACGGCATAAAGAGTAACGCTTAAGTAAGAACCTTGCATTATGAATTTAAACAGTCATGAATAGGATGGGCAGAAAGTCTTTCCAACATTATAAAATTTTATTATAAAGTGACTATTACAGTTACTACTGTATGGTTGATCGCAAGAGAAAGACTAACGCATGAAGATGTTTTTTCAATATCAGTACACTTCTCTACATGTTCACGCTTTGCCGCCCGCAGAATCTCTAAGCATTGTTCCATTTCGCACTATGTTTCTTGGATCATTTCTTGTGTAACTGAAACAATATTGCCAGGAATTCTTCTTCACAATGGACCCGCTTTGCAAACATTCTGTCTTTGGCATATCCCCGCAGAAAAAAAGTTCTATACGGGTAATGTCCGGTGACCATGGGGGCCAGGGTAATTCACCTGTGGAATGGACAGCCGTGTGGTGATCGTCCATATTCTCTCCTAAGAATACGGTGTACAGTGATCGGTGAAAAAACTCACTGTAATAATTTCTTTGTAATAAAATTCTGTATTGCTAGAAAGAATTTTGGCCACCCTATTTTGGACAGCATTTGGTAACCAAAATAAGAAAAATCCAGAAAATATCATAATATGCCTACTTTTTGTAACATAAGACTTTTGACAGATATTAAAACGTTAAAACAATGCTTACCGTAGTACTTAAATATATACAAAAATATGGACTGTTTAAATGGTTAATGGCAATGCACTTTAGGGAGCTCGTTGGCAATATTTCTACAGCCATTTTTATACCCATTCCCTGTGCCCTCCTCCTTGAAAAAACAAGGCGCAAGAAGCCTACAAGCCTCGTTAAAATTCGACAGCAACGTGGGTGAACGGGAGTAATTTCGGTCATTAATGTGTCGAAATCAATTTAGACTTTAAAGCAATTCAATAAGACCCCGTGCCAAGGCAGCAAATGGCGTCGAGATTGGCGAGGAGGCGAAAGACAAGCCCCGACTGAGACGAAGCAAATAAATAAGGATGGTGAAGGAGGAAGAAAAAAAAAAGTGGGGGTGTGAGGTAAAGTGGGTGTGGAGAAGAAGTAGTAGAAGGTGGGTGGGAGTGGAGGTCGAGACGAGAGGAAGGAACGTCAGGTGGCGAGAGAAAAGCGCTCTGTCATTTGGCTTTTTCATGCTTTTCAAACGAGATGAATTTTATTCGTGACGATTGAAAAGGGGGCCCCGAGTTGCCACTGATGACTCCGTGGATCCCATCGCAGGCGCTTTGCCTCTCCAGCTGTCAATTTCACAGGGGCAACACGAGGCCCGTGCAATTGTTGTTGCCGTTATTAAAGGGAAATTTCAAGTGATTATTTATGTAATGAATTCATGGGATGAAGTTAGAACTGCGCCGTGCAGCCAAGCAAGCGTTAATAAAACATGTAATTAACCAGAACCTGTGGTCTCAATTCACATGTTAAATTACCAATCAGCAGAAGGCCTCGTGACGAGGTGTTTGCCGCCAAGAGCGCATGGGCTAATGAATTTATGAAACTTTTACAAATTTATTCGAAAAGTGGACTCACAATTACAGTCGAAGAGAACTGGAGCGAAGGAGTTGTTGATGCTGGTTATCAATTTACTCCGAGTGAAAAGATATTAGGAAAGCGGCTTTGTTTGAATATCTTTTTTCCGCCCGCCTCTCCAATCCTCCTCCTCCTCCTCTTCCTTTCAATTTTTGTGCTCCATTGCAGAATAAACATTTTGCTAAATTCTCACGCATAAAGCAATTCGTCTGCTATTTTTAAATCAAAGAACTAATAAAACAAATAAATCTTGTCTGTCTTGTTATTTTCAAAGGCACCATCAAATGGAGCTGGAGAAATGGAATTATAGAGCAAACCAAAATGAACTGAGTTTATTCCGAAAAACCCTTTAAATGTCAAGCTAAAAAAACACGCTGAGCACACAACTTGAAACCCCCTTTTCAACGTCGCCTGTTTTCTCTTGCGCATGTAAAGCAAAGAAGTTTATTCGCTTTGTTTCTTTAATTAGCGTTGAGAGCTGCTTGATATTCGCCGTATGTTTTGCTTTTCTGTCATTACTGTCGCCCCAAATTAGGATGAGTAGGCAAGGAGGAGGCAATCTCCACTCTAATTGCAATATCACCTGCAAATGAATTCGTTCTGTCTCCCGCCTGACACGAAGCGCTGCCGCTTTTTCCTTCGCCACCAACTTCATTCAAGCAAAACTGCTGGCCAAAACGCGCTTCGAATCGGACACATAATTAGAGCAAAGGACCCCAGACCAATTTAATAGGGGAGAAAAATCTAGGTAAAACGGGCCATAAAAACGACCTGCATTCAGTGAGAATCTTTAAACTTTAAAAGGCTCTGGTTTTGATAGCTTTTTTTGGAAATAAGTCTATTAATTATTTAACCTAATTAAAGCGGAAAAGACATTAACAGTTAGTGAGCAAATCCTGCGAGAGATCCCAAACAAGATTAACTCGTCTGTTTAGTTGTTTTTAAGCAGATTTCATCATTATTTCATAGAAAAGTTCTTAAACACTGAACTTGGTAGAAATGTTCACTTTATGACCGCCACTCCATAAAAAGAGTTGAAAATATTCATTTCTAACAAACAAGTTGGTCATAGGCATGAGCATGAATCATTTATAGTTTTCCTTATTACAAACCAACAAATGTATATTTGCGCAGAATATACCTACAAATTCATTGTCTCGGATGCAAAAGAAGTTCTCTAATGAACAAAAAACTATGTAGGCCAATTTTGAACAATCTTGGCATAGTAACGAAAGATAAAACTTATTACAAAAAATGATCAAATTTTTCTTTCAACTTATCCTCGGCCTTTCTGAAGTCAAGCCCTTCTAATAAAAATTATTACTCAAACGTACACTATGATCATTTATAACTGGACACTCTTCCATGTTTTAGATAAAAGCTACATGTTGAGGGTACTAATAAATTTGCCCACACAGATTATGGAATCCGTTATTTGTCGTAACACCTGAACAAGCCGCCATCCAATTAGCTCAGACACTTCCAAAGAGATCTAATGATAGGCTGCCACATTAGTGGTTTAAGCATATTTACCAAGTGGAAAGCTACATGAGCAGAACAAGATCTGCAATGGAAAAGAACACAGTCGATGAATCTAACCAATTGGCCTATCAAAAACAACCCTATTCACAACTACAAGAGGACCTTCAGGTTTCAAAAGTCTGTCTACTACCGTAAGCCAACGATCGATATTGTCAATGCGATATTTTCTGGCCAATGAGAGGTTATGTGGAGCGACAAGTTATGCTACACTTTATCCTGAATTTTTGTGCAGCATAAAGCGAGAAAAAGACATCTGCCAGTGTGTGTTGTCAAATAGTGAAATTCGGCAGTGACAATGTGTTGGTCTGATCTTGTTTCGCTTGGTTTGGTCAAGTCTAATGGTTGCGGTTGATGAAATCATGAATAACTAATGTTATCTGGATGTTTTGCTTAATTCTAAGATTTCTACACTATGGCAGCAAATTGGTTTGGCAGCATTTTATCTATCAACAGGATAACGCACCACGAAACCCGAACTGTTACCGCCTTGTTGAAAACGTGAAAGTACAAATAACGTATTGGTCAGTTCAAAACTTAAACATAGTAAAACATCTTTGGTATTTATTAGAACGTCGGGTTCACTTGAGAAGCTTCTAGAAACATATCAACTGGTCGAGGTTTTGATGGATGACTGGGCGAATATACTGGAACCCTGCTATCAGACACTGGTGATGTATCTAATACACTATAGATTAGACGTAATGGAAATAAACGTGGTTTTCATCACTACAAATGTTCGGTTTCAAATGACCAATCAACGAATATTCACTGTAAAAAATTCAAATTCAATTTCAGTTGTTTGAAGCGTATGTTGGATATCAAAAGTCTTTGTGTCTTATACGTATCATAGGATTTGGTCTATGATTAAATTTTTATAATCTCTATTTATTAAGCATAACGCTTTTTACCTCAAGTGCAGTGCTTAATTTCTCATATACAATTACAAAACCGACTTGTAATTACCCAACTGTCTTTATTTGTAGGATATCATGAGTATGTCATGAAAACGAAACCATTTTCGTGTTAAGTCTGTAAAACTTTCAACGAAAAAAACATTTTTGTTCAAATTTCCGACCCTGTAATAGGGTATAGAAAAACTTCAGGCGAGACTTTCACAGGGGTCTTTTTTCCCTTCCTTTTCCCGTTTTTTTTCAGTTAATCAAGATTGACAAGTGTGACTTGCAGCGGAGTTTAAGAGCGAGTAGTTAAACTAGATGAAAATCGGTGGCGAAAAGCGCGAAGGAAAGACGACGAGGTGAGGAGAGAGAGAGAGAGAGAGAGAGAGAAAGAGAAAGAGAGAGAAAGAGTGGGATAGAGAGGTAAGCAAAGCACGTTTCACCCTTGTAAATGAGGATGTTTTCAGGAGACTCGAGCAGCGCGCGGTGGTTTGAGTGTCTATCCGAGGCGCTGGTCGCACAATGGCATGATCACCGATGGAGGTAGGGAGTCCTGTCCCCTCAATGCCTTTTGCTAGGGACCATCCACGCATCATTCGCCGCTGCTTCCGCGTCTGCATCGGCGACGAAATGAGTCTCCGTCATGTGAACCTCCCAATTCCGACGGCAGACCCCAGTGCTGAATGCTGATGAGCGCCTCCCGTGCAGCAGCAGAGGCAGCAGCTCAATACTAACAATAACAATGATGTAGGTAAAGCAATCACGACGCCATGATGAAGCCTCCCTCGCACCGACAACGAAACAGGGGCTTCGATACCTCGCTCGCATGCAACCGATCCGATTTACTTCTCTGGACTCGAGGCTTCCAATGGATTTTCCCTTTTTTATGGAAGGAGGTGGGTCTTACTTCTTGGGGAGGTGCTCACTTCCCGTTCGTTATCGCTTGGGAGGTTGAGGACGTCGGGGAGTGGAGCGATTGAATACTAGCGAGACTTTACAACAGGGGTCTCTAATGAGCCCTCACGTAAACGCCCTGCTCCCTTTTCAGGTGGGGGTTTAAGATTCTTAAAAGGTGACTGTAAAAGTCTTCTTTCGCGAGTGCGCGCAACCAATTCGTAGTAGATGATTATGATTGAGGCAAAGCTGATTGGTTTCTTCTTTTTTTTCTAGGATAGGTAAGGAGAGAGGAAGGAGGGGGTTAGTTGTCGAGAGCGAGTGATCGACCCCCCGGTCACTGCAAAGAGACTTTTAACAAGGAGGGAGAAAAGGGGACAACGCTTGCAAAAGACCCGTTGCTTCGCATCAGTGTCGCCTCGCGGTCACCACAAAGGCGCTTCAAGAAGGAAAATTAATCACGTGATTCTTTCCAATGACAACTTGCTGTCCTAGTGTCACGCGACTCATGACCCTCTTATTCCGCTGGAGAATCCAAGAAACCAATCAATGGAAATAAGAGCAATCAGGAGATGGATTGGAAAAGGCTTAAATTTTATCTTGTAATGCTTCACGGAATTTCAAACTTTAACAACTTAGCTCTTGTTATTTTAAATTAATAATGTCAATAAAGATAAAAGAGAACTTCTAAAGTAATCTAAAGAAGAAATCACATGTGTAGAAATCTTATAAATAATAATAACTGAGAATTTAACCCAGAGTTCAAGTGAAGTTATTTTAAAATACACGAATCATTTTTTAATTTGGCCGTGGTCTTGTTTAATACATTAAAACTTTTCCAAAATCAAATTATTTTCGTGAAGTAAAGGCAACTTGCCACAGGGAATAATTTTAAAGGAAGCAATTCTCATAATTACTTTTAATTAATGATGGCACTAACCAGGGAAATGGTTAAAGTAAATGTGCCATATGCTGCCGTGTTGATAAAAGATAATTAATAAACACGTAACGTGTTTCAATAGGATTCGAGATTCGTCGAACCATACAACGTCCTTTCAGCCATCAACAGTAATACAGGGTGTATCTAAACCCCCTGACACAAACTTCTGGTAGTGACTCCCCATAGCGAGATGAAAACAAAAATTCATATAAACATATAAACGAGCCATTTATGAGATTTCCGCAATTAAAAGTGAAGTTTCAGCAGCTGGTTTTTACTCTGTGGATGGCAGGTGACATGCGGAGAAGCTACAGCAAATGTTCAAAATGGGATGCAACACACGCTTTGAGGCGACGAAACAAAGACTGGCGTACTCGTTCGAGGGTCCCTGGGCTGTCTCTAGCGGCGCTGAAAGCATTGTCAATACGGTTCCAAAGCTCATCAACCTCCTGGATAGTTTTGGCATACACCTAGTCTTTCGTGTGATCCCATACATAAAAGTCAAGAGGGTTTAGATCCAGGGAAACGAGCGTCAGGACGGTAAACGAGCGTCAAGTACTTGTCGTGCTGCCAACCTGAAATGCCAAACCGTTTACTACAGTACCCGTTTCACCCCCCTGAATGATTGTCTAGGTACACCTGAAGTTATTAGCAGGCGCAAATATTAATAATCAATAAATGAGACGTTATTTCAAGAATTTTTTATAGCTTCTCCGCATGTCACCTGCCATCCACAGAGTACAAACCCAGCTGCTGAAACTTCACTTTTAACGGCTGAAATCTCATAAACGGTTCGTTATCCAAATCATGTTTATATGGACTCTTGTTTTCATCTCGCTGTGGGGAATCCCACCAGTAGTTTGTGACAGGGATTTAGATACACCCTGTATAGCAGCGTTCATAGGACTAATGGAAGCAAACTTTTCTCTTTTGGCAGAAAGGGAGCATCGGCTGTGGACGTCTATTTTCTTCACTGTCCGGCGAATTATGCGTTCAGAAATGTGCTGTTATTTGACCAATCGTCTTATGCCTGTTCGATTTTATAGGTCCCTATCATCAAAAAGATGTTTCCGACAACAGCCTTTCTAGCTACATGTTTTTTATGTGTTTCCTGCTATTCTCCAATATAATCTGACAAATATTGTTCGAGAACATTCCAAAACGTTGAAGTTCACGGAGATACTGAATCCAGTAAGTCTTGCACCCTTTCTACGCTTATTTTGAAGTCACCCAGAATCTTATCTTCAACCGCTAAGTTACACAAGATATTCAGCTCCAATTCTATTTACAATTCCTCGTGATTAATCCTTTTTTGGCATTTTTAGGGTAAACTGTCAAGAATTTATGGTTTGCTTTCCAATTAAAATGATGGATAAGAAAATTTAAAATTTCCTACTGCAGTACATCGGATGTAACAAAGTTGGAGCTTTAAGAACAGAGAGACTGAAGCTTTGCTGAGATGGTTTTTTTAAGGCAACGGTAATAAAAAATTTTAGTCACAGTTTTCTTTAAAGTTTTAATTTGTTACTCTCAGGCCATTTAAAAAACTCGATTTTAATATTTTAAAATTCAAAGTTTCAAAATCTCAAATTCCAGATTTTAAAGTGCCATTCCATTTGAAACGACTACGCATTAATTTTAAAAGCATTGCATTTAAAATTGTAAATAATCATCTTTATTCAATCGAAGCAAAATCTAATAAAGGAATAATCAACACGTTAGCCTTGGGACTCAATAGCAATTCTGTGGCTATTAAAACGTCCATATGCTTCTTAATTCAAATAAACTTTTATGAAAACTTTAAAAGAAATTAAAAAAAACAACTTTTATTTTACTGCAAATACGCTTGTTTGCCTTTTTTTTTTAACATCTCCTCACTTCCTTTGTTAAATTTTATTTTTCATTAAGGAATCTGACATGCGACCCCAAGTTACTTTCACCTAATATGTGCCTAATTTTTAATTTATTGCTTCACGCAACATAATTTTTCATTTCCATTTTCAGGTAAAAACTTTCTTCTTCTCCCAACACTTTCCCCCCTTTACCCCCCCTCCCCCCCGACCAACTCCGCCTTCTCTCCTTTTCATCTTCTCTCTCTTATTGGGCTTATTCGTAGCGTTCGTCTCAGATTTTTAATATTAGTTTTACGAGTTCTTCGTCCGCACCCTTTGATTTTAATGCCGCATTTACAGCAATGAGCGTAGGCGTCGTCCTCTCCTCCTCCCACCTCTACTCACTCCAACCGCAAAAGCAAAAAGGATTCTCTCTCTCTTTCTTCGGTGGAACCTTTTGCGATGCGGTATAAATTACAAGCAAAGGGAAGGAGCGATGAAAAAGGAAGCCTTATGAGCATAACACGGGGGGATGAAGGTTGAGGAGAAATGGAGGGGGTGCGTGATGACCCACGGCCCGCGCCGGGGGGGGGGGGGTGAATGGAAAAGAAAAATAATATTCGCAAATCCCACAGGACTGGAATATAAATAGAACTTATTTAAGGAGTACTGAAACGCAACTATATAATTATACAAGTTTCCTATTAAAACTTCTGGCAGTTTTCCTGGCCGTATTGAGGGACATAGTTGAGGGGCTCACTTCATTCTTTCAGTCTGCTCTTAAAATAATATTCAATAATTTCTGAAGATATTAATGAAAGAGGGATTCTTATTTGTAAAATTGGATTTAATATAAACTTTAAAATAAGTAGTAAATAGAAATTTCGGATTTGACGAGAAAAATTATTAAAATACATTCTTAAATGATTAAAATGAATGGTCAGATTGCTGAGACTTGGAAAATTTTAATCGCTTCCAGGAAAAGCAAAGTCGTGGAATAATCTTGTTGACTAATAAACTTGTGAAAGACTTGTAGACTTATAGACGAAATTGAAGAATTTGAATAACGAGAATCTTGTATTAAGTCTAAAAGTTGCATGGTCAGGATTGCTGTGAATATCAAGAAACAAAAAGGTCCAGGAATAGCAAAACGGTAGAGTTGCAATGTAGCCAACGCGTTTCGAAAGAACTTCATCATCGGGGCATAAGGACATCTACAAAGTGAACAAGCTGTAGCCGCCCGGATTTATGGTCTACGTCCGCCAATCAGAGAAAGTAAGAATAAAAGTACACAGAAGCCATATTAGAGCAAGTGACAGAATGAAAATAACGGAACAATAAAATGGAAAAAAGGTCAATCTTGATTGGATGCGCTATGGTTCTTTCCGATACGTTGATTTAGAACAATGTTGACAGCATCAATTTGGAAACACTGACGAAATGATGTCAATAATCAAGGTAGAAACGGATCATAGGAGGATCCTGACCCACAAGGCTTTGATAATCAGAAGACGTAAGAAGAACTACCCGGACAGGATATTAAACAAGCAAACCAGATTCGAGAAAAACCCCGTCTTGGACGCTGTTAACAATATTCTAAATCAACGTATAGGAAAGAGCCATAGCGCATCCAATCAAGATTGACCTTTTTTCCATTTTATTGTTCCGTTATTTTCATTCTGTCGCTTGCTGTAATATGGTTTCTTTGTCCGCCAATCAGTACCTTTATTCTTACTTTCTCTGATTGGCGGACGTAGACCATAAATTCGGGCGGCTATAGCCTGTTCACTTTGTAGATGTCCTTATGCCCCGATGATGGAGTTCTTTCGAAACGCGTTTGCTATTCCTGGACCTTTTTGTTTCTTGAGCATTATATTCTTTCGTAAAACTAGGAAACAAAATATTAAAATTGTGATGAAGAATCAAAAATCTTATAGAATTCCAGAAGTTCATAAATTACTGAACACGAAGAGGAATCAGAAGTGTTATAAAGATGTAGAATTTAAAGAAATAAATGAAGTTTTACATTAAACTCGAGATTCATCTTATACTTGTTCCAAAAGACAATTCAAATTATAATCACAGTTCAAGTCATCTAAAGAGTATATGACACGAGCAGAAAATTTAAAATTTTCTTTTCTAGATTTATATAAAAACCAGAATTAGAAATTACATATTATTATCTTGTAAAAGGCTTGAGTTTTTAATTTTATTTTCATTTTTATTTTTTTATTCAAATGAGGTAAATCAATTTAAATCTATAAGTGTTCTAAGATTTTAAATATAATTTTTAATTACAATTCTAATTTCTGATTTATATGGAATTAAATTAAAAATTTGAGAAGAGTTCTTTATTAAAAATTAGATACTAGATTATATGTATAAAAATCGATTTAAGGCATTAAAACACTTTTTACTGTAATATTTTTGAAAATGTATTGTTGACATAAAACGTTTTTTATTCTATAACAATTCAAAAAATATAATATCAGAATTGATTACGCACACAAATTAAAACCTTCCACTTTATAAACTTACTTAACAATTTAGTCATCCAAAAATGTTTGTGAGAACTATCCATCTTTTTTGATCGGTGTCTGTGCTTCAAATGTTGTTCATATGTTAATAATGTCATTACCAGGAAAACCGTTTTTTTGTCACTCTTTAAGAAAAAGGGGGAGAAAGGGAGCTGCTTCGCTAAAGTTATTGAGGAGCTTAGCGTCGATGAGGTTTCCTTTACCCATTTCTTTCATTTAGAAAATCCCCGAAGAACCAACTTTCCTTTCTTGCGGAGAGAAAGAAAGTTAATGTTATAGACATTGAGTGCGAGCATTGGAGAAGGTGCTGCCTTATAATCCTTTAAAAGAAGATAATATGCGCGCTGTTTGTATGATGCTTTAATGCTCGCAGATGAGAAATAGACAAAGAGAAAACACACACACGCACATAACGCAAACACATAGACACATTCTGTTTTCAACTCTTTTACACTTCCTTTCTTACTCCGGAAACCGCAATTCTTGCATTTTGTCAATTGCCTAGAGCGAATTCTCCGGGAAAAAAAAACAAAAAACAAAACAGGATTGCTCTTATATGCGCGGTTTCAGTTAAAAATAAAATGAAAAAATTAACAACTTGCCAGAATTTTTATTAATATTTGCAACTATTTGAAACACAATGTCGACATTAACTTTGAAAACGTATAAAACTTTAAAAAAGCACTTGAAATAGCTCTTGCTAAAAACAGACTTTTGGATTCAATAAAGTTATGAAAGTAATCTACGGCTAAAATTAAGAATTACATGTTGATTGTTTAAAATTCATTTATTTTTCTTAAGTGATCCTTGATTATATTAATCAGTAGTGACGATAATGGCATATTTTGAAAAATCTGGCTAACTAAATTGTACGAAGAAAATGTTAATGTAACTGCTATTTACACTAAAATTAAATAAATTTAAGTGTTTTGTGAACTACCATATTAAAACAAAAATATTATGACTGCTTTTTATGTGTATTTGTCCCTTTCGTGCAAAGAATGATCACAAATACCTCCTTTTAATGTCCTTTTCTCTCTATGCCAATCAAATGGTGTTTCAAGAATTATCTTCATTAATGAATGAGAAAAACTCGTGTAGTTTGCAAAAAAAAAAGTTTGCTCTTTACTTTTATAGATAACAAAATGTTTTCCAGCAACTTAATGTCGTTGTAAAAGCGCAGACTCAGCAAATACTGCTTTTGATTGCTTTCCTTTACTCTCAATCAATACTGAATTTCGAGGCTATTTCAGAAAATATTTTATAAATACTTCCATAAAATAGGGAAATAAAAGGAATAAATTGGGAAAAACAATTTAAGAAATTTGGGCAAATAAATATCACAATTCCAATCGTCTCCTTGGCTTTTTCTAAATGTTCTCGTATAAGCTAATGGTAAACTTCATCAATCAAAAT
The DNA here is from genome assembly GCA_023313115.1 of Rhysida immarginata. Taxonomy (NCBI): domain Eukaryota; kingdom Metazoa; phylum Arthropoda; class Chilopoda; order Scolopendromorpha; family Scolopendridae; genus Rhysida; species Rhysida immarginata. The sequence continues at coordinate 4,580,400 of JAHWFO010092776.1, read as the reverse complement.
ATCCTACTTTCTCGAGATAAAGAGTAATTAAAAATCATTTAAAAAAGCAATCAATGAATAATTGGCAGAAATAAAAGCAAATTAAAAAACAATTAATTGAAATCTCCCGCTTAAAGCCATTCTGAAGGAACCGAGGGTAAAGTAGTCTTCCCTCATTACAGGATATACATGCAGTGAAGCAACAGTTTCCTCAGGGAGGTTCATAATTTCTCTACACACTAGATTAACTAAAGGACAAGAACAAGAGCAAGTTTCTTATCGAACTCTCCAAAGCTACTGCATGATAAAAGAGTAAGGGCGTAATAGTTTGTCTGGATCCGAATGATATAATCGCCCTAAATTACTGCGATAACCAATTAAAAGATAAGAGAACGCCACCATCTTCGGCTGAAAGCAAAACTAAAACGCAACTTCCTTCTCCTAATAGCTTTTGCAAAGCCTTCGCTCTGTCTAAAGTACTGCTTGTAATTCAGATAATTCTTTGAACACCACAAAGGATTAAACATTTATTGATCACTATATAGATATTCTATGAAAATTTCACTAATTACAAAAACTTAGAACTCAAAGAGAGATCAAATACCGATAACATTTGGCAAGCAAAAAATGCCCAAAGGAATAACAGATAGAAGGTTCAAGAAAGAAGAATTAAGAAATTTTTGTCAGGGTTTTCTCGTCTATCAGTGAAAAAAAATTACAAATTATAAGCAAGGATTTTTAATCTAATTATAAAAAAGAATATTTTGTTTAAGACTTTTAAGACAAGTATTCAGGAAAGTAATTAATAAGAATGAACGCATTTTGCATTTCTTAAAAGTATTCGGTTACCAACCTCGAAACTTGCACATATGCAGACGAATTCGTCAACATCTTCATGATGAGTGTTTGTGTCTTGGCTCTATTCTCTCTCAAGAACAGCAATATAGTAAAAATTGACTTACGTCATTTTGAAATAAACAACAGACGTGGCACAGGCCCGTTTTGAAATAGATTATCATGAGAATCTTGGACCATTATAAAGAAAAAATAGCATTGAAAAATAAAGTTTAGTTGGTAAAGCCGCGACTGCCAAATAAAAAGATAAAGTTTTATACTTGGATCATTTTACAAATGGCATCATATAGAGAAGTTTATCAAAATGAAATGACACTCTACAATGCATCCAATTTGGATACACAAGCTTTACGACTTTTTAAATATATCCTCCGCTCAGTGCAATTCAATTTAATGCACACAACTTTATAAAGTATTGCAATACGATATCTTAATTAGTAATAATGAACTTTTGCTACTAAGTTTCCATTTATGATTGAATTTTTTTATGAATTAGCCTAGTTCTAAACAGAAATGATTTTTGACCGTTATATTAAATATCAAAAGATTTTTTATTATTAGAATAAATTTCACGAGCAATTCTGCAGATCTATTTTCAGAGTTACAAGTCTTATATAAATAAAATTTCAATTTAAGAAATTCTCTTGCTTTTTAGTAATTTTTTTACAATTCTTACTAAAATATAAAAATTTTCGATGTAAATAAAACTGCAATTATTTTTAGCTTAAATTACAAGCTCAACATGTTAAGGTCGAAACGTTTTTTTTTTAAATTAGACTATTAAAAAAGTGTCATTATCAGCGGTGAAACTGCTGTGTTATAATTTCCTCATCAATGAGCTTTTGATTTGTATTTTTTAAAACATTTTACTAAGTGTCATGTCTAAAAGTAAATCTGTTCAAGAACAAACAGTGTGAGAATGTCAAGTGCTCCGACTGTTTCTTCACCCGAGGCACGATAATGCGTACTCTCCGGGGATTGCTCCTGTTTTTCCCTTTCCACCGTTGCCAGTAAATATTTAATGATCATCTTTAAGACTACACACTTAGTATTTTCTATCGTTAATCATCATAACCGACTATAGTCTTCATTGCAATCGAAGAGAGGGAATAAAAATGCCAAACAAACAAGCCAAACCTCAGAATCTTATTCCAAACCATTTTCATTCGGCTCTTCTTTCGTTTTCAATCAAAAATTCGACGCGAGGGAGCGTTTCGACACAGAAAAACTTTCCATTTCTCCCCCACTGCTCCGAGAAGTCCAAAATTCAAGGGGAGGAGGGAAAAGGGAGGAGGAGGAAGAGGCGTCGTGAAAAATAAGTTGCAGCGCTCGAGCAAAATCCAATTTGGCGCCGCGCCTTAGTCTTCACTTTGAGTGAATAGAAAGTGGGCGGCAATTTTCTGTTGGCTTAGAAAAATAACTGCAGGTAAGAAAAGGCTATGATGGAGGCGGCTGCAGATTATATGGTCTGAGCTCTTTGAAAAAGAGGGAGACGACGGAGACAGAGAGACAGAAAAGAGTGAACGGGAGGAAAGGAAGGATTTCAGTGATTTTTAATTTGAAAATAAACTCATTGCCTTACAGATCACCATGTTAATCCCCATTTATAAGAAACCCCAAAGAATGAGAACGAGAAGCGGAATTCTAAACGTCAATCCGAAACGACAAAATAGTGATTACTTTTGAAGCGATTTTCCTACGTTGTTTTCAACGTACGCTCAAGCTTTGAATTAGTATTCATAGTTAGTGCTTACATAATGTTCATACAATAGATATATTGTTTTGATATAATGCTACTGCCTTAACTAACTCTCCTAAATTGACATTGTTACAATTTAGATCGCGGAATATCGCACTGTTTTATTTATTAATATAAGTAATAAAGAATCGAAGAAATGCAACCATGAAATTCTTGGATTGGAAATCTGAAGAACCCAAAAATCCTAATATCGCTTCACGTTTGATACAGGTTTTTTTGTGGAGTTATGCATCTCACTTAATTTTTTAATAAAAGAGCTTTAAAATAAATATTAATCTAAGGAATTCTTTTTAGTAATCCTTACTTCAGTGAAGACACAAGTAACTGAAATAACTCTAAATAAATAAATGCATATTCATTTTAATCAATGTTATCCATGGACTTTTTCCTGGACGATCCTGAACTTCTTCCTATTTGGAATGTTATCCAATTCCTAAATGGATATGATAAATCATAGAATATCAGCTACACCGTTGATACTTCGGAAAGAAACTGATATGGCAATATAACTAGATACTCTGGCCAATTTTACTTAATTCGGTTAATATAATTGTCTGGAGGCATATGGTAAGCATTTTGAGTCCATGTTAGAAGTCAAAGGATGAATTGAATATTTATATTTATCTCTTGAAGTATGTTAACAGGTTTTATGCAGGTTTCTTTTGCTGGATTGACAATAAAGTTTTTGGAATCTTCTGTATGTTACTTCTTGTTTGGCATTGTTCCATGTTCACTAGCTTCGACCCTATCTTGATATTCCTTCAATTGAGTACGATATAATAAGAGATTGTAATTAACAAACATCCTTTAACAGAATTAATTTGTATTAAAACTACTGTAATCAAAACAATTTAATTTAAATAAAAAGTAATTAAATGTTCCTCATCAAATTTGACGATGATTATCAAAATACAAAAAAATATCTTATATTTCCATTCATTATATGAAGAATATCAGAAGAAAGAGCAAACAGGAATAAATATTTTTATTTAAAGTCTTTGAAACTTCAAACCATAAGAAGTTTGTCGAACATCAAATTAAGAACTCTCTTATATTTCAAATGAAGTGCAAATTTTATCTATCTTGAAATTGTGTTCTGAGGTAATGGCATAAATTTTACATAAATCTCCATTTAACATGATTAAACATAAACAAAAAGCTTTAAGCCAATAATTAATTTAGAAAAAAAAAGAAAAAGAATAGGCAAAGCCAAGATCATTCTGACCGACGAATAAATTAATATACTCGGAAACTAATCTTCTTTTGCCTAGCGAATACTCCTCGACTAATTATATTTTTTCTCCCCATTTTCCCTTTTCCTCCTCTTGTTTCCATTTCAATCCGAGCTTTTAAATTAAAAATGCGCAGATCACGAAGGGAATTTAAAAAGAGAGAGAGAGAGAGAGAGAGAGAGAGAGAGAGAGAGAGAGAAAGAGAGAAAGGGGAGGGGGGAAGAGAGCTCAGAAGATTCCGAATCCGACAACTTTGAAGACGTTTAGCGATTTTAATCTCTCCGCCCGCCGCTGAGAAAACTTTTCCTCCGTTCGACGGGGCAATATTAACAACCTTTCCTCAAAACGACGCAGGACGAGAACGACTCGGAAATCTTTTGATTAATTTAATGCATTCCCGCATTGGAGAGATAAATTCATGCAGAATATACGATCAAACGAAAATATTTAAATAATGTTGAAAAATTAATAAAAAGCCAATCTATCTGAAAACGTGGAATTCCTTTTCAACTCCGCTGCTACTTTACCGACTGCCTTTTCAAAATAAGCTTCTTAGTTCTTACCATTTCCACTCCTTTCGTCAGAGGAATTTGCGGAATTTCGTGTATCTGCAGCTTATCTCTTTTGTATGTCGAAAATGGTTATTCAGAAATACTTGCATTTCACTGGGTAGCATTCAATTTCCCTGAGAATTAAAAAGTAATGTCATAATCTCAATTTCAACATCTTGTATCTTAACATCCTCAACTTTTATAGAATTTACCAAGATTTTTTTTAAAGCGGCTTTAAATTCATTAGAAATATCATTTTCATGCATAATGATTTATCCAATGTTGGATTTTTTTCAAGTATTATTTTAATTAAAAAAAAAAACAAACACTAATTTTCACATATTATCAAGAAAAAAATTTATACTGCTAACCGTGTGATCCAATTTTTAAAAAATTAAAACTTTAAAAACAGCTGCGACTTTATTTACTCCAAACATTAATTGCTATAAAATTATTTCTGTGGAAATGGAGTCCAAGTCTCTTTGTTTACGCTATCTTCAGTGCCGGCAGTTTAGTTGCTTTTTTTTACTCTTCTAATTGCACTCAATGCACCTGAGACACATGGGCTTAGTATTTAAGGAACTGGCAACAAAATTTAAACGACATTCACAATAGTGGAGCATAATTTTCGTTTATTTTCTTATTAATTGAAAATTTTACAATGTCATATTTACATTTTGTTTTTGGGTAGTAAATGTTATTTTCTAATTTGGTTTATGTCTCAAAAGTTTAGAGAATGGCTATTATTCCCTACCAAATTTGTTTTTGTGATCTGAACAGTGAAGTTGATTTACAATATAATCGTAAATCTTGAAAAACTACCTATTTCTAAATCCTTTATGGCCATTTTTTATAATATTAATTTTGATTTGCAGGTTGCTTATTTTCCATTGAATAAAAATATGCAAAATCGCCTGCTTTTTCAAAAGAAGTAAGTAAATTAAGAAATATTATTGGTCGTAACACCGGATATGCGGGGAATAATATCCATTATCTATACTTCCGAGGCTTAAGCAATTAAGAAATAAAACTTATTACCTAGAAGCAAAAATTCTTATACAATGTTGTCAACGGCAATTCGAAGGAGCATACGTAATAAAATTTCTTAATATTTTTTCTCTGTTAATAAAAACAAACCAGATGCAACTCAAATAGGAACATTTTTAAAGAAATGTCTCAAATACCGCAACAAAGTTAATTGCTTTTGCTTCATTTTTTGCATTATCTCAAATTCAGTATCTGTCAAAATTAAAAGACCAATTGGTATTGCTAAAATGCAAACATTAATCGTCACTTTTGCTTTAAAATACAATGTTCCCTTTTAAAGTATTATTTTGTTTCAACATAGCTTCATTATTTCATAATTATATCTTTTGTGATTTTCTGAAAATTATTCTGTTACATAATTATAAAACCACCTACCATCTCTACATCATGTGAAACTGGCAACATTTGACAATTTATATAAAGGAGTCTCCATTTTTTTATACTTTATATTTTTAAGCATATCTGCTCTTAAATGCACTCGTCGTCACCATGTATCATAGTAAAATGTTAACCAAAATAAAGTGAGATACGTCAAGTTCACTGCTACTTTGATGCTGGAAAGTCAAGAAGAAAATTGTTGGCTTAATTGGACGCATCAACATCCAAAGAAGTGTTCACCTGGCCACATGTCTACACGGCAAATTTCTGAACACTTAAGCCAGCCTGTAAGTCATAAGAGCGTTTGGAGAGCGTTAAATGCATCACCAACTGCAGCGCAAATCAAAATGATGAGCAAACGTAGGTTGAGTGATGGGTACAGGGAAGCCAAACTTCAATGGGCAAAAGAAGTAATGTCTTGGAAGAAGGAGTGGCATTCTCTTGTTTTTCGAAGGAAAAAAAATTAACTTGGATGAACGTGACGGAAATAACTGGTATTGGCATGACTTAGACGAGAACCGCGAGAACGATTCGGTTGCCAATCTGGAAGTGGGTTAGTCTGAATTTGCGGTGCATTTGCTTACGGAGGAAAAGCTGATCTATCAATTATCACAATAAGGATGAATTCAAAGAAGTATCAACAGTTGTTATATGAAAAGTTAATCCTTTTTATACCTCTCTCTGTTGTCAGTGATTGGTTATATCAGCAAGACAACGCTGCAAGCCACGCATCGAAATCTATCAACGAATGGTTTAAGAAGGAAGAAAATTATTGTTTTAAACTGGCCATCATGAAGAGATGCCACAAAGAGTTTTTGATGTCATTATTAAGAAAGGGACAACAATTAATTATTAATTAAGTCAAAAATATTGTTTTGCATCAAGGTGGTCTTATAATTTAATTACAGAAAGTGTTTCAGAAAAGTCACATAAATTGTAGTTATTTGACTGATTGAATACTATACTTGCAAAAAATAACACTATTTAGTAAGTAATTTAAGAAAATAATATAAATGGGTCATTCCACGTCATTTCAGGCAGGCATTGGCACTGACCTCTCGGATGTTAATGAAATTTGGTATATACAATTGCCCTAGGGAGTTGGTAATGAATGCCAAATATTATTATTTTTTTCATTTTTATGGAAGTTACGGACATTTAAAATTTTCAAAATTTGAGTGGGGGCCTTACCTATGAAGTACTGTAAATTCGGTTGTATTTTACTTAGACAGATGTGATTGGTGACATATGAAAGCTCTTTAACTCTAGATTCTATATGAAATTTTAAAAATTATATTACGCATGCGCAAATATTTGAATTTAATAAAACTATTCTATTTATGCAACTTTCTCAAATGGTGGGTATTTTTTTCGTTAAAAAATTATTAACATCTTACACATACTTTCATAAAAACTATACAAAAATTCAAAACTGTGATTTGCTCCGTTTTGAAGATATTAATTTTTAAAGCTCGAGTTCCAAGCCACAATACATCCGTTTGTATGTTACAGTTCTTCAGATGGATCATCCTAAGAAATATAAATTTTGTGGTAATATCCGATTGTCTTAAACATTCTACAGCTGTTTTTTATTCCTTTCAATGTGAACTCATTAAGTTTTTAAAAGAAAATTTAATAAATGTAGAGAAGATACATCGAAAAGTAATGCCTCCATGGCTGTAGCTTTTATATTTGTTAACCGATTTTCAATTCTTTTTGTATCTGATACTTACATTTGTCCTCTGTGTAATGCACTATTCACTTTTCGACATTATCCCCATCCCTTTCCACGCACTGCACCAACTTGTGACCACTCGGGTGAACCCGTCGGAGAGGAAGTCCGGGGCTGTTGTCGACACCAGGAATGAATGGCAGCTTTGGAACATCTTCAGATTAGTTGTAGGCAAACAATCGCCACACACTAGAGGTGTTGCAGCGCCTACAGTTCAAAGATGAAAAACTCCAGTTCAAAGATGAAAGATCTTGCACCTTGCAACTTTCAACACTTCCCAAAGAAGGAAAAGCACCTTAAGGGACATTCAATCCCTGATGACGAGATAAAAGAGCAGTTGCACGTTGCTCAATATGGCTGATGAGATTTGCTGAACTTCAGCTGTGATTTCCTCCTTCAGGTCAGGCAAAGTGTGCGGATTGTTTGAATACAATTTACCTTTCAAGGCACCCCAAAAGAAGAAATCGAGATGTGTGTGGTCCGGCGAGTGTGCAGGCCAGATGCTACGCGAGATGATTCGATCAGCAAAGACGTCCTGCAGAAAGTTTACTAATATGTGTGGGTGCTGTGCACTACTACACACTAACTTTTGAATCACCCTGTATAATGAAGCCTGTATCAGCTGCCTCTGCAATTCAACTCGTCCTTCAGGGTAACTCAGAAGTGACTGACTCTGAGGAAATGTAAAGTAAATATACTTTCCTTATTACTAACAATTCGACATCATAATGCAAATTTATATTTTCTTACTAAATTATCTTCTTATTTAACAGTTCCTCAATACTTTTCTGATTTCTGAAAAAAAAATCTGAAGTTCTAAGAAACATTTTTCCTATTGAAATGCTATTATTGATTATATTTTTTCCTGTAATTATAATTAATAGGCCTAATGCTATTTATATAAATAATAAGACGTAAAAAAATTCTTAAAATTTCATATAGAATCTACAGTTAAAGAGCTTTCATATGTCACCTATCACATCTTTCTAAGTAAAATACAATCGAAGGCCCCCACTCAAATTTCGAAAATTTTAAATGTCCGTAAATTCCATAAAAATTAAAAAAAAAAAATAATATTTGGCATTCATTACCAACTCTCTAGGGCAATTGTATATACCAAATTTCATTAAAATCCGAGAGGTCAGTACCAATGCCTACCTGAACTGACGTGGAATGACCCAAATGACAATAAAAAATCTGCATTGTCACAATACCAAATGGTCTTAGATTTTGAAACGTATTGTACTGCATTCATTGTATTCTATCATAAAACTTTTCGTAACTGCTGAAACATGAGGAAAGATTAAATTAAAAATTTTATGAATATTTTATAAGGACGTAAAAGAATCATATCGTCTGCTTAATAATCGTAAAATGTATCTGTTGAAAGAACATTTTTAGTATCATACAATTCCACGAATTGCCTTCAATGTATTGCTTGTTTGTGTTGCAAAATATACAAAGCAACAGTATGGCAACAGTTTTGTTCAATTTTCATTTCAAATTAAAGTAAGTTTACGGCCCATTAGGTCAATTTAATGTCATTTCATAACCGGTTTAGATTGATTAGAGAAAGTACACGAAACGTTTCATCTGTCGAGGTCACAAACGGCTATTTATTCCAGACAAGACTTGTTTAATAAACGATTTTAAGCACTATCACAACTGTCATGTTTGAAAAATGAATGGCTGTATCTACATTAAGAGATTTCACGTTTCAGTCATCGTTTGGCCTTCTTATATGAACAGGTTGTATGATTTACGTTTCCGACGGAGTACATAAATACGAGCCCATTGTTTGTATAGATAAAGCTATTAAAAGGGGATTTTGGTGGAAAAGTAAATCCATGAGTTATCATCGGAGGGTGGGACAGATCCAATCATTATTGCGTTTCTGGGAAAATCAAGATGGGGGATTGCAATTGGTCTGTCGATCGTAAATAATTCATTATGAGATTCGTTCCTTCGCTTTTTTTATACTTCCCCTCCTTCCTTTCTTTGCCGTCTCTCTATTGTTTTTCTCTTCCACCTGATAGCTTTAATGAATCACGTGACCAAGAAGCAAAACAAGAGACGACGTTTGCAGCGAATTAAAGCCGAGGCTTGCTTCTCATTCGATAAATTTCGCATCCGACGTCAAGTCCAAAGGCTTTTAAATCATCCCCTTTTATCGCCAACAAAAGAAGCCCCATTCGCTCTGCTAGCATTCCGTGCTCACTATTTACTTGTACAATGTATAAACTTTCGATTAAATTGATGCAGTCGTTTTTAATTCAGGAAGCATCCATGTTGGAAGCGAAATAACCCTTTAATTTAATTAAGAAAACGCAAAAGATTTGGCTTCATAATATTAAATCAAAATGGAAGCGATACTGCCATGATTTCAATAGTTGCTTACCGTTTTGGAATACAGGTAAAAATTATACCAGAAGAATATTCTAAAACTAAAAAATAAAATCAACTGAACTTGCGTTCAATTATTGAAACTTAGTTAATATTAAGATCAGTTTTTAATTTGTAAAACAATTAAATTAAATAAATAGCTTATTTTATATAGAAGATAACTTGCCTAACTGCATGGTATCGGGAATTTTACCTAACTTATAATGCTATAACTTATAGTGCAATAAACACTTACCAATAAGGTGTATGATACAGTAGTGTATCTCAATAATAATAATAAAATGCAAAAGATTACACAGACAAAGTCACTACATGCGCATTATACAAATTTCTCATACGAAACGAAAAGACTGTGAGGAGGAGAGATGCACACACTGTGCTTATCAACCTTTCTCTTGCCGGGATTATACCACTACACAAAAGCTCGAGAACGTTGACTATAAATTCATGCATATACAAAGCCATACAAAAAAGACAACAAAGTTGTAAAAGTAAAGAAGTTTATATACCCAGACAATTCCACTGTCATATAACATTTCTTCACCGGCTTGGTCCAATTTTGGCTTCTAGAATTTGACAACTGCACTGGTCCGGGTTTCGTCTTTCTACCATAATAATACTGAGATTACGGTCTTATAAAAATACTAAATATGTACGATAGTCTTGATTAGAAACTCTTAATTGCCACTAGTAAGATGTTTATTACCAGTCATTTTAAATAAATTATCAGAAATATCATTCATTATTCACGAATTATAAAAAAAATAACAAAAGGTTAGCTGCATAAGCTAATGCAACATAACAACTCCGTATTTAATAATAATAATAATGTAACAACAACAGAAGGGGGAGGAACCACCAGATAAACTGGGGACCAAACCCAATGTTGTCCCCCAACAGGCAAAGCCCAAAACGGGGTTAATGACAGTACATTTAACCAAAAGAAAAGAAAACGAATAAATAAATAAATAAATAAATAAACAAAAATGGAAAAATGGGTTAACATTAATAAACTTACAATTATAATAATATAAATTATAATTATAATAAGATTAGTAATAAAGTTAATTAAAAATAGATAACGCGAGTTTATTTATCAAAATAAATGAGTCGTTTCACAGTTAAAAATATATTTATTCACAAATCTTTTATTAAAATTATCAATAAGTTTGAAAGCTGGGTCTAAATTACTTAAGTTAGTTCGCCATTTACCCATGAAAACCAAAATTCGTGAATTTCTCTTATTAATCGGAACCCGAAGACCTGTAAGATTAAGGGTTCGAGAACCGAAAATTTCCCACTCAAGATGTTAATTAGAATATTCAAGAAGTTGTTATAATCTTATTACAACTTCTAAATAATATTAACAACTTCTAAATATTATTTATTGATAATAAGTTGAAAATTAAAAAAGAAGCCTTACGTGTAGTTTTATTCTTAAAGCTTAGTCTACGTCTTAAAAATAAATAAAAATTCTGTAGTTTAGACGCTAGCTGCTCAAAATTTTGAGAAACATGGGAGTACCAAATTCATGAGGCACAGAGTATCTTAGACAATACAACTGGTCTATAAAGAGTTAAAAAAGTATTATCCTTGCTAAAGAAATTTGCTAATCGCTTGATAAGACCTAGATGCCTACTACTTTGCATTAACAGCATTTCAAGATGATCCGAGAATGACAAATTGCTGCTGAAGAGAACTCCTAAATCTTTTACTGTCTTTGTTCGATGGATTATTCTGTTGTCCAAAGTATATTCGTATTCGTAATCTGAGACTTTTCGCGAATAGGTAATTATAAATGTTTTCGAGAAATTTAATGAAAGTCCATTATTGACGGCCCAGGTGGAAACAAGATCAAGCGCTTGCGTTAATTTCCGGCAATCATCACAATTGTGTCTAGCTAGATAAATCTTTAGATCATCTGCATATAGAAGGAAATTAACAATGCATTCTTTTGAGGAACAATATCAGCAACGAAAAGATTAAATAATACTGGACCTAGGGGGGAACCCTGGGGCACATCACAACCAATTCTTCCCTGGACAAATGATCCACCTGTTTTCTTGATAAGGAAAACTCTATCCATTAGCAAAGATGCAAACCAATTGCTCAGGTTTTCGGGTAGACCTAGTTGTTTAATTTTCAATAAAAGAAGCTGAATATTCACACTGTCAAATGCTTTGCTAAAGTCAAGATAAATAACGTCTACTTGTCTCCGCTGACCAACATAGTGTGTTAGATAATGCATTAGATTGGTCAAAGTCGATTTATTTTTCCTGAAACCATGTTGCTCTTCAGGCAAATAGGGATCAATAAACGATTCCATATGCATGGCAACATAAGTTTCTAAAAGTTTCGCACGAGTATAAAATAATTTTACGTGTCTCCGTATAATTCCATATTAAATTACCCAAATAATTTAATATGCCTTTAAATTAACATTTTTTCCTGAAGCTTATTCTTACATCTAAATTCTACGGCAAAATACAGTCTACAATGTATCACTCTTAACAAAAACTAATAATCGAGAAACATTTAAAAGATTACTGCAACAAAAGGCACAGCACATTTTCAATTTCTTGGTCTTTGCTTAAAAAATTACTGTTAAAACCTTGAGACTTAACTTTAAACATTTTATCTAAACTTTGCTGAAACAAGTCGCTTTCAGGGTGATCTCTAATGATTAGAATTTTTGAATAGGGCAAAGTTCCCTATTATGGGAATATTCTTGAAAAATCAATAGGAAATTAAAACAAAATGTAATAAAATAAAAAATCTTACTGGCTTAAAATAAAAGTTGAACTACAAGAGTATTTTTTGAAAATTTAAATGTAAAAGTATTTTTTGAACAATATGCACATTCCTAGGTTAGAAGTTCTAGTATGGAGAGATTTTTAAAGTCCTCAAAAGAATATCAAAACACATGAAAAATTTATAAAATCTAGATAAATTTAAACACATTATAAAATCTTACACCAGCCTTTTAATAAGGTAAAATTTGAAGTGGTTCTTCTTAATGAAAACAACAGCTGTAGAGACCACATGTTAGGCAACCGTTTACTTTGACATAATAGGAAAAAAGAATGGCTTAAGGGAAATTTTACCTATTAGTACAGACTTCAACTGGTTAAAAAATATACCACCCTTTAATAAGTTTTGTAGTATGTAAAGCACAAAGGTTAATCCTATTTGTAATTAGGAATATCAGGAAAAATAAAAGTTTAGTTCATGTCAACGACAGTCTGATGCTATTGCGTATTACGAAAGACCCTATAATGAATTTAGTGTATGTAATGCAAAAAAGCATAAAAAGTGCATACCAAACGAAAAATTAAAAAACTTTCTGTAATAACTGTATTTATTATACTAGTAAAAAAAAAGTACATCTTTGATTTCAATCCAATTTTCATTCAATTTTTATATCAAAGATTATTGCACGATTCAAAAACGATAAAAAATCAATCGGAAATTCTGTAAAAAGAAAAGATAAACAAAATTACGCGCAATATCCACACTCCATTTTCTAAAAATTTGAAGAAAGCTTGTTAAAACATAAGTCTGCCTTTTTATCTCCTCTCTTTTCAAATTAGGAACGAAGAAAACGGAGGGGAAAGGGTTTGGAGCCCATGATGTTTTCAGTTTCTCATTCGTTGGACAGAGATGGTTCTGTGAGTCTCCTAGAATGGGACGCTCCCTCGCGATATCTGTCGTGAAGCCACAGCGAGATAATAAACCGTCGGTGGAGGCCATTGGCTCTCGAGGGGACTCGCCAAAGGAACTTGGAACAGGGTCCAACACTCTGCTGTCCAACCCTATTTCCTCAGTCCTGCGTCTCGGGCTCATCTAATTTGCCTCCGACTCACGGTCCCTCCACGACCTAACAGTCACGTGACATCGTCTTCTGTTCACGCGTTTCCCCCCTTCATCAACAACACATTCGGCTTGCTATTACTCGAGAACATCCAATTTTTTTTTCTTTTTAAAGAAGAAATACAATCGATGTCAGAAAGTGCAGGGAAGAGTTATATGCGCACATTAATAATAAAAATGATGAGTTGGTTGATAAAGATAGAAGGAGAGCTATCCTTGTGTAATTACCATAGGAAGCAGAATATATTGATGTCATAAATGATCAACTATTTAATCATTGTGAACGATTGAATTTGTTATTGATTTTACGAATGACGAATTATGCCTATTATCGGCAAATATTTTATTGATGACAGCAACAAACCCAAACACACGAGTCAAATGGCCCCAATGGAATACACCTTTCTTAAAGGTGTTGTAAGAATCTGAAACAGACTTCTCAAAACTCAGAAGGCTAAGTGTGTCCTATCCAAATCAGTTGCTGAGAGCGTACATTTTCATTACAGATAAACAAATAGTTTAGTGACATTCGAAATGACTAAGTTTCAAGAATGCCAACTTCATGGTCAGCATGAGTGTCTTCCATATTTTCCAAAGAGCTAAATGAACTCCAAGAAAATAAACTGCGCAGAAACTTAAACGATTATTCTTAATGACGAAAATACTTTGCTTATTTTGCTTTTGAAATTTGGATATTAATGTTATGAAAATTCTTACTTGCAAATCCGCAAAGCTCGCATGGATCATAATGACGTTATCGTTTTATCTATGCAAATAAAGCGACCGGTCGATTCGTTTGCAGTTGAGATCGATAGAAATAGGAACGGCCATGCCAAGCTACTTTTGAAAAGTTTATGAAAATATATAGATTATTATTACTATTATTGATATATTATGAAAGAGCATGAAAATTTTATCCTCCACGGTACAGAATTAATTAGATTTCCTTATGTGTATCCTATATTTACGCTGAACTGATGAAAACATTTTTGATTAAATCATATGGAAAGCATCAAATGTTAATAAATTTCTCCAGAGAGAAAATATTAATACATCATGAAAATGTTGTCGCGCTATCATGCGATAAAAAGAGATAGTCTACTTCGATATCGTTTAAGAGTTTCTCAATGACACTTGTTTGCAGTGTAAGAATAATGCTTAAGGAGACAACAATTTCGTCCAATAGATAACTTAATTTTAGGGTAATGGTCTTTGCGTCGTAATTCGACATAAATTGGACAGAGTGCCACAACCGTTAGTCATATTTAGAGACAGTAGTCGTCTAAAGAATGAAATGTGTCTCGTCATAGGTGGACTAAGGATATACACGAAAGTCACAATGCACTGATCGATGTCAAGCCGTAGCGGTCCCGCAATCCACAGCTGGCGACATTATGTAGAGATAGTTCTTCGTAGATTGGCCGAAACAGGCTTGCGGCAAGGTGACTTTTGCAAACCTGAAACGATGAGTGGCATATTGTGGTGTTCAGCGACGAATCTCACTTCTGTCTCAACAATCATGGTCACCCAATGCAAATCTGAAAACGATGTGACAATCAGGATGATTCTTTTATCAGTTTTGAACGCAAACAGCTCGTCAAAGTAGAGCCATGGTTTATGGTACTAATATTCACATCGGTGGGTTTATTTATTTATTTATTATTTATTTATTTACAAATTTATATCCAGGATTGGACATTTACAATAATAAGTTACATAGATTAAAAAATAAGTTGTTGAATCAAGTTAATAACATGCAATTTATGGTTTGAACACGACTTCATCGTGCAATTTAAAATCTCATTCCTAGTATTAAGTGGTAAGTTATTCCAATAATCACAAACACTATAGGAAAAATAAGATTTCAAATATTTTGAAACCATAATCTTTGGCGTATTCGAGATTTATACGAATGAGTAAGCCATTGCTTAACATAATAGAGTGGATGATTACTATCAATAATCGCTCGATATATTTCCTTAAGACGAGCCATTTTAATTATAGAATGCAAGGAAGGTATTTTATACTTACTAAAAATATCAGACATAACGGATACTTTGACAGCATACCGATCTGTTGGTTAGGTTTTTGCAAATAGTAACGTTACCTTACATTCAGGGCATACCAAATGCCACTTTCCAGCAAGACATCGCAGTGCACATAGCAAACACCAGCAGATTATGCTCTGAAAGTTGTCGCGGTAATCCCTTGGCCATGATCGGACATCGAATTTATGCTTTCCAAAAACCTCGAGATGAAAATGAACCTTTGGTGAACCTCACATAGATCACAATACCTAAGGACAGTATTCGAGCATTGATTCAACACAATGCCACCTAAATGTGGACCTATTCTTACGAAAGCCCGAGTATAATCAGCCATATGGTTTTATAATTGTTTGAAATTAAAACCGTTTCTTCCTTCTCTATGTGTATGCCATGTTTGTCTCATTTGAAGCATTTTTTCATGTGTTACACTTTCTCACTGGAGTAATGGAAATATAGTATTCGCGTTTAAATTAAATTAAATAAAATATAAATTTTGATTTCGCTTTTACTTGAAGTTTAATATGAGAATGACAGAATAAAAATCTAAAATTTCTTTCCCAAAAGCATTACGTGTCTTACTCCATAAGCTATATTCTGCTTTACTATATGAATAAAAAGAATTTTTAATGAAAGCTAATTTTAAATATTTTTAAAGATCACGAATATTAAATTTTAACGTCGTGTACATCCTGAAGTGTTAAATTCTGAGATTTCATATACTTGCACTTTTCTTCTGAATTTATGACAAATTTTGATAAATTTATCATTTGCCTCCATTCATGAAAAGATGAGGTTGCATTTATAGCATGCAATTAAGAAACCAACTTTATTGTTCTTATCTAACCCGATGCTTTATTGTAATCTATTATGAAATTTTGTCTACGCAAATTTCTAATTATGAATTAGTGCTTAATGATTTCGTATAAATCAGCGCCTCGCTTTGTGCAACGCTTTCAAGTGTAGCGAGGGCCTCATTTTCCAATTCCTGTCCATTCTTTCCAGGAGGAAATGCAACTGTCACTGTTCATCATGGACTAGTAGCATGTGTACGCTATCAGTTACCATCATTCAGAGATCCTCCCGTTGGAGGATTTGGTGGCAGGCAATAAATTTATAGGAGCACGTGACCCATGTAGGGTCACGGAAGCATCTGGTGTTTGTTTCAACAGAATCTTTTTTTTTCCTTTTCTTTTTGTGTTCCTCTATTTGTACACAAAACAACCGCTCTTCAGATTGAGAACACACAGTTAGGCACGCTAACCAATGAAAACGCACCCTTTAACTTTTCAACTTATTTCCTTTAATCCTTTAAATTCACAGCACTGGCAGAATGAGGATTGCGGAAGGCCGGGTTGAAGGGGAGAGAGGGAGAGAGAGAGAGACGTATAGTTGTTTATTGGGAAAATGTAATCTTTCCGTCTAAGGTTTAGGGACGTCCAAACATGACTGGATGGTGGCGGCAACCGATGTTCCGAGCGCTTCCAACGGCAATCGCATTCATCAAGGTCCTTGGTGCTCCTCATAAGCGAGCGAAAGCGAGAGACAACTAATCTCCCCGTTGCTAGGTTACAGCGCGGCTAGCTTGTCTCATGCATTAATTTCTGCTAGAGATGTGACAAAGGGCCTATGTCCACTCCCTGCTTCTTTCACACACGATTTTACTCACTCTTTTTCTTCGAGTGCGTTCCTTTCGGTGAAGTGTGCGGCTTAGAAAAGGTCAGAGCGCCAAAACTTGAGACACAGCGCGGACGGGGTCAACGAGGACGAAGGAAAATACGAAGGGGGAGTGGTGGTCGTTGGAGTTCTTTATTAGTCCGCCTTTAATTCCTGTATCCGGCTGGTGCTCCGCGCCGCTCACAGCAACATCCGCCGCTTCTGGGCTGCTGAGCAGAAGAACCAATTACGAACCTCCTTCGGACTGGTCGGTGAGCATGGGAACGCGGTCCCCTTTCTGTAAAGCAGCTCGGCAATGCTTCGGTGACTGGATGAAAACTCTGCATAAGAGCCCAGTGAGGCGGGTGATTTACTCGCCCGGCCAAAGCAACACCGCACCAAGGCAGAAAGTTCAACAATACACGAGCAATTAAGACAAAACACTGGCGAAAACTCTCTCTCTTTCTCCCCATCCATCCACCTATCTATCCATTCACTCCCACACCCACCCTTCGTTCTTTTATCCCCTCTCCCATCTGATGCTTTGTAAATGATTCATGAGATGAAGGGTTTTCTTCTCATAACGCCTGCTGGGTTTAAGTTATCTACGTGAGACTATTGCTAAATATAATTGCAGGGAATTTCGTCTAATTAATAAAGAATTTATGCATCTCTTGAGATCTTAGGAATGGAGCTGCAAAATTAATCAACCTGTTAAAAAAAATAAAAATAAATAAAATAAAAAAAAAATGATCTATTGATTTTTCATCCTAACATAGTCACCATATTTCAATGATTTTTTAAAAATAAATTTACCCACTTTAAATAGAACAGCCTAAAACAGGGTTTCCCTAAAAATTTAATAATGAACCTTCGCTTCACCTAAAAAAATTCGCATCTATTCACAAAAGACAAGAGAAGTTAGTGATTCCATTTGGAACAAAAACGATTAATCATTATTAATTACAACCATTTTTCCTCGCACCCCAATGATATGTTTTTGCACCCCAGATTGGGAACCCCTGGTCTAAAACTAATTTTCTTTTAACCACAAAACCTCTTTCTACATATAAGGACAAAAAAATGGATAAATTTACAGGTTAATGGATAAATACTTATGGTCGCCGCGAACATTACTAAAGTTTTAGAAGACTTTTTAAAACTTACAAGTACCTCAAAAATATTACTCAAAACAATGATATTCGCCTACGTAGAACTCATCAAAAGTTATTACAAATACTAAGAGCAATACTGAGAGCTTTGCTCGATATACAGAACGGCAATCTAAGAAATCCATTCAAATTCATTCGGAAATGAAAGAGAAAAATTAGAAATTCAGCTTAAAGCTAGTGGTTTAATTAAATTACTTTACCTGCAAATGTTACTTGCAATCCAATGAGTTTGTAAACCTCTTTTTTCACACATTAACATCTCCACCAAAGGTTTAATGACGAGAAAAAAGTTTTAAGTGTTTTTTTAAAGAATAATAACGCAATACGGCCCAGAGCTAATAAATAAAGACGAATATCTTAGAATTGCATTAAAGAAATAAGACGAATGGGATTCATGCAGCTACTGCCTTAAAAGGTTTGCAAGAGAACGAATAATGTATACGATAATACAAAACAAAAAGAAAACAATGCTGGAGTATTTTCCTTAAAAATTATAACCATTGTTACTGTGTGTTTATTAAAATTTATGTTATTAAATATTTATTATTGACCACAATATATTTGGTCTTTGATTGCCTGGAGCAGTCCAGGTCGAAATCAATTGGGATAATATTGTACCCTAATAATAAAGTTGCTTAAGAAGATTTTAAGCATTGCATTTTGTAGGATACAGGAAACTCAAATGAGTTTTCAAAAAGAAGGGCTAACAGATCTCTCTTTAAGAAAATTTTAAAATGAGTTGAAAAGTAGGATTATCATTTCATTTTTATGCCTTTCAATCTTTTATTGTGATCGCTCACAGATCTCACGTTTATGTAGGATGAAAATGAGAGAAAACTTAGCACGCATAAAAAATCACGTTTTGAAAAAAAGATTTTATTTTCAAATGTGTATACAGAATAAGTGGCTAATTATAGTTTTAATAAGTAATAAGCTTAACTTTGCTGAAGCATTCGCTTCCCAGGTAGCTATAGCGCGAACATTGATTCGGGGGTTAGGGAAAGTGTTCGTAAAGGTCGCCTTGCCTGCAAGCCTGCTTCACTATCAAACGCCGAATTGTCTATTGATATTGGACCAATACTCTCTCAAATGTCACTAGTTGTTTGTAGTGGGGACGATACGGCTTCAAGTCGCATTTGTCTACATGCTCCAGTTCTTATATGATGATTCATATTTCACCAAACTCGTATACATTGCAGCCTGTCCGGCTCCTGCTGCAATCGGTATAATTAACCTCGAGCAAAAACCGACGGCGTCTCGTAGACATTTCACTCTTTCAGTTTTTATTCTTACACGAATAACGTTACGAGCAATGATTTGTGAAGGTTTCTATCGTATTTTCCATGTCGTCATTGAGCAAATATTTGCATGACTTGTTTCCGTAAACATGATAATGTGCTACGACAAAATTTTTGATGATGCTGCATTTTCTTTGTGGAGTAATTTACAGGTCATAAATAGCAAATATATATTCTAAATTTAAATATACAGGGTGACCCAAACTTATCCAGCATAATTGTATGGTTCAAATGGAACAAAAAATGTCCTATAAACATTACATCTAGTTTCGATCGCGGGTGAGATATCGACGTTTTAGAGAAATATTAAAAATAAAATTGTCAGTGAAGTATTTTTATTTTCAAGTGTGATATCTATCAGAGCGTTCAAACTTGAAAGTAGCATTTCCATTGAGTGCACTCACTTGAACTATGGATATAAAATTCTTGACAAACTTTTAAACAGTTTCCCATTTTTATAAGCAAGTTTGATGCAAATATATTTCTACAATGTTAAACTTATTTTCAACAATGTCGAAAAAAATTATTCAGATTAATCCTGCGACCAAGAGCGATTATCAAAATTCAGTTTGCAACCTTATGTTAAATTGATACTAACCAAACATTATACTGTTTAACGTTCATGTCAAAAAAAAAAAATCTCATCTTAAGTTGCATGCACTGCACGGTTCTAGCAGTTTTGAGATCTTCTCGTCTCTTTTCCTCCTTCATAAACAATTGCAAAAATGTCGTAGATGGAGAGGCCTGGTTGCGTGGTGGGCTCCACCTCCTGCCGGTTACACGTTACCTGGCAGGCCCTCTCCCTGTCCCGTCGTCTAATTACAGCGACCTCCGTGAACCGAGAGGAATCCAGAGAAACGGGGTGACAGAGGAGCGACGGCTCCCTTCCCAAGCGCCAAGGGTCGTCCTCCGGCATTCCTTCTCTTAATGAGTTGAGTTATGCCTCAAGTATTTAACGTCGGACATTACAACCCGAGTCAAGTCGATCTTTTAACTGGAAACAGTCGACTTCTTGAAACTGGACGGAGATTAATTAAAGAAAATACCCGAGATCGCCGCAAGAGTCGTTCCTTTCCCCCAGTGGATCTCCCTTCCCTTCCTTTCCCTTGTCCTTTCTCTTCGTCCAAGGCCCTTTTGAAGGATCTCAACTGTCAAGGACCCGCTTAACGAAGCACCAAGTTTACGCGGCACTAGAATGTTCTTCTTAATGGTCAGCTGCTGTTGTTGCTAAGTTAACTTTAAAAACAAAAACAGAAACAAGAGCGAAAAAAGAGAGTATAGAATAGAAAACTATAGCAACAATTTAAATAATTTCAGAAAGTACAAAAAAGTTTATTACTACATGGCAATAAAACCTGAAAACTTTAATTTTTTTTTTCTTCGGATGTGAATTTGGCTGAAATACATTAAGATGTTAGATTAGATTCTAATTGAAATCAAGCATATCGCGAACCAATTATCCGAACCGATGAAAAAAAATTCCTCTCTAGAAGTTTAAAAAAGCAATGTTGTAAACCCTCGTTTTAACGGAACCCTTATTAACAGATTTTGTTAACAATTTCCTTTTAACGGACGAAAATTTCAGTTGAATTTTACAAATACTTGTTAAGTTACTTCCAAATAAAGGTTGTTTTTTATTATATCAAGCAATAGAAAGTGTAACTCAACTGAACCTCGAAAATTTGTTAAGCCCAGTTTGATAAATTATTTATCTATATACTACTATAACATCCGACAGATTTAAAATAGACAGAAAAAATACTCGCCTGTCCTTATCGCTCTACTATATGCAACAGAAACAAAGGCGATCGTACAACGGGAGGGAGTGGACCAGACAGCCATTGCATATTCCAGTCTAGGTTAGTTATAACGTTATTCTTGATTGCAATTGCTAGTTCTCTTTTTTCTCAAAAGCTTCACAAAGAAAATAAAGTCTCAGAAAATGAAGCTTGCCACCTATTCTGGGTCACTGCCTGGTCTATTGAAATGATTCTATTTAGAATTTTCAAGGTGCACTGAAATAAAGTGCATTTCGTCGGCATCTAAGCATACATTTAGAAATATTTTATATTCGATTTTTCAAGGCACTCCAGACAACACATGAATATAAACAATACTATCGGTTATCAATGGTTTACCTTAGAAATCGATTTTTGATGGTTGTTTTACCGTGCTGAGGAAGGAGACAGGTCGATCATTCAATACCGGTGTTTAAGAGTAGCATATTAATGGCGGTTATAATTTGTATATATAATAATAATACTGCTAAATATAATTAATAACAATGGTAATCTATGATAGGAATTCTAATTCGAAAGTTCTGAGTTGTCTGTTTTGTGGAAGTCGTGAAATGAACTCAAACGAAAGCAAAAATCTTTCAGAAAAGGTAAATGTTGAACATTTAAGCATTGTTGACGCTGGCGGTCGCTTCATTGTCAGACGCTCTCAATTCGTTTCAACAACAGAGTTAACAACAGCCTGACATGCTATACTGGGCTGAATTGTATACCCATTCTGTTACCAGAATATTTAAATAAAATAAAATTTATATACAACTAAACGTTGTAGCTTGCATGTTATAGTTCCATTTCACTATATGAACTCGACTTAACAGACTTTCGGTAAATAAAGAATATTCTATCAACGAAATCGATCGATAAATGGTGGAAAAAGCTTATATACATACCTGGCGTAAATATTTTTCACTTACCCAGTGTTTATCCAAAGTTTTCAAATTCAAAATATCCGTGCTGGCCTCCGTGAAAATACGTAACGGCAAAAGGAGAAAAAAATGAACCATTTTTATCGAGAGCTCTAAATAAAATTTTGCTTAGGCGATGGTGCGTTTTACCAATAAAAATATTTCAAAATAAACCACCCTCCAACCCCCAAAAAACTCGACTTCTACAAACTGGTTTCTAATATAACATTATCAAATCAAGTAATCTGTTTCCTAAATCACTCCCTCATTAAAGAAACTTCTATAAATCTCAAAATACAATCTGAATTGCCATTTGCGTGTTTATGACATGAAAGAGAAATGCACTTATTGTGCCAATTGAACGGTCTTTTCTTCAATATACATTTCTTCGAAAATGCCACAATAATTTCCCTTCTAATTAATTATAGAGCTCCTGTATTATAGATGAATTCTTTTTTTCCCTCCTTTCTTATTTCCAAAACCTCAAATCTAGCCACGGTTGAAGTAGCTAATACTTAATGGATCACGATTTCTGTTTAATGAAATGAAACAAGCCGAAAGGGGCAACTCACGAAAGAATAATTGCGTGCGAGACTATACAAACGAAGGGGAAAACATTACTTTTTACATGGTTTTCATTTAGATTTCATTACTAATTCATCGTTCATTGCAGCAGTGTCGCAACAAAGGCAAAACGAAATTTTAAATAGCTTTTTAATAATAGATAGCTCTATACAAGCTCCTTCTTCTATTCCATATTGGAAGTAGAAAGAAAAGCACTTGATTATATCAAGTTATGCAGAAATCTCTCTTCGAATAAAGGCTATTACGTATTTGGAACAATCAGAACACTCGTATCTTTTGACGAAGGGGGAGGGGGTAGGAAAAAAATTGAAGGGTCTCATTATCTAGCTGCTATATCACGTGACTGCCAATCAAGGAGAAACTTCATCATCAAATGGCGTGCCTCAGTCTCATCATATTAACTTCATCTTGGGAGAGAGAGATGTGAGGTACTCTAATGCACCTGGCTTTTCAATTCCCCGGCCTGGGAGGTGCTAGATACGATGGCAGATAACTTCATCATGGCCGCGACTTTATTGTCAAGCCAAAAGCAAAAGGGAAAACCGTCTAAGATCTACGCACTCGGTGGGGTGGCAAAAGGGCCCCTGGAAGAAGACGCAAAAATAAAGATAAAAACGAGAGCGAGAGAAAGAAAGAGAGAGAGAGGAATAGAAAAGGTGGCACTAAAAAAAGACACGGTACTTCTTCGGAGACCAGTCAGTGATCGTGTCATAAAACACGTGGAAAAAAATAAGGCGCCAAATAAATAATTCATACGAAAATCCAATGAACAAGTGCAAGGAATATTCGCATATAAAAACTTAAGGTATTTTCTGCCCAGATGGAATAAGAGAAAGAGAGAAAGTATATAAACAAATAAATAAATCATATACAAACATAACCAAAGTTGACACCTTTTTTTTATCCTATTCAAGTGGTGACGTCATTGTTCTTTTAAGCCGTCTCGATCCTCGATACAAAACAAGCGTGACATATTGTGGAGTTAATTTTATCATCTCAACTTCAATTTTGAGTGAGAGACGCAATGGATCCGCCTTCTTTCAATAGGTTTCAAATGAATTTCTTTATTTCACCACATGTCCTTTAATATAGCCCGTAATTTAATTTTATCTGCATTGGCGTCGATAAAACGGAAAAATTAAACTGGCGTATGCATTTTACGATCGAAAATCATCATTTTAGCTTTAATGCAATTTCCCTTTGTTTCTATAATTTCAAAACTCTGTATAACACAAGCAGATAAAAGCAAAAATTATAAGGCAATTTTATTGAACATAAATAAATTCTGAAAGCATCGATAGGCTTTCGAGTCATCAAGGTGTAATAATTAAAGGTGAAGAGGTGATGTCATCGATTTTTCTCGGTTTCAAGGTGGTATGAAGATCTGTCGATGAAAAGCAATGCCTTTCCTCCTCGTCCATCCACCGCCGATGGGAGGAGAGGGGAAAACCTATCGATGGATGGATTGGAAAGGAAGTGAAGAGGAGGAGAAGAAGAGGAGAACAGCCATTGACAGGCAATGCTCACAAAACTGGATCGTTCATCAGGAGAAGGAAAAAGTAAAGCGGGTGGGGGATGGGGTTAGAGATGACTGTGTGGGAGGGGATAAGACCATGATGATAACAGCAAACGTATCCGCCGAATATCTCGTTCCATCGTTCCGAACATTAATTGAAGATGGGAGGCCTTGTTAACATTTATCGCTACTATCAATCAATCATGTCTGGATGTCGCAAGGAAAAATCGATGACCGAGAACTGGATACTCTTAGCATCCAGGTGAAACGATTGAGGGAAATAAAAAAAATACCCCCAACAAAAAATACGTAAAAATCGAAGCCTTTAAACTTTATACCTTCATTGATCTTTTATCTTTTCATGTTAAAATTTTTGATCAATTTGATTTATTAACAAGTTTTAATTACGGCACTACTTAATCCAGGATTTATAAAAAAGCCATTCAGAATTTAGGAAGCGGAGGGATTAATGGGTTTTAAAAGTCGCAGACAATTTAAGTGTAATATTTATTGGGGAAGATTAAGCTTTAATTCGTTATTAACGCTGAGTAATACTTAAAGCAACGAATATTTGATTTTCAACACAGAACAGTTTTACAACTTTATAATCTTTGCATGTAAGAAGTTCGCTAAAGATCCATAAAACCAGAACGAATTTTCTGTTCTTAATAAGGAAGATTTTTCAGATTCTCCAAACTCCTCAGTACCTTCGACTTATATTAATCTTTAGGAGAAATAAAAATCTCAGAATCGAAAATCAATTTTTCCTAAAAACCCAACTTACAAAAAGAAAATTATATTCTTAAAATTTTTAATTTTTCTTTTTAATGATTATTACGTAATTGGAATAGCACTTTAAAATTGCAAATGGGAGAGGAGGTAGAGGAGGTAGTGTTAGCGCCTTTCCAAACCAATCAACAGCAGTGGCAACCGTTTGTAATCAAGAAAGGAAATTGAGAATTTTTTCCCCCTTCGCTACTTTTTTTTTTCTTATCCAAAGCTCTCGTCTTCGTTTCCCTGCCAGAAGTTTCTTTTGTATGAAATTCTTAACGAACTCCGGATCAGCTTAGTAAGATTGCCAGCAGGTGGCGCGACTTTGGCGTTGCTCTTAATATCGGAAGCCCAAATGGAGAAGGCAACTGTTGCACTTTGGGATCTTGAAAAGCCTCCAACATCGAGTTTCCTAGAACCAATTAGAGTTACTGTCAGGTTCTATTGTGGTGCAGAGTCTTGACCAATCAGAGCCATTGTTATAGGAGAGAAGTCCTTTGACAAATTGCAGCGCACTCATAGCCCCAGCGCTGGCAACCATCACCGGAGCCCGGAAGCTTAGCTGGGAAAAAGTCTTTGTCGTTAATTGCGCCACCCAGGTCGTCTGACTTAGAGGCCCGACGCCGTCACCAGCCTTCACACAGTAGATAATGGGGAAAGCCAGGCGTGAGTTGAAATTCATTCAAGCAGCTATTAACCACGGAAACGCAATTAAGTGTAACATGGCACGCCTGCCGCACGAGCCTTTTTTGAAGCTGTCACTCGTGTCACCCGAAGAAAATTGTGCGAATTTTCTAAGCGTGCAGGGGCATCGGAACTTCCCTTTGAAATTGAAATGTCGAGCTCCAAGATTTCCATGTGGCATTCACAATTGTCCGATTAATTGACTTGTGAGCGGGACCGAGAGAAGTCAATCTGCAAGTGGAAAGGAAGGGGGACGGAGACCGCAGCAAAACCCTCGGCGGAAATGTGATTTCACAATGAGTTAAGGAGGACCGAAGAGGAAAAGAAAAAGAAAAAAAAACTACTAGAGCCTTCAGGCTTTGCCAAACTGCTTGACGCGAAGTTTGTGTGAGTTTTTTTTTTTTCCTCCTCATCACCTTAATTTTTTTCTAATTTTTTCTCTCTCCCTGAGACACACGCAAACATGGAGGGAGATTAGGGTAGAAAAGCAGAAGGAAAAAGACGAGTTCGTTGACAAGCGCTAAATACATGAAACGTTGAACGACAAAAAAGTAGAAATGCTATTAGACTGAAGTCTTAAAATATCGTATGTATCCATGCAAATATAAAATGAAATGATTTAAAAAATTAACAAAACCTAAAGCAAACAATTCCATCAGCAAACATATGAAGGTTCGTTGCACTTGAGAGCATACGGTGCATAACGCAACAATAAGAAAAAAAACGCTTCTATTCTTTTAAGTAATTGCATTTTAAATATTAAGCGACAAATAAAATTTTGACACTATTACTAAATAAACAGTAAGTTCATCTGCATTTATATTATTAGAAAACTTTACGCTTCTTTATAAAGAAACTAAATTAAAGTGCAGACGCACACATTATTTATTTACTTAATATTGCCAAATTTAATTTGGCCGGGCATTATAGAATCTTCTGCCATACGAACATGAGTAGGATGAATTGAAATTATACATTTAAGAGTTCAGCTACTTTATATGAGACTGATTATGATTCGTTCGATCACTTCTTCAAATCAATTTAGTACATTGAACTAGAAGACTCTCTCTCACTCTTTCTTTTCTATTCCTCTTTTATCTTTCAGTATGTAGGATTGTTGTAACAAGGATTCTTCAATAGAAGCACGTTTTGAACTACACAGCCGCGAGGGCATCACTGGCCTAGGCAACTAAAAGCAGTTGTTTATATGTTTTGTTTAAGCATTAGCTGTTTGCTTCTTTCTATGAGTTGTGATTAAGTTGGAAGATGGCGCTCATATTAATCCATCCAAAGATAATCTGCATCCTGTTATTCAAATTGCAATAACTGCTTTTCCCGATGATGAGTCTTGATGTTATCACTACGAACCAGAATCCAAACTTCAGAGTTTGCTCTGCAGGCGAAAAACTGTCGATCTCAACCTTTGGCCGAATAAATAATCGTGACCGTATCTTTTGGTTACCAAGGTGTAATATTCTTGGACTTTAAGGAACCTGGTGCCAACATCAATGCTGATGGATATGTAGACACCTTACAACGTTTACGTGTGAGTATCAAGAATGAATTTCCGGGAACTTGCACATGGTATTATCTTTCAGTACGATAATGTCTGCCCTCATGTAGCCCAAAAGATTCAAGTTCTGCATATATCGGGACGTTCTTTGGCTCTTTAAAATAATCACTAAAAAGAGGGCGGTTCAATTCCGACGCTGACGTAAAGTTTGCTGTTGGGCAATGGTGCCACCAACAGCCGCAGGAATTTTACCAGTTGGGAACATATAGATTAATGCATCAATGGGCCACACGCTTTAATGTCCATGGAGATTTCTTTTAAATTTTTTGAATAAAAATTGATTCCCATTCCTCAGCGATATTCGAACCCGCGACCGATTGTGCTCGACAGCGAGGAGATCTGCGTCTTAGCCCTTAATTAGAATTTTACGAAGAAAATGAAAACAATCCCTGAAAGCATTTATATGTTTCAGCGTGCATTTTAACACGACAAGTTCTATTTATGATACTTAAATTATTTGTTTTGAAAATTGAGATGGCTGAAGAAATTTTAGATTTGAAAGGGCAAATTTTTATGAGTTAAGATCCATGATGAAAAAAGGAAACAAACTAAAAACCAGAAACAAAACAAAGTAACGAAAATGTAATTAAATAATGCAGCTTCATAGATATTTCATATTCTAGGAGAGCGCAGTTTACGAATGTAAAATTAAAAGTTGTGGTTTTCTTTGCTAAAAATTTGCTTTTTATTAAATATTTAACTTCTTGTTATACATCAAGAAAAGAAGGAGAGTCTAAATTATCTTTTACGAAACACCTTGCTTTACCAGTGTAACTGAGGAAGAGGGGAGAGGGGACGTCCAAAAAAACTACCTTCCTTCCTTATAAGTCATCTTTCTCTGTCAGACTATAAACTCCTTTACGTTAACTCTTACGGCAGTGTGTGTTATCACTGCATCTACTTTATGACTTCCCATCAGGCAACGAGAAAAGCAAATAAACAGAGGAGATGAGTAAAACCGCGCATGCGTAGTTTCTCCCCTCCCCCTTCCTCCATCTCTCTCACTCTCTTTCTCTTTTATACTTTTTTTTTCCCTCCTTCTCCCAGAAAGTCCGAACCAATTTTCCAGCTTTCTAAAAAGGAAACCAAGATTAGGCTCCTGGATTCCTCCGAGAGAACATAAGCATTATTTTAATCCGGGACGAAACTATTTTATTTTGATGCAGCCATGAGGGAAATCAGTTTTCCCTTTTTCGAGTCTCATCTCCGTATTTTGCATCTCCTTTCAGGAAATATAAGTCCAAAGCTCCTCAAGTTTAAAACACTCGGATCAATATTGGAGGATTAAGACTGTGACGTCGTCAACTCCTCTAAACGTTTACGATTATTTTGTCTTAATCTCTTTGTTGTGTAGTGTCTTTTTTTATCAGACCTAATCTTCCGATATTTTTTTATGATTATTATTATGGATTTTCTTTCGAGACAAAAAAAATACAGACTCAACCGTGGCTTTCTTGTGGAAGATGGAATTCTGGAACAGTAAGCTTTGCTCAGGAGCCTTTAAATAATTAAAAGAAAATTGCTCAGCATAGTTTTTATAATATTTAAATCTTTAAATGCAATATGAAATTCATAAATTATTAGTCTAAGCGGAATACCAATCAAAACCGGCGCAAGAATAAGTTTAAAATTTCAACAGTTTCCGAAGTTATAGAATATTAATGTCAATTTTACTGTTCTAATTTTTTTTCCTATAAAACATGCCTTTCTTAATCCTCTGTCATAAATGTATGAAAAACAGTTAACAGAGTAGAAAATTCAAGAAACCCTAATGTTCTTACCAGAAACATTCATCCAGTGAATTAATTATAAAAATTAGTTTTATAACTAATTACTAACTAAATCACAAGTAAATATAAGATTTATATTCAACTTTTAAGCTAATATCTTTCCCATTTAACGCGATGAAGGCCTGGAATATGATCCCCTTTAATACAAGAAACGTTTTAATGAATTGTGAAATCGGTCATGGTTCTCACGCCAGTAACATGATATCAACCTATTTTTAGGACAAATCCTTTTGTGATTTTAGCCCAAAATTTGACCTTGAACGAGAAATAATAATAAATTTAACTTTATTACTGGAATAAATATTATTCACTGAAATTGCCTTATTCTACAGCGAAAATGAAGTAAAAAAAACCCATCAAGTGAACAAAGAAGTATCCTGATTGTTAGAGACAAGTCCAGTTATTGGAAAATTTAATGAGGAAGGAAAAGTCTACACCCATATTGCAGACGCTCTTTCGATACTTGTGATTATCAACTTTACCCTTCCTCGGGTAAATAAAGGGTAAAGAGAGACTTAAAGAAAGACAGGAAATGGTTTGCTTATCTCCCATCCACATGCACGTTAACTTGTTTCTAATCTTCAGTATTGGGGCAACTTCAATGCTGAGAAGCTTATATAGAGTTATATGCCACTGGTAATCTCGAGAATGCTCTTTTGTTTGAATTTTCATTAATTATACAAGATTTGAGATTGCGGTTTTGTACTTAAAGAGAGGTAGATCTTGAAAAGAAGATTTTCATTGGCTGCCTTTGGCACGCACTTCATTGGCCAGTTAATCTAACCACAAAGCACAACCTTCTAGAAAGTGTGTGATTTCAAATTTTCACAATGTTAATTATGAATGTTTGACTATTAGGAATTTTCAAAGGATTAATTATCATCAATTGGTATGTCATTGAAAGTATGATAATAATGCTCTCATAATAATACTCTAATTTCATTGATTAATGGTCCTTGATCCCGAAAACTCTTTTTTACGTTCTTAAAACATTCGTTTTTTTCTTCAAATTAAATCCTTAATGATAATGGCACAATTAATGGAAAATCTAAGTCCGCATAGAATTTTAACTTTACATTATAATCACACCGGACAAAAAAATTAAGTCACTTTGAAAGCTCTACGACACTTCTATGTAAAGTAGCTTGAATATACCAAATGAATGCGCATGATAACATTTCATTGCGAGATAGTAGTAGCTAAACAACGTACGACCATTTGCCGTGTGAAACTTGGCTGCTGAAAACGAGTAGCAAAAATGGATCATAGCATTTGGCGGGCAAAGCGCAGAATCATTCGTGAGTTCAAGAAATTGTTCGCAGGCACGTCGGAAGGTAACAACCGTCGAAACTGTGATCGGAAATCAGTGCTGAGTGAATGGGACCAAACACGAATATCGTGTCTGGTCACGGCCAACCGCTTTCAAATCAAGCAAGTACTTCTACAGCAAGTCAATAATGGTCCGCATAGACAAGTTTGTGAAAGAACCTTGAGAAGGCAATTGCATAAAATGGACATCTGGAGCTGGTTATCTCGCAAGCGTCCGACGCTCACTCCAGCTCACCAAAAAGCTGGTGTACAGTAATGCAAGCGACATCAGAACTAAACTGTAGCGACTGGAAACGCATCATTTGGTCGGATGAATTAAAGTTTTGTCTTTATTCAAATGACGTTCGACGTTCGTGTCCATAGAAGAATCAATGGAGGTCCAAGGTATGGTGCAGGCGGGTGTTGATGTTGTGTGCAAATTTTTAGTACAATGAACAGGAACCCCTCGTTGAAATTCGCACCAGGCTTAACCAGCATCACAATCGTGACATTCTGGATGGACAACTGCTGCCTTCTGTGATTACGTCAAGGATGTCTATGACCTGGACGATATCTATTATTAAGACGATAACTGCAGGATTCACAGGGGTAGATCCGTGCAGCACCTCGACTAGCCCGCCAGGTCTGAATCCAAAAGAGAATTTATGGGACAACCTGGATCAACGCGTTAAGCAGAAGAATCGCCATCCGACTAATATCGCGATATATATTGTATGCAGTTTGATTAGAGATAGATAAAAACTATCTAAAGAGACTCTTACAATCAATGCCGAAGCGCATTAAAACTGCAATTAAAGCGAAAGGATTTACAACGCACTATTAACAGCAGGTGACTAATTTTTTGTCCAGTGTGCTTAGGCAATATGTAGAAAGCAATGTTTTTATAGGATAATTATTAAAGCTAATTTTTCATTATAAGTAACTACTTCAAGTATGTTATAGATCTTTAAACATCTTGGTAAATTATTGCATCGCTTTATACCGATGACTTCTTGCATCGGAAGAGCGTTACTAAATTCTATATGCACAAAGAATATTTTAAATTAAAATATGAAAAATCATAAAATTTAAACAACCTAGGCTTTAATGAAATAAACAATTTCATTATCCTACCAAATTTGGTAGCGAGCAGGGCTTTCCACAAATTATTTAGAGAAAACATGCTGTCTTCTACTGCCGTAAATTTCGTTTGAATAAAAATATGCACTGAATATCAGACGCGCATTGCTGCCAACTGAAGAATGTTGTTAACCGAACTCGATCTATCGCACCGTAAAACCAATAGAATGAAAAATTAAGAGAATGGAATTAGCGAATGTGTCTGCGCAAGCTAAAAATTTCGAGCGAAATCATTAAAACTTCACCGCATTGCAGAACGTTTTCAAAGCCATCAAATAGGGAAAGAAGTTTGCCTACAATGCAAATAAGCTGAAATGAAAATCTTGTCTTTTAAGATTCGCATAAAGCCCACACAGAGAAATTTAATATTGAAGATGTCCTAAGTAGATTTCGAATCTAATGCGAGTAAACGGTCGTTAGGTAAACAAAAAGAAATCCCGTGTATGAAAAGAAGATCAAGGCAAGATGAAAGAGAATTAGGAAAAGTGTGCGGCAACCGGAGGACGAGCTCGGTCGGCGGACATCGTACAAATTTAAACCTCTCCTGAAATCGGTTTTAATTAAGAGTAGCTTTATGGACGATAAAAGAAGACGGCGTCCGCAATCCACCAGAGATAGACTATTTAGTAAAGGATTCTTCTTTCTGTTAACTTAATAAATGAAAGGACTTACACGTTCACATCGATATCCTCTATCACTTTTATTAAAGTTGATGCCTGATAAAAAATAAAGATACCGTTCGTTAAAGTGGTTCCATCCTTACTATGGTTCTTCCAATCGTAATGAGTAACACTCGTTTCTATTTCATAGGGATTTAGAAAATTCTGAATACCTAATTCGAAGTTTTCCATCATTAGCAAAGTCAAATAAAATTTTTGAATTTAAAATAAAACTGAGTTGCTGATAATGGAAAATCGGATACTATATAAAGTTAACAAAAATGTATGTGCGGAAAAGAGATCAATGTGCGTTTTACTTTTATTGATCTCTACACTATTCCCACCCAATTATCTTTATGTCAACCTAGGTTAATATCATCTCCTTTAAGAATTAGAAACATTCACTAAAACTAATTTCAAAAAGTTGTGCTTCGTGAAACTTTGTTACAAAAATGCGAAGCATATAGAATAAAACCACAAGCCAACGTTAAAAAAACATCTTGAATGAATTTGCCTTATTCTTGTAGTTTTTAGTGTGCAGAATCCGAATCTGATATTAAATTCTTTCTATCACGTCAGGTTTCCAGTTATGCATATAGAGACCGTAATGCTAAAGTAATAGGTGTGAAGAGAAGCGACTGTAATGTTAAAGCATCCATGTTTTTGGGCCACAATGAAATTTATCAGGCCCCAAAATCTGAAAATTTAAAAGTATTTCATTGAAAAACAAGAAATTTGTGTGTTGATAGTAAAAAAGCTGAAGTCGGATACGGATTCATCACACAAAAAAGCATAAGAATCAGGTCTTAACATTAAACAAGTTTTTAAAAAATTATTTTTTGTTGGCCTGTGATAAATAAAACAGACCAAATGAATAAAGTAGAATTTTTATACATCCTAAGATGCCTGATATTAAACATTTGGCTGGTTATGATTACATTGACTTTATAATTTGTGGCAAGATGAAATTCTAAAGGTGGAATATCTCCGAAGCACTGTCATATTTAATCGGAATGATTTAAGAAGCTTTCTTCAATACATCAACATTCTGAGATTGACGATCATGCTGAGGCTATTTCGAGAGTAATTTACAGAAGTGACGGGAAACAGGCCAAAAGATTGCTCTGAAAATGAATAACACCGAAAAAAAAACTATTCTTGCCTTATTCGTCAAATCATCTGGAAAAAAAGAAAGAAGACTTGTCTTGTACACAAACATGAATTACTTTTACTAATAAATATTTATTTGAAAAGTAATTCCATTTGGTTTTAAGTGTGAGAAACTCTGAGGTCGATTGCTTCCCCACTTGGAATTTATTAATGGACGAGGGAATGGTTATGTTTCTCCCCAAGTCCAGATAATATGGCGTAAATCCAGTGGCCTCTGATATGGAGCTATTTATTTATAAATTTTTGCAATTTATGAAATAACAATCCGCTCCGTGTCCAATTTTGGTTTAATTCCAGAGTTTTTGTTGCGTCCTTCTTTTCTTCTGCATCCGTTAATTAATATTTGGGAATGTTTCAAGTTAAGGTCTACAAATTTCGCGATATAATGGCAGAACTTGTTGCATTTGTCTGGTAATCTTCTTCACTAATGCTAAGCTCGGCTAAATATCTCGTCTGTTGAAATAACTTCTGACACAAACTGTGGAAGAAGCAACATTAGTACTCAAACAGAGAATGATATCGGAATAATTGACTAGAGCACTGGTAACAATTTTCGTTCTTTAATATTATCATTAGTAAAGTCGTTTATTGTTTTACATTATTATAAATGCAATGAAAGATAGCGACTGACATTATTATAAATGTGTATCACATCATTTAAAAACTAAATGCCAATTGCTCTATTCTTAGTACAGTTATTTCCCAATTACTTTCCTTTATCGACACACATATTTCTTTAATATTAACAGAGATACAAAAAATGTTTATGGCTAGAAGATATAAAATATTATGCGATATTTGTATGTCACGATATACCGAATGGGAAACACGGTTCTTTTCAACTGTTTTATCCTGAAACAATACAACATCCAAGCATAACAACAGGATTACTGAACCTCAAATCAATAATTAACCAAGTGTGCAATACTTAATTAATTAGTACCGGTAAATTCATACAAAAGACACTGGAGCTGTCCACTATTGTGCTGGACACACTTGGCCCATGAATTTGAATATATACAATGATGTTTTCCCTGCACCAGACTATAAATTGATGTTTTTCCCGGAATGGGAATACCAAAAGCTTTTTTCTGAAATAATGGATGGCGATAATATTTTTCTGCGTCTTGAACAACGCGACTCTCTGATCTGACATTAGAATTATGTTGGACTAAGAGTAGGCCATATTTGCTGGTAGCCAGTACTGTTGTTAAAGTACTGAAGGTTCAGTAAAGTCATCCATGCAAGCACTTAACAGTCAGGAATTTCTTCAAAATAAAAATAAAATAAAATTATCTTTCCGGAATAAATAATGTATAATGCCTATTTATTGGAATTAGAATGCCAGTATATATTTGCGGTTTATACAGTCCGCGAAAAAAGTTTAAGTTCACAGATTTATTTTCGTTTATTTATAAATGGTTAGTTTTATAAATACCAAATTAATAATGTAAGTGTATAATGTATAATTGCACTACAAAATGAAGTTTAAATCAAATTTTCTTGACAAAAAAAAACAAACAGGATGCGACAAAAGTTTAAAGTTCACCACCTAAAAAAATAGATTAACCCGTTTTACATATTTTCGATGCTTAAATTTGAATAATCTGTTTAGTACTGAATCATGAATATAATTTAAATGAGAATCCAGCTCAAGTCATCAAACACTAGATGCCTAGAGGAAAACATTTGACAAAATTTCACCGAGGTTAGATTTTAGCTCCCAAATCTGAAGGAAACTCAAAGAGGGAAATTCACAAGTTATTAGACGCAGTTTATGTCCTGTAAATGCAGCTGTTAAAAATCTTAATCAAAAAAACATGCAGAAAATTATTTGGAAAACCTCGTGCATTTCGTGGGAGGTCAGCAAGGTTGCTGTTAAGAGCAGCATCTAACTCAGTGGACAATCCGCCAACTTTTCACTGAAGCAAGCTTGTCAACAAGTGTGCGTACTATTCAGACGTTCCTAAAGTCTACTCCAGCTTTGGTTTACGTTGTATCTATTTTCTATGCAAATTTGTACCAATACAATGAAAATGCCAGGCGGGACCACTGAATTGGAGAAAAGTCATCTTCTCAGATGAGAAAAAATTTGTTCTGGTTGGTTTAAACAGGTTAAAACATGTATTATTTTCATGAGTTGATAAAGAATGAGCAAATTAAATCACAAAGGCAATTTGGTGGAAGATCAATGATGACTTGGGGAGGGGGGCGATTGGATTCAGAAAAAAATGTGAATTACACTTTATTACTGTGCGACAGAATACAGAGGACCATATCAAGCAACTTTCTAATATATTTCCAAGGATGGGATGTCAAATGGCCGCTAGGGAATGGTAATTTACACTGCAGAAAGAGTTCTGGACTTGTTTGAACAGAAGAAAATTTGATATTTTAAATCATCAGCGCTTTCTCCTGATCTTAACCCAATAGAAATGGGTTTAATTTTTTCTGTGGCGTATCATGTTTCATGCAAATGGAAACCAGTATACAACGATCAAAGGCTGCAATTGTTCGAGCATAGAATGACATTTCAGTCTACAATTCGTTTCTTATATAATTCGTTGCCAAATCATATATTTGATTTTTATAAACAACACTCGTTATTAAATTGTATTGTACGATTTGTTTTGGGTAGTAAACTTAACTTTTGTCACACCCTATTTGTTATTTTTTGTCAAGAAAATATGATCTAGTTTGTAAATCTATTTCAAACTTTTGTAATGTAATTCTACATCATACAATTACACTATACAATTTGGTGTCTTGAAAACTAAACATTTTTAAATAAACTAGAAAAGAATCAGTGAATTTACACTACTGTCGCGCGAACAGTTCTCCAAGATTCCGGCCTGGGGTTTCAAATTTACAGTAAGCATAGTCATTGTGATAAATTTTTCTTAAGGAAAGAAAAGTCAAATTACAACTTCAGTTATTGAGCTTGTGGATCTTGGGATTTCAAATATAATATTAAAATATTTTTTATGAAGTTACATCTAAAATACAAAGTAAGGTATTTAGATAACCTAACCTAACGTGAAGGAATTGATCAAATTTTGGGTGAATTTTGGATATTATTCAAAATCAGTTTCTCATCATAAAATATTAGATATGAATTCGTAGAGAAATCACCTATTGATTTTAAGGTACGTCCCAAAATGATAGCCTCACACACAGAAATATAATTTTCGGGTTAAATTATTAAAAATAAAATCAAATGAACTGTTCATATCATTGATGTATTTACAGAAATGTTAGTTACATTGACTCCAAGCTCTAATCGGATATCTTACATTAAACAAAACTGAGAAAAATCTGAGCAAAAAATTGTGAAAATCTCCCAAAAAGATACCTCACCCCTTAAAAATTTCCGGCACTTGAACTACTCTTGAGGTGTTATATATATTAAAATCCTTGCCTCGTGTAATGTTGTTAATGGAACTAACAGTAACTAGCTTGTGACCATATCAACTGTGCAAATCATCAGAGAAACATGGGTCGTTATTTATAAGATGTTGACCGAACGAGAAATGGGCCTTATTACAGCCTACAAGAAGCAGAACCTGAGCAACAGTGCAAGATCTCCGAAAGTGGTGAACAATTTTCTACGACCCGGTGATGAATACAAAAAGAAAAAGTCAATTGGCTAGACCACTAAAATTTTCTAAAAGGTAGAAGAGGTAATCTCTCCGACAGTTGGCACGTGACCCTAATATCGCAGTGAGTAAATCAACAGTGGGCAGAGAAAGAGTCAACAGAAGATGTTCCTGAGCCATAAATTACAGCAGATGGCTGGAAAAATGGAACAAAGCCTCTTGTCTGATAAAAAAAAGTTAACCTAGATTGACCAGATGATTAGCCATACTACTGACACGATCTTCGGGAAGAGGAGCAAATCTTTTCCAAGAGGCAACAAGAAGGGGCATCCTTAATGGCGTGGGATTGCTTCGGATATGGCGGAAAAACTCATCTCGTAAGAACCAGTACAATTATCAGATTGGGGATCAAACTTATGCAGATCTGTCCTTTGAATCTCCCAAACTTAAGAGATGCCAGAAATGCATCTATTGCCCTTTGCTGAAGAAATTGGGGGTCCGTACCGGTTCTTCCAACAAGACAACGCCCCATGTCACATAGCCAACTCAACTTGGAAGTGGTTCTAAGGCAATTGTGTGCCTGTACTGGACTGGCCTCCTTATTATCCTGATCTGAACCCCATAGAAAATTGTTGAGTATTTTTTGAAGGTCAGTTTATGCACGTGGATGACAATTTGACAATGTGCATCAGCTGAAGACAGGACGCACGACCGAGTACTGGATGTGGCAAGCAGAGAGCATTTGTAGGTCGTTAAACCATAGTGAGGCTGTCTTTATGGGACAGCAGAGTTCCTCATTTTTATTTTATTTTTTTCTCTATTTTGTTCAATATAAGATAACTAATTAAAACTTACTGTGCATTGTCACTGATATCCATGTAAATACATGCATGTTATCAAGAGTCACTTATCTCATTTCTATGCGTTTCACCTCAAGAATAGCTATAAGGCTATCATTTTGGGATGCACCTTAATGTAGTTTCATCCAATAGAAAACGTTTATCATTGTAAAATGAAACATATTTTTTCTGGCCATTTCTAAGTGCCATTTCAAACTGAAGAGACTGTTCGTACAGGCTTATTAAGAAAATAACCTTTAACTTTTCAGTTCGTTCTTTCCACGTGGGTCTTATTACGCAGAGAACAGGCGAGGATTTCTCCTCTTTTTCCCCATGAAAAAACATCGCGTCTGAACATCACATTTTCTTTAATCTTTCAGACAAACGCTCTCGCAAAACAAATAACATTTTCCTTTTTTATTATTATTTATTTTTAATCTTTTCTCTTTCTTCTTCTACGTGTAATTCAATTTATTTTTCCATACATCACAGGTAATCAAAATTTCAATTTGTATTTCTTCAACTTTGAAAAGCAATGTTGCTTTCGTTTTATATTGTAGTTTTCCCCCCTCCCTTTCTTTTCAAGTTTATACAAAATTTATCGTTGGCTTATAGGTTCACTTTCCACAGCCAATAATCTGAGATGAAGAAAAAGGAAGCAATGATCTCGGGCAGAGAGAAGAGTTTCTTTTTTTATTTTTAAGGATCCCCCTCCTCAACCTTCGCTGCTCGGGCTTATTTTGCCGAGAGGAGGAAAAAGAAACACCGGCGCAAGAACAAAGAATAACACGGGGAGTCAATTTTTTTCCAAGGACCCCACTAGAAGAAGAGGAGGGGGGAAAACAATTTTTGTTCGAAATAATACGGAATAAAAACATAAGACTGTTGCAGGACCGTCAAAATTAATCTTGCGAAAAATGTTGATCTTTTCCTTTCGTCAGCCTTAAAAGCAGTATTAACAGTGACATAAAAGAGAATATTTCTTTTCTATTCTAAATTATTTATTATTCTTTTCCGATGAAGATCTACTCAAATCGTAAACATGTTATTAACAAGAAAACAACAACAAAAACTACAAAACGAATCTACCTACAAGCTCATCTGAAAATTTATTCGTAACTTTCATAAAATAAGTTTAAATCTATATTAAGTTCTAAATTTAAATAATACTTTTAATTCTACATTAATGACTATGATATGTCTTGTATAATGTACTTGTCTTAAGGAAACCAAACTCGTTATTAAAACTTTCTCTTGACTTTTTTATTGATTAACAAAATGCAAATTCGAAGGGCAGATTAGAACTTTCGGCAAATAGATGTATTATTAATGAAACGGAAAATTAAGATTCATTAACACTTATTTTAAGTAATTATAAGCGTGGACTTTGATTATTTAAATTAATAAGCCGACATGTAGATTTTATTTATTGTAAAAATTACAGTATTTTTAATATACGCAAGTTAGTGAGAAAGTAATGTCCCGCATTTTTTCCTCGGAATTTTTTTACTCAAATAAAATATGAAAAGTACTCACAATATTTGTGAGCGTTTCTTTTAGGCAAACTCAGAATCTTCATCAACTTGTACGGCCTTCCGCCAATACGGAAACATGCTGTTCTGTTGACGTAGCCTCACTGCATGAATCGTCTTAACTATGTACCACACATAGCATGTTCAAGTGGATCAAAACACATGATGGAGACAGATCCGACTATAAAGAGGATGGTCGAATACAGCTCAACCCAATTTAAGGTCTGCTTCCCGAGTTTTCAGATTTATGTGAGTGTATGTATCGTGATGTAGTAGAGGCACCCGGCATTGCTCGGGATAATTACAGTTTTAGAAAAGCAGAACAACCTCAAGAAGTTAAATTATAACTCAAATTGGTTTTCAGTAATTCTACAGTACACTTTCCTGCAGTTTAAATGTTTCCGATGCCCGGATACCACTCTTTCTCAATAGTCAGCTAACTCTCCGTATCTCCAGTTACTGCTCATTTTTTAAGATTTTCAAGAAATGGTTAAGTTCTAATAACTATCAGTTCTAAGAAAAGCCCGAACGACAAGAATTCTATGTGTTGTTACAAATTCAATTTTGTTTCGCACGAAAAATGGCATAAGCAGAGAGCAAAATGTTTGGCCGTGACAGGATTCAGGTGCTGCTATTGCCTGCACATAAATGTTTGTAATTAATTCCAGCAAACTTCTTTCTCCGTAATTAAAAATTACAATTCGTTACTTGTAACGCGAGCTGCTCGCACACGCCATTTTAATAGATTACTACAACTGCGCTATCTATCGGAGTGCACAAACACGTGAACGTCACACATGAGAAGTTTCACTTTATTATTGAATGAGAAGAAAAAAAGTAAGGACATTATTTTCTGAGCAACCTTTTTAATGAATCTTTTTGAATTATAATAACGTTGCAATTAAAAAAAAATTAAAAAAAACAAACAGCTACGGCTATTATGAGATGCTATCGAAAATTTTAATTCAGTGATTTTAAGTTATAAAAGGATTAACAGTAACTGAAAGCAGTTAATGTAATTGTAACCTTAAAAATAATGCCTTCAAATTTATTCTAAACATTATATTTCAAAGAAAATAACATCAAAGATCTAAAAATTAATAAAATCTTAACATATAACAATGTAAGAATCACCAATGCAAGAGAATCATGACGCCTGAAGAAACTGATTTTGAACGCCACTATGTTTTCACGTGAATTTCATTCATCGTTCCAGCTTACTCGTTGTCGAAATTAAAACTAAAATTCTTTCAAAATAAATTACACTAAGCTTTTCAGACACTCCTGCGCCCATCTTCAAGTAAAAAATGATAACATCCCATTTCAGTTTTTATAAAGAACACTGATGTAAAAGGTAAATAAATTGAATGTTAATAATTCTAATAAGTTGGCAGTCAACGTAATCCATCGATTTAGAATCTTTAATTTTTTTAAATCTTTGATTTGCAACATGATTAAATTTATCATATATTAATGTCAAATTAAATTCGCAACATGTTCTTACAAATTTTAATTGGTTTTTGTTCCCTTGAATTAGATTTACAAAAAGAAATAAATTTAACACGCTACCTGTGTGTTTAGCAAATGTCAATTTAAACTTCTATCCAACATTAAACGAATCATACTAAGATGTGATTACTCACCTATAAAAGAAATAAATAGAATAATAAATAATGACATAATATAAAAGTTTATTCTTATTAAAAATACTAAAATTGCTAATTAATTGCTTAAACAAGAATAAACAAGAATAATCAAGAATATTGCATTATAGAATAAGCAAAAATGTTTGCAATTCCATCTAGCCAGGGAGATATAGATAGAAAATAGATTAGAGGAAAGTACTTAGGTAGATATAGATTCTGTAGGTAGATTTAAAGAAAAATTAAGACTATGCGCTATTAAAAACTACCTTTACTCCGTTCAACTTGGAAATTTAATTGGACACGTCCAGTCAAACTTTCATTGGACGAAGTATGTCTGCCACTATGACAACTTAAGCGCAATGGCTCTGTTTCATAAAAGTATCCTATAGCTACTTAATCATTGTTGCTAAGGCTATCAACAATCCCTTAACGAGTCATTTTAACAGTCTTATTATGTAACCCTTTGTCAGTTGATATGAAATGTATGATTTTTAACCAGCCAAAGTGTATGTAGTTTCTGTCCCTCTCATTTGAAATAAAGTCATGTCCCATTTCACCCTCAAAAATATAGGTAAATTTGAAGAAATAAAAAAATTTACGCTTTATATTAATAATGTTTGGTGTTATTTTTTTATAAGGAAATCTGTATTATAATTATCACAATTTATAGATAATTTACGAAAATTATAAAATTTTAATAGTAATTTTCCCTCTATAAATATTTTAACTATTACAATAATTGGATATCTACAAGAGGGTATCCAAGATTACTCTGAGATAAATGAGAAGGTTGTAATAATCTTCTCCATCGTAATCGACACGTAGAAACTAGAAATTGGTTAGCTAGTACACAAACACGTGTTTGAAATGACAATAATCATAACAGTAGCTTTTTCGACGAATGATTGCGAGACAATACTCCGATGTCGGTAAGAATGAACTAAAATCGAAATGCGCAAGCATTGTTTTACCGTTTCACTGTGTCGCTCCAAGTCACCATAAGAAATAAACCCTGTCTCTTTGATATTTATTTTGAAAATATAAACCGTTGATACTATTATTTCGATTATTAAGGCAACTGAATCCTAAATCGTAGAAGTTTCTAATTCGATGACAGCAGCGCCATCTCTTGACGAGATATACAGGGTGTCCAAAAGGTCTGGCAACATGGCAGATATCTCAAAGTTGGCAGGTAGGCGAGATCTGATGAGTGTGGTTTATAGGTAATAGGGGGGTTGGGAAATTCTTTGCCGCACTCAAATTTGACTTTGGCCCCCAAATTTAAGGTCATCCATTTGCTAACTCAAAAACTATTAAAGATAGAGAAAAATTTCCAATTGCTACCCTGTAGAGCA
Organism: Rhysida immarginata; assembly: GCA_023313115.1. NCBI lineage: Eukaryota > Metazoa > Arthropoda > Chilopoda > Scolopendromorpha > Scolopendridae > Rhysida > Rhysida immarginata. The sequence continues at coordinate 4,537,558 of JAHWFO010092776.1, read as the reverse complement.
ACACCGCATTAGTCTAGAAACAATTTTTAATTACACCCTTCCCCTTGAAAGATTTTGAGAAAATGGGCGAGAAAGAGTCACTCAAGGTCAGCTTGGGCTGGCTGAGGTTTCTAACACATTTGAATTGCAGTGAAGCACACCGTTGGGACGGCTCATTAAGTGATTGACCTTGAGTGACTCTTTCTTGCCCATTTTCTCAAAATATTTCAGGGGAAGGGTGTGATTAAAAATTGTTTTTAGACTAATGTGGTGTTGCTCTACAGGATAGCAATTGGGAATTTTTCTTTATCTTTAATAGTTTTCGAGTTAGCAAAAGGATGACCTTAAATTTGCGGTCAAAGTCAAATTTGAGTGCGGCAATGAATTCCCCACCCCTCTATTACCTATAAACCACACTCATCAGATCTCGTCTACCTGGCAGCTTTGAGATATCTGCCATATTATCAGACTTTTTGGGCACCCTGTGTATTGTACAGCAAACAAAATAGGATATACAGGGTGTCCGGAAATAAGTGGTAAATATTCATACACGTGAGAGAACATGTATAAAGAAGCATTTTTATTCCTATGAACATGGTGTCGCAAGCCAACCCCCACAGAGATACAGGGGGATTAAAGCATGTTGCGCTGCCTGATTGTTGGCGTCCCGCGAGCGACTAGGCAACGTGGTGCAGCCCACATCTGTTCAAGAGATGTCAACTGTCCCATCCGTTGATGATCTGGTCGCTCGCATTGCTGTGGCAGGTGAAACAATCCGCGAACAACCGAATGTACTACGTCATGCATGGTAGTCGCTACTACGGCGCTGTAACCTGTGCGTGCAAACACATGGCCGGACCATTGAACACCTGCTGTGAGTCTTGATACGCAATAGACATTTGTGTGGCGTCTGTTTTGTTCACATTTGTTTTTACCCACAGCTTGGATGCACGCCTTGATGTGCATTGCTCATAGTCTACGTCAAGATGTTACCTTAAGAGCCTACAGCGTTTGTAGGGTGTCTTATTTGTTTATTTCTACGTAGTTTAATGTTATGTGATGTGACTTTATTTTATTCCATTACATCAACACCTTCGAACAGGTCTGTAGGCTCCAATGTGGGCTGCACCACATTGCCTAGTCTCTCGCGGGACGCCAACAATCAGGCAGCGCAACATACTTTAATCCCCCTGTATCTCTGTGGGGGTTGGCTTGCGACACCATGTTCATAGGAATAAAAATGCTTCTTTATAAATGTTCTCTCACGTGTATTTGAATATTTACCATTTATTTCCGGACACCCTGTATACAAAGTGTTTACTAAGCATAACGGCAAAAATTCAAAAGGTGACTCTTTGGATTATTTTAAGAATTTTTTGTCCTTTGATGATTTTCGGAATGCTGTTTTGTTTCGAAGATACATGGCAATAAAGTTGTTTTTTTTTTAACAAAAAACAATACTGATATCTTTTAACAACATTCTGATTACTAAAAACGGCTGTTTGTTATTTACTAACACCAGGTTAGTGTAGGAGGCCATCTGAAGTCATTAGTTTACACTATTCCAGTGGAAAATGTACAATATTTGAGACATCGGATAGTTAATGGGTGTACTGCAATAAGAAAATCTATAATAATAATAATAATAATAATAATAATAATAATAATAATAATAAGGAACAACCCTGGTGTTTTTGAAAGAGTTCGGCAGTCAATGAAAAGCAGATTGGATTTTGGTGGTCATTTTCAGCAATTATTTTAGATTACGAAGCTTTACCTGTAATATTAGATAATAACAGATTGTTTTTGTCGAAAAACTTTTTTTACCCTGTATCTTCGAAACAAAGCGGCATTCCGAAAGCCATCAAAGGACAAACAATTCTTAAAACAACCCAAAAAAATCACCCTTTGAATTTTTGCCGTATGTTTAGTAAACATCGTGTATAATAAGTAAAAACAATTCAGTACTTGTATGCGAGTTTTTATTTTGTTATTAAATGTTAGATTTTTTCCATTATATACAAGTAATCAAGCAGATGCCTTAGAATAGTACATATCTGGTTTTTTTCCAACGCGGATTGATACCAGCTTGAGCATGCGAGCTTCGTTATTTAGTTCATAGATAGCGGTACTGGAATATAGTAACTGTTGGACGGATGGTTCCCACAATCTCCGTAAAAATTTTGTTGTATATTCCCACGAATATAGGCAAATAATCCAATTTTACTTAATATCTTGATCGATAGAATATTTTTGTTACTTATATTCTCAAAATATGCTTTTAATCATAGAATTTGTGAAATACTCCTGTATAAACATGCATCAACTAAAAAGACCGTGTTATGTTGAATGTAAATTGATATTATTTACATATAAATTTTCAGATGTTAAATATGATAAATGAAGCAAGACACATTACAATTTTTCAAATGTTAAAAAAACGCTATTTCTGAATACCTGGCTTCCTGTAGCCACTTTAACGATTCTTGTAACCTTTCGAAAAGTCGAAAGGGGAATTTAGGACGTTCTATTCGAAGATAAATGAAAGAAAAAAATTTACATATCATTAAAAAGTGATTTGCTCATAATAAATCACAGCTTGTACACATTCTATATTTCACAGGGCGTCAAATTGTAAAGAAAAACAACAACCCGATTAAGAATTTAAATGGCGGCTGTCAGCCATTTCTCTATAATATATCCACCAAACACCTGATCCGTGGTTATGAAAATGAAAACTTTCTTACTCGAATCATATGCAAATTATCGTTAATAATAAGAAGAAAGCTTAGCTGAAAAATGCGGAAAAATTGGACGTAAATTAAAAATAGGTGATTAAGAAAGAGGCGGTTTGTTAGTGATGAATAGATTTGGAGGCGGAGGAGAGAAAAATCTGTTTTGGGGGGAAATGAGTAATGACGTTGGGCGTCGTTGCATGTTTGGAGCGGGAGAAAACACACTGAAGGAAGTTCCTGGTTGGTGGCGAAGGCGATCTAAAAGGCTGTTGGATGACCAATGAATCGATTAATTGTAATATAATAATTATGTAAAGCATCACTTGGCAAATTGATGCTGGATGAAACAAAACGTAAAGAGCAAACCTAACGACAGACTCGACCACATGGCGCAAGATTAATGAGCACCAGGCATTGTCCCTCTGTTGCTGACTCATCTGCGATCCATCTGCAACCAAAGGCGCTCGTGACGCTTGTCTGTGAGTGTGTGTGAGGAGGAAGGGGTTTGGGGGTGGGGAGGGAGAGGAGTGTTGCTATTAAACCAATTCTTGCAGACCAACAGTTGCCGCCAGGGTTTGCATATTAATCACAAGACTACTTCCAACACAAACCAATGTTTCCGTTCACCGATAATGAATTTAATTTTCTCTTTGCGTGTCAACTGCTAGAAAGTAATATTGCCACAGTTTTAAAAGTGTCGATGAAATACCCTCTAAGGGGTCAGTGCGTTTGTACTAAAGTGCCAGAAGATAAGAAGAAGGGAGGGGGTTGTATAGGAGTGAGTGGGGAACAGGTGCAGAAAGGAGTGCGTTGAAACTGAAGAGCGCATGATCAGAGTGGAAGTTCCAGTCTTCGTTTCAAGATTCTACACATTTCTCTCCTCAGCTGAAGGAGGAGCTGTCGATCGAAGACAGGGGTGAGAACGGCGTAGTGAAGTGAGGAGGTGGAGGTAGAAGGAGGGGATGAAGCTCTCTTGAGAACTGTGTCCGAAGCCTGAGTGGACACATTGAAATTCTGCGCCCTGACAGTCAAATCTAGTTTTCCCCGTCCGCTTGAATTAGAAAACTCCAACCTGTTAATGCCATTTAGACCAATAGGAAACCAAGACAAACAGAGAGGGGAGAAACAGTGGACTTTTCAACAACCCCCAACCAGCCCAACATCCTTTCCCATCCTTCCCTAACTCCCCCTCCGCCTCTTTTCTGTGTTTCTCCACCGTATTTTATTCATTCTATTTTAAAGTGAAGGGAACTTTCCCATTTAATCTGCCGTTTCCTTTGCATCGCACTCCTTATCCAACCATTCTTTCCACTCAGGCGAATAAACAATGGACGCTGCTTCGTCTTAGCTCAGCAGTTGAATTTTAAGTCGGCCCTCCACCCCTTTTATGCTAAATATTGAAACGACAGGAAAACCTTCATCCTTTCCTCCTTTCGTGACGGTCAATATTTAAATGTACACTCACTTTTAAATCTTTGTTAAAGAATATTCTTGAAATATTTAGTAGTGGAAAATGTAGCATAATCGTAGCCTTCATTTACTTAATACCGGTGATCATAGAAGCAGTCGTCGGACTCATCTCGAGGAATGTTTTCAAAACTACACGACCTACTTTAAAGGCAATGATTAAGAAATAAGGAATAGAATAAATAAAAACAGCCAAAATAAAGAAAGACAAGATCAAGAAAAATATTCAAAAATATTTATGTTTTTACAAGTGTGCTTTTAGAAGACACGAAATATTTTATGGGCTTAATAATCAAGAAAAATTACGATTGCGAGAATAAATTCATGAAGACCACACTGTTAGAATTTCATTTATTAACAATAAATAAATCCCTACGTGGAGGGTATAAGAAAGTAGAGAAAGACCTGAATTTATTTATTTTTTCCCAGTTTTATCCGCATTTTTAACCCCCATTTTTTAAATTTAAAAAAATTGATTTTCTTGAACGTACTATTTAGAAATGTAAAAACAGCTTTCTCTTCTTTTGTTTCTCACCATATGTTGCCATTTGAAAACGTTAATTGTTCTAAAGACCATGTGACTGCTACCTTCAACTTCAACCCCACAATTTGGTCCAAACTTCATACTAATGTAGGTCTTGCCAAAAGACCGAATTTCACTCCTTTATATACGTATATACAATATAGACCCGATGGTCTCCTGTAACTCCCAACCCCGTAACTCGGACCCCAGTGGACCAATCGAAATCAAACGAAATAATGACCATAGTAAGTTACGTTCTGAATTTCAACCCTCTATGTCAAAAAATACAGAAAATATTAAGGGGCCGGACAGACCGACGTTGTAAAACCAGAAGCAGCTCTGTTAATACGAACTCTGTTATTACGAATTCGGTCCCGTTCCCGTGAATGCTATTTCTAAAAAAATCAGCCGAATGAGATTATTTTATCAAAGTCCGGATATTGCGAAAAAACTTAAGAAATTCATTCCAAAAAAGATTTTTTCAATTTGTGCAGTTCTATGAACAGTGCTATTACAAATAATTATATTCGTTCATATAAACAAACGACAATAACCAAGTATTTATCAGAAATAAACGAATGACGAAAATTTTTAACAACCTAAAATAATTCATAACACTGTATCATCGAGGTGTCCTTTCATTCCCAGATAATAGGCTTTAAATAGTTTGGGTCCCATGAAATTCGTAATAACAGGGCTCGACTGTATATTTGAAGAACTACATTTTGTCGCAGAGAAAATTCTATCGGTCTCACTAGAAATATCCTTGCACTATCGCCGATTATGTTCGATTTGATAATCTTGCATCCGTACTACTTGCCGACACCGCACATTTTCAGTGCAACAAACTGTGCGAAACGGAGGGGTCTATTTTTTTAACCATACGTCCCTGCGACGAGGCTTGACAAAGGCCATTAACAGCTCGCAGGTAGCGATTTCCAAGGCCATGTTATAGCAGTGCGAAGGCACGAAAGTCCACTAACGCACCGTGAATAATATTGAAGAATTTCCTCGTGGATCACGGTGAAGAATTTGGCGACTGAATTAGCGGTACGGCTGAACATCTTATTCTGGTGTAGCCATACCTTTGTAATGTTGGTGCCGTACAGAGCAAGAGTGTTAACTCACAAAAACGGCGTCAAAATATTTTTTTGAATAGCTACCTTGCGTTTGCAAAGATTTTGTGAAATGGGAACATGCCACTGTACGGAAGCCCAGCAGCAAGCTTTTTGAAAAGTTTTCCTTTGCATGGGTGGTATCGTAATGAAAGATATCGTTCAATAAACCCGAGCCTTGTCTAGGATAGTGACTAACCTCCATCGGAACCTGCTAAATGTTTTTCGTACAATTTATTTCGTCCTGCAATGTGTCGAGGGAGGGGTTTATGAACGCGTGACTTAAATCGCGTGTCATATCGCAAATCCTTTAGAATTATCTTATTTAATGACTTTTGAGATAACACCCAATCTCTTGGCAATACCACACTGCATGGGAGAATTCTCTAGCAGAGCTAATAAGTTCTACAGTTAAGCTTTGGGTTGGTGGACGCTTTAGGAGCTCTGAACCGGTTTCTAATTCCACTGATAATACGAAGGTCTCTTCTACGTAGAATCTTCAAAATCGGTGGAACGACTTAAATGATACTATGCCACTGAGCAGTACTGGACTCGCCATTCAGAAAAAGTTGCATAAATAAAAGTTTGCGAAACACGCCCTGCGCCAATAATATGGAGATGCTTTTTATAGGAAAATGTTTTTATTCTCCTTGTATTTTATGTTTTTAAAGACAAAATGATCACTATGGAGAAATTTTTTTAATATTAAAAAATAAATCTTTTCCTAATCCTCAGTGTAAATATATGTGACCAAGCAAACGACTACTCTGAAATGTTATTTGTTATGAATTTTTCCCTCAGAAAATTTGCCAAAAATTTTTACATTTTTAAGCAATTTACAGAATGGGACATTCATGACGTTAGATACTGAAATCCTAACTTAGATTAACAACGTGCTAATTGGTTTTAGATTAATTAAGAATATCTTGTGCAATTTCTTATGCTTATATATTCATATGAAGAATCTTATTCTAAATATTAAAAGCAACCAAAAGATCTTTAATTTTTTTTAAAAATGTCGGAAGAAACGAGACAATCTTTATAACGAGTCTTCAGTAGATTAAAATATTGCTTTCGAGTTCTTTACGATGTAATTTTTTGTACAAAATTTCAATTTTCTGTTCTTTATTTTTTTTTGCTAGTATATTTCATGCTGGGAAGGGAAAAATAAAGTTATAAATATAAATAAATTTATCTCATGTTAGACCAGATTCTTAATAATGCAGCATCACGTGACAACAGAAAATTTTTGACATGTTTATGAAAAAATTATACATTCTCGAAATGAAAATTGTTTTACCATAAAAAAGAGGGTATCGCAACACACTTATTATTGGAGACATTTATCTTCCACCAACATGTTGGTTCTGCTTGGTCATGGCGTCATACTATTGCATTTACATAACTTCATTTGTCTTTTCTCCGAACTCAACACGCATCTCTCTCTCTCTCTCTCTCTCTCTCTCTCTCTCTCTCTCTTTTTCTCCTCCTTCTCCCCGTCTTGTCTTCAACTTAATTTGAATCTCATTTTCAATTCCTTCGCTAGGAAAAAAGGAAAAAAGGAGGGAGGAGAGGAGGTAAGGAGAAAGGAAGAAATATTTCTTTATTTTATTTTTTCGATTGCAAAAAAGTTTTGTTCAGCTGATGAATGGCTTTTTTTTTTTTGCCTTGGTTCCCAATCAAGAGTCGAGGCGCGGCTATGTGAGGCGAACGGACTGCGCCGCCGTCTAACGTCATTAATGGATTTTTATAATAATAACCCAAGCAGAGACACTTGAATGGGGAAAGAACCTTGGAAACCGATTGATTCCAACGCCATTTCTCCAATTGACTAAATATTCACCCGTTTGCCTTCAACACCCCTTCCTCTCGCTCCGGCTCTCTCCTTTTTTCCTCCTCCTTCTGAAGGTTTTTAATCGATTTAGGAATTACGGATCGACAATGCTGGAAAGTATTTCATCAACTCCCCTGTGTCACATTATATGCGTCACTAAAAGTAAAATCCCTTTTCCTATTGGAACGGGACGACGCCAAGCGGCAATTTCATGCAAATAAAGACCAAACCTAATTTCTTAGCTCTCCTGACGTGCTGACAAGTTCCATCAGACTAAAAACTCTTCTTCTTAGTTGAACATCAACTCATATTTGGATCAAGTCTGTCGATCAAAAAAACTTTTGCAATTACTACCTCTGTCCAAAGTTCCTCCCATTCTAAGTAGGTTGTCACTTTGACTTGATGTTTCCTCAAAATCCGTCCATGACAGACGCGAGTATCTTCCAACTACCCCCCACCAACCCATCGCTCAGCTTCCCAATCCTTCTTAAAATTCTTTACGAAAAACGAATTAGCTCGAAACAAAATGAGGAGGGGGGAGCGGGAGAAAGTGGGGAGGAAAAACTAAATATTCAAAAGGTACTTTTTTTTTGGAAATGGCTTTTAAAGTTTTTAAAAAACACTCATACATAAAAAGTCAATTTTTTTGACTTAATTTTCTAAAATAATTTTTTACAACCGATCTTCCATATTTGCCCACGAAAGAACACAAACCTTCCATTCGCCAATTAACTGAATTTTTACATTCTGACGATCCTGATTACCATATATTTATTCAATATATATATTCAAATTTCGAAAAAGCATTTGTCTCTGTATCCATTTCAGCTGTGAAGATAGCCCCGAAGACAAGTGGAATGACAGGACTTGCATACTGCGAAGGTTTGCAGCAAAGCCACGATATAACCATCCATTTAAGCAAAGGAAAAGCAGGAACTTAGAATCGTTTTTTCGGCAGTTTTTCAAAACAAACTACATATTTCAAAACAAACTAAGGAAATTCAGCTGCATAACTCGTTTCTCAATTGAGTTAGACAAGAAGAAACACTGTAACCAAAGTTATTCAATATTGTATTTTATAGTTATAGATGAAAGTCTTTAGAGAACTAGACCCAGAATAAGAGATCTTAGAATAAATGGTGAACATTGTTCATATCAGCAGCAATCCAGATGAACAAGAAGAAAAGACACAAGAACTTATAAGACCCAGGTGGGACTAAAATAAATCTGAAGAAAACAAATGTTCAACAAGTTTGCACCGAAAAAACAAATCACGAACAGCGACACTGAATTAGAAGAAGTACAAACTTCGTGATCTTGGATAAGAAATCACTATGAATGGAAGTATTATGAACGAAATCAACAAACGAATCAGAATAGGATGAAGCAATTTCGGAAACAACCGCTTCTTCTCTTAAAATTAACATGCTCCTGTGCCTGAAAAGGAAAGTCTTTAATAAGCGTGTGCTATCAGCCCTCATTTATTGAGCAGAAACAGGAACACTAAGCCATCTAACGACTACAGACCACCCAAAGAACCTGGGAACTATGTATGATAAATAGCACAAGGAGGGACAAAAAATCGACCAATTGGAATCGAGAACAAACGAAAGTGTTCGAGGTCATAAAGTGCATACTTCTAATAAATGGCAATGGGCAGAATACACTGTCAGAAGACAAGACAACAGATGGATTACAGCCATCCTCGACTGGTACCCACGAAATGTTAGAAAACCACGAAGACGACCCCATACTAGATGAAGCGACAAATAATAGGGAACGGGCGGGAAGCAAATTGGAAAAATAAAAGCCCTAAGACAGAACACATTATAAACGTTTAGAGGAGGTCTACAAATGGATTGATAAACATTAAATATGATGATGATGATGATGATGATGATGATGTATATAAAGATAAATACAGGGTGTTTCAAAATTATGTACAATAAATTTAGTGACATATTCTTCAGTCAAAAGAACACGAAAATGTTCTATAGCACTTTGTCTGGAAACGATTTGTTTACGAGTAATCCAATATCGTACAGTAGGGAAGCACGGTAGTTAGCGGACGATATTTTAGCAGTTCTAGCGTTTCGACCCAACACTAGGTTGAGTGGTTTGTTCCATTTAAACCTACTTTAGGGTTGTTCCATTAGTTGTGTACGGTTGTTTCCATTACTGTAGTTTCACTACTGTACATCCACTAGGAATATCAATTTCAGAACGTTTGCGTGCTTTGACATACGCATTACGATTTACGTAAAAAAAAGTCAGGTACACGTATTCCAGTGCAGAATACACTGACATGCACCTAATGTATGGTCTTGCGGACGGAAATGCTGTGGAAGCAAGAAGACTCTACCAAGAACGCTTTCCGAATAGACGTTTGCCAAATAACCGAACATTTGTATCTGTCGACAGACATTTGAGGGAGCGTGGTTCCTTTGGCCGTCAAACAGGACAAGGGCGGCCTGTAGCACATTCTCCGGATGAGGAGGATGTGATAATTGACATCATACATGATGAACCACAGACAAGCACCCGTCGTATTTCTTCCATGGTACACATTCCGCACTCATCTGTTTGGCGCATTCTTCACCGTCAGCTTTTGCATCCATACCACCTGCAACTGGTTCAGACACTAAACCCAACGGACTATCCACAACGCCAATGGATACAACGTCGTCATGCTGCAGACCCTAGTTGTCTCAGCCAGATACTTTTCACGGACGAAGCATCCTTCACCCGGACAGGAATCGTAAATTCTCACAACCAGCACCATTGGGCAGATGCTAACCTGCACGTTACCAGAGCTCGAGCGCATCAAGAGCGTTTCTCCGTGAACATTTGGTGTGGTATCGTCGGAAATAACTTAATTGGCCCTTATGTGTTGCCGCCACGATTGACTGGGCGAACGTATCTTTTGTTTCTGCAGAATGCATTGCCAGAATTACTGGAAGACGTTCCTCTTTTGATAAGATCTAACATGTGGTTCATGCATGATGGCGCTCCAGCACATTTCAGCCATGTTGTGCGAGCACACCTTAATGCTGCATACACGAATCGGTGGATAGGTCGAGGTGGACCGGTAGCCTGGCCTGCAAGATCACCCGACCTTAATCCCTTGGACTTTTTTCTGTGGGGTCATGTGAAAACGATCGTCTACAGCACAGAAGTTCCTAACATTATGGATCTGCGACAACGAATTGAAAATGCATGCCAAACCGTTCGTAATGCTGGCAACGAACTCTTCCATGACATCAGACGGTCGCTCATGCAAAGAAGCCGAAGCGTGCGTGCGAGCTGGTGGCAGGCACTTTGAACAATTCCTGTAATTTGGAGCCACGGGTTTAGTTGGCTGTATCGCGTAAATAAATCGTTTCCAGACAAAGTGCTATAGAACATTTTCGTCTTCTTTTGACCTGAAGAATATGTCACTAAATTTATTGTACATAATTTTGAAACACCCTGTATATACAATCCGCGAGTTGGGACTAGCTTACCTGATATAATTTGCAAAAAGGCATATAGAAATTTAATGTCCATGCTGACTCAGATCTAGCATCAGGAAGATTACAAAAAAAATTTCAATAAAATAATTTTGGCGTTGTTTGGGTTCATTATGCTTTCAAAGTGCTTTATCTAAATGAAAGGGAGAATTTCTGTTGAGGTGACTGTGCATTTTAATCAGCACAGCAATATTCGGATTCCTGACAACCAAGGTTAGGTTAGCATTTCAAAGAGAACACTTTCAGAATGCCCCAATCTTCTAGGACTACAACTGCCGAATGTCTAGGGCTAGAACATGTGAATGTACGGGAGCTCAAAAACCCCTTTCTCTTTGAAATGGCACAAAGTCTCCAGATTTGAATCGTAAAAATGAAATAAGAAACCAGTTGGAAGAAAGAGTAAGACGTCAACACAGAAAGTTGTTAGAAAATCTTGAAGAAAATTTTGAAGACTTGCATTTTGCTCCTATTTTTGTATTTTTGTATGTTGTATGATAATGTTCCTATTAATTTTTTGTTAGATTAACCAAACTGAAAAGATTAGTACTATGGGAAAGGACACGTTAGTAGGAATAAAATCAGAAGTTTTAGTCTAAAATTCCATTGAATCAGAAAGTATTGAATCAGTGAATAGGCACTTGCTTTAAAATTCTAGGCTTGATTTCCAGCCGCGCTTTCTTATTCCATTCAGAAGAAAATGGTAGGATCTAATTTGAGATAAAGTTCAGATCATTGATTTTGAGCAGACTAAGAGTCACATCGATATATGCCGCTATATAGCTAATGAAATAAAGAAATTTCTCAAACTTCTATTCCACGGCTTTTGCATTTGCATGACCAAAGCTACGTTAAAAATAACTAGAGCTTCACGCTTCATTTTTGCAGTGCAATATGTCTCTTATTAGCCAGTATTTTTTCATTAAATACCATCATAAAACCCTTCACTCTTTAATATCGAAATAAATTCTCGACCTAAAAGGAGCATTAAAAATTAAAAAACGTCAAAAAAGATTTAATAATGTATCTTTTAAAATCTCCTTTTAAAATTCAGCCCGGCTTACAATATTCATAGGGATTTCAAAGCTTACGATGTATATAATGCAACTAAATTTAATATTCTATTACGAATACATATTATTAATGATTTATGACAACAACGTTCAAATATATTATCGGATTCGGATTGTAAGTTAATATATTTAATGCAAATCAATAGAGAATGCATTAGGAGCACCGTTCAGAGAGATGTACATTGAAAAATGCAATTCACTCAACAATGGAAGAAACTGTTGTTTCTGACGAAAGTATTTTTATTGTAAAGAGCGACAGCAATTTAGAAATACGGCTTAAGTTGAAACTGGGATAAAGCTGCAAAGACGGATAGGCGTATAAACGTGTTCGCTCACCTGAGATAAGATATCTGAACAAGGAAGGCTGCTCTGAGCTTTTCTTTCCTCCGGATAGCACATCCCTATAGGTGAAAAGATTATTCGAGCTTGCAAGATTTACAGGAAAAGATTATGCAGGAAGCTAGCCCTCTCCATCTCCTTTAACACACACATATCAAAACCAAACCCCCTATTTATGTTAAAGCGTGCGTGTTTGCGTGCAAATTGTAGGCTCTTTTAAGCAAAGATATTAAATAACGTTGACAGGGCATTTCCTTACATAGGAAAAAAAAACGAGACCCTCTCAGGTCGTTGTTATATTTTCAAAGTTTAAGTGCCGGGTTATTACAAAAGTAATAATCTTGCTCCATTAATTTACCGTTTTGTAATCTAGTAGGATAATAAATTAGATATTTCAGATTTAATATTTTGTTATATAGCAATGTACAGTAATAACGCGAACACGGAATAACCCTGTGAACATTTCCGTTTATAGATTCTCTAATTTCCAAACCGATATTCTTTCACCAGTCAATCATTCCGAGCAGCGGAAACCGGCGTTGATAAATTTGACTTTTTTTTTTCCATTTTCCTTTTCCTCATTTCATTCTCGGTCTACAATGAGGAAAAAAAAAGGAAAAAGAGAGGGCTCGAAAAAAAAGGGAAAAAGATTCCTCATCGTCGCAGGTTTTCCTATTTGTTCACGGACAACACGTGCGATAAAGAGAGCAGGAGTGATTGCAATTTTTCATACGTCACATCCTGCCAATGCAACACGGCCACGTGGTTTCTCTACAGCGAGATAAGAATGGAATCGTCTAACATCAAGACAGAAAATAGAGTCGAAGAATTATTGCCCCCGCCCAATGGCAGCTAGTCTATCTGCTGAGAAATGAGAGCACTATGCAAAAGAACCTCCGCCAGTCTGACACCCGACGCCATTGTGCTGGAACACATCGCTGGCAACGATAAGGAACGAGAGTGTGCCGGCGCAGTAAATAAAAGTTTATATCCAACCTGGAATGCCGTATTTTATGCGCCCGGTCCCATGCAAAATACTTCACATTTTCCACATGATTTTATGAGTTTCCAAGAAAGAATTCCCGCCCACTCCCCTCTTCTTCCTTTTCTCCTTCTCTCCATTCAAAACTCACTCTGAGCCCATCGCTCCAGAAAATTCTGCCATAGACCCACGAAATAGATTCCACTCCTTTTAACAAATAATTATTATAAATAAATATAATCTTTATAAAAACCTCCTTTCCAAGATATATAGTTTCCCCCCTACAATCCTGAAAGTTATGAGATGATTACTCCGATTAAATATCTTACAATGACGGAGGTATAAATAGATTAACATGTTTACAAACAAGTATAAATCATTCTGTAATGTTGCAAAGTAACTTTATGAACTCATTAATACTCAACAGTAAATCACGTCAATCGATAATTAGACAGCGATTGTTATTGGAAATTGATTATTTCTACTCGCCCGATGATAATAAATAAGTTATTAAACTTAATTATTATAAACATTTCTAAAAGTATATAGGTGCAAAGTATCTCCGCAAATGGTAAAAAATATTCTATTATCATTAACTGAATCAATGAAGGAGCCCAATTCCCTTTTTTTTGAAAAATCAAAGAAAACGATTTTGAAACTTATATTCTCATATAAGAGATCACTCATATACGTGTAACTTTTAATTCCAAACAAAAATTTTAATTTCGGTCGTTATGTTCGTTACATAACGTGGTCGTACGTGAAAACTCAAAGTGATAAAATATAGATCCCTCTTGGAATTAGGGATTCATTGATATCCATCGCTAAACTTTGAAATACCTGGCTATATGCAGATATTTTTTGAAGTGACATACGCAAATAAGCATCTTAAAATCTAAGGTGAGTGGGTACGCCTTTTGTAGTAAAGGAAACTGTTCCAATTAGAGATACTTGAGTAGCAATCGTATGATCACATTACTAAAATATTTATTCGGGCAATCTAATGAACTATCAAGACGGGCAAAACCAAGAATCCAAGATTTATGCAGCTGCTATGATACTGTGATTTTTTCCTACAATTGTTGAGAACGGTACACACCTAAAAAATATCGGGCCAACTTAATCCTGTAGCCCAGCTACAGCAACTGAGAATACTTAGCGGTCAATGCGCTATGGAGAGAATTGTACATATCAACAGGCCAACTACAGAACAATTTCGGTTGGTTGGTTTGTTTGGAATTAACGTCCTTTTCAACTGCTATGGCCATTTCAGGACGGCGTTATTGGGGGCGCAAATTTTGCTTCGCAAGGGTTCTTTAACGTGCAGCCGGCAAACGACTACACGAGATCAACGGCTTTACTTCCCTTCCGAAGGTAGTGCGTGATCTCGGCCCGGGCATTAGAGGCGATCAGGCAACCACTGAGCCACCGAGGTCGATGAACAATTTCGAAATGAACTACGTGTCGACATTGTCCGGTATCTGATATAACAATAGATTCCCGTACCATGCCTTTTAGCACAAAAGAATTGTCTGCAATGCAATAGTCAATTTAGATCCTAATCCGATTCAGCATACACTGACAAGGGAATCCCACATAGCCTATCAGATGCTTTAAGAATGGAGTCCTTGTATGGCTGTGTGTGCTCAATTTTTTTCGTTTTCGCGGTTTATTTTGAAAGAAACAAAATTTCGCACTCTCTTATTTTGCAAGCATCTATAGTATCGTCAGGTGAGTAACATATTTCAATATGGTGGAAATCTGTGACATACATGTTCGAGGGGTTTCTCTGTGAGTGACCGGTATATTAGGAACAACCATGACTATGCAAATCCGTTGGCGTAGCAATTACTACATATCAGTTGGTCACGTGACAGTCGGTACCAACTTAAAACGAGAACACACCTGTCAACTGCAAGTGGTGTGACTAACACCATGGGGAAAACAAAGGATCTGAGCGGGATGATAGTCGGTACCCGGCGAGATGGACTGAGTATTTCCGAAGCCGCACGTCTTCTAGGCTCTTCCCGAACAACCATTTCAAGGGTTTACCAGGACTGGTTAAACAACCAAAAAACAACCAGCCAGAGACAAGCCTGGGTCGCAAACGACTCGTTGATCCAAGGGGTTGGGAACAGTAATTGTTCGAAATGACCGCCATTTGCTTCATAGCACAATTCGCACAATAATCGTATTTTACAAAGGGGTTGAATACCATGGAATCTCCTTGACGAAGTTTGTCCTAAGACTTTTCAACAAACAAGCACGTGCACCTTGAAATTTCTTTGCAAACAACTACTTTAAAAGTTATTACAGTAGATTTCTTGTGTTAATTGTTAAAAATAAAATAATCTAGGCCTACCAACGCACACTGCGTCCCGGTGTCACTTGATTGTTCAATGCAGTATTGTAAGTAAACGGAGCTTCGGGGACCCCATGTTCATATGACAAAAATACTTCTAAGGACCTCTTCTATCATCTCCCAAAAAATCTGTACTCAATTCAAAAACACCCTGTATATATCAATGCTTATTTTCATATACTTAGCTAATAAACCGAACTTTTCTTCTAATATTAAACGATAGAATTTATTTCCACCTACACGCACCAACATCGCATGTTATTTAAAGTTAAATCTCTCTGTCTCTCTACACAGCCCATGACCAAAACCATCTACCTCCATGACATGTTCACATCATGAAATCACACAGGCAGAGCTTAACGATGGAATGGAAGTATGCTAGCTGAATATTGCTGGTCTGTTATCAGGGACACACCAATAGATGCTTAAAAGAGGAAACGGCCAAAAAAAATCATTTTAGTGTTTGTGTTTTCTATAGAGGAAACGGCAAAAAAAAATCATTTCTCTGAGAAGTAGGTCTCCTACAAAAACGGTACTTGGTGGACCCTTTTGGTTTTGATATAAGAATCAAGCACTTTTCGTTTATACAGAATCACATAGTTTCATATAAACGACAGAAAAAAAGTTCAAATTTGTTGTACAGTGTAATATACGTATTCCATATACAAAGAACAGTCCAAAAATTAACCAGAGTTCCTTAACAATATACCAAATTTTTAAATTTCATAGCATTTAATAAAATGACGATAAAGAACATGTTTAGCATTTAAAATCGCACGTAAAATAATAAACGTCAGACTAAGCTGGCCTGCAGCGACGGAATGGAAAATAAGCTGCTATGTATAAGCCGAGTGAGATATAACACTAAAAATAATTCCGAATCCGACACATTTGAAAAAGTTGACTTGAATAAGTTTGAAGATTTACAGTGTCTGATATAAAGATTAATGTTACATCCTATAATCAGACAAATCTCTAAATCAGTTCTTGCTATTTGAATTATTAGAAAAAAAAAGACAGAAGCTTTATTTTATAAAATTGTGTAAAAGAATGCTCATTACAGTATATTGCTGCACATTTAATTCCAAATTCATGTCCGTGAATAGTTGGCAATAGAATGCACACACATAGGGCTAGCAATATCCTGAATTCCGGAGTCAATAGCCCTACCACACTCACAGCTGTCAATACTTCGGCATCGCCTGTCATTTGATACTCTGCAAGAATAGTAATTCAGAGACAGGCAGGATTGGAAGATTGACTCGCAAGACTAGAGAGTTCACCATTAATCGTGCTCTGCATCCCCGAAGTGATGTCGCAAGGACAACAATAGAGAAAGATAATAAAACCTTGCTGTGTATTTCAGGGGAAGTCATGAAGATACGTTGAAAGAAGTCGACAACAGGAGCATTTTGAAACTTACAGAATCAGTCTACAGAATTGAACGTTGAGAAAGAGTCGGAAAAGATAGTTGGGCAAGCCGATCCATCGTTAGCACCTTAAGAATATTAAACAGAAACAACGACCGAGCTGAAGTTTATTTTTGATTTAGTTGTATCATTTTTAATATTTTTTAAATGTTTTATATGATAATTTAGGGTTAAGATTTTGCAACAAATGATCAGTTTTTTTATGTACAATAAAATAAGAATTTTAAATTTGACGCTGGTTAAAATTTCTTCCAATATTTCTACATATTCTTGGAAATTTATATAGTAGATTTTATGAAAGCAAAATAGTAAGATTATTTTTAATAAAAACTTAGCCAAGCAGCTGTGAAACTATATGAATTCTGGTCAATCACAGAGATTAATAAAACTAAAACTGAAAATGAACTAATGTATTATATATAGTAATGGCAATAAAAAAGGATTTAACAGTGAATATGCAACATCTTTTGTTATAATAATCAATCGTAAAACTATTTTCTCAATATCATAAAGTCTGTTGATGAATCAAAATATATAAAGCATGTTCAAATGAAAGTGATAAGCACTGCTGTGGGAAGTTACGTTAGGCTTATGCTCTTATTTCGTTTGTGTTACAATGGACCCTCCTATTAAATTTCCGTCCAAAACTGACCAACGATTGGTGATAATGTTTCTGACAGCTGAGGACATTCCACCAGTTGACATTCATGCTCGGATGTTGAATGTTTATAGAGAAGCATGTATCTCGAAAGCAACCGTGGTGGGTTGGGCCAAAATGTTCCATAATGGTCGTGTGGAAACGGCTATAAACCACGTCCGAGCCAACCAAACGTGGTCATCACTGATCAATTGAAGACAGACATGGATAAACCAATTCGTGAGGACAGGCGGATCAGCACACGGTCACTTGCGAAGGATCACAACGTGAATATTGGTTATGCATATGCTGTAGTGAAAAGCCTGGGATATGGCAAGGTCTGCTGTCAGTGGGTACCCCAAATGCTCACGGAAGAGCACAAAGGGCTGCGTTTCGGCTGGGGGAAGCGTTTTTGGATCATTGCAGTCGTGAGGGGGAAGCGTTTTTGAAAAACATTATCGCGGTAGATGAGACCTGGTGCCATTATTGGTAACCCTGCGGAAAGGTACCCACAATGCAGTAGAAGCATCCATCATCACCACTGCCCAAAAAATTCAAGTCGCAAAGTTCGGCCGGGAAGGTTATGCTTACGTGTTTCTTAGATTCCGACAGTCCTCTGCTTTTGGAGTTTATGGAACCCAAAACCCATATTAATGCTATCGTATACACCAAGACACTGCAGAACTTGCGTCACGCTGGGAAAAACAAGCGTCCTGGTAAGCTCAGTGATGGGGTGATCCTCCTCCAGGACAATGCTATAACTGGAGGTTGCGAGACTGGTGCAGGAAGCAATAACAAAAATGCGGTGGCAAGTTCTGTCACACCCTCCTTATAACCCGGACCTTTCACCATGTGATTTTCATGTGTTTGGTCCTTTAAAGAAGGCACTTAAAGGTCGACGATTCGCCAGTGATGAGGAGGTTAAGGACGCTGTTTCGGGCATGGTTCACAGAACAGCAGAAAACAGACTTTTTGCGGACGGTATTAGCCGATTGATGCCCCAGTGGGAGTCCTGTATTGCGGCAGGTGGAGTTTTTTTTTTAGGACTGCGCGTCTATAATAGCGACTATAAGATGTTCTTGTTTCATATAAACAAAGGTAAATATTAATACTTTCATTTAATCCGTCTCAGTGCCCTTTGAATCACTTTCATTTGAACATGCCATATAATAAAATTGGGCTCGAAAACATTTACCGTTTTTTAAAGTTTAGTTAATTATTTTTCATGAATATAAAAGAAAATAACGATCCTTCAGATGACTCATTTTTATGCCATCAATGAGATTCAATGTAAAAAATTTCAAATTTCAAACTGCATATTCATCGATAAGTGAATAACGATATAAATGTGATGAATATATACATTTTTACATAATTAATACTATCTCTGCATTTTAAGAGATAAAAATAAAATTCTTATGGTTATATAACAATTCAAAATATTATCTTATACGTACTTAAGTCCTGTAGATTTTTTATGAAAACATCGTTCACTTTTGCCTATTCTATCTTTGTACGTAAACAACTTATTCGTGGAACACTTCATTTGCTCCTTCTCACTTACTCTCCTTGTCATATTTCATGCACAGCTCAATCCACCATCACTCTAGTGGTTATGAAGATATATAACAAAAAAAGCAATAATAACAAGAATAATGGTTCCTCGTAAAAGTCGACCCAAGGGCCACTCTTAGCATTCACTCTTTATTATGATGCACTCATTCCTCAGCCAATAACCAAAGGTTGAGGTCGTTGGAGCCACTAGCGACTTGAATCGATCCATTTTTTATCTCCTCCGCCCGCTATACTATCTGCTACGGTAGATAGGGATCGAGTACATACTTATCTCAAATCGTATTTTAACGGTACTGCGTAAATCACTGACCTTCCTTCATAAGGTTATTTAAGTGCCCTTATAATTTTCTCCCTGTTCAATACGGAATTGAGACACCTGAATTCTAAAACCTTTTTAAAAATAAATTTAAATCTATGTTAGTTTTCTCAAATTCTTGATATTTAACTTTTACTAATATAGTATGCGTGGTAGGCAATGATCTTTAAATGAAAAGCACTTTGTGTAGATTTGGGTAAAATTTCTTCATATAGTTTCAGATTTTTTTATATAAATCAATAAGTTTTGTTATTAATGCAATAATACACTGCCTATTCCAATGTGTTCAATAACAAAAAGGGTTTTAAACTGTTTGCTTCACATTTGTATGGCAATACGCCTATCCTTTTATCCCAGAGCGTTATTTACCGTGAAGAGAGGCAACTCACACGCCATTGTATCTCGCATTACTTTTATATTTTGGTCTAAAGTAAAGCTGTGAATCCAAAATACATAAGATTAATACTCTGTAAGAAAATTATTATTATTCACGTTTGCATAGCTTTTTGTCCATACAAGAATCAAAACTTATGAATAATACTTTTGAACTGTAGCTTACTTTGATGAACTATCGAAATAACGATCAGTGCTTACTTCTCCGATCTCACTTCATTCATTTAACAACATTCGTTCATTTAAAGAGTAAATAATTATTTACTGCTGACGATTAAAATAATTTCTCATTTTGGTCACATACCGATGGTCAAATGGATGTTCGATGAGGGTCTGTATATATGAAACCGGAATTTTCCCATACATGGCGCTAGCTGTCAATGTAGCTACCGTCAAACCGCGTCGTTGGCGCCATTTTCTTACTCTGATATCTGACAAAAATTTTCAACTCACAATAATACGAGTTTCATACAACAGCATAGTTGTAATAGTGTTGAACATGTCGAATTTTGTGCCTGGAAACTACGATTTGCGGACAGCATTGCTTTTCTGTTACAATTTGAAGAAAACTGCTGCAGAATCGCATCGAAAGCTTGTCGAAGCATGTGGTGAGCATGCTCTTGGTAAATCATAGTTCTTTGAGTGGTTTAAAAAATTCAAAAGTGGCGATTTTGACTTGAGAAACGAAGAACGTTGAAGGCACAAATTCTGAAACCTAGCGAAACCGTTAATACTGAACGCTACCGACAATAAATGATTGATTTGAATCAAGTTTTGCGTGAAAAACGACCAGAATATCAAAAAAGGCAACACAAATTGATTTTGCTTCATGATAATGCACCATCACACTCAGCAAAACTGGTTAAGGAAACGATTGAGGCGTTTAGTTGAGAAATACTTTCGCATGCGCCTTACTCACCAGACTTGGCTTCGTCTGATTACTACTTATTTGCATTGATGGAACACGTACTTGCTGAGCAGCGCTTTACTTCTTATGAAAATGTACGAAAATGGCTCGATGACTGGTTTGCCTCAAAAGAGCAACAGTTTTTTTGGCGTGGAACCAACAAATTGTCAGACAGGTGGAAAAAAATGTATAGCCAGCGATGGACAATACTTCGAATAAAATATTTTTTTATCATTTTCACACGATAAACGCGTATTTTCCAAATAAAAATTCCGATTTCATATATACATACCTGGTATACAGAAATATGGTACAATAGAATAATATGATTGGATAAAATACAATGAATGGCCTGACAAAGTGAATGAGTAATATGGTCTACCTATATCCAGTCATTGTACGCAGACTATATTACTATTATGTACAAGATGATCCAAAGTAAAATATTTTTATTCTGCTCCGCTGCAGAAATAATCAATCTTTGAAATGCCATGATATTCAAGCATGACTTAAATTAGACCGGCAAAGCCGCGAAGAGGCACATTCTGTCTCTTTCATACTTGTCGCTCGGTAAAGGGAAGCAGAAATGTAATAGCGGAAATTTTGATTTAGGTTATTATTAAATTTAGTTGAGAAAGCATGTCCATTGCCCATGAGTTATTTTTTTAATTAGTGCGCAAATTTTTTTCAACACCTAAAAAATTATGAAATTTGGCTAACATTAACTTCGTTCGCACATTATTTCAATTTGAAATACCCGCTCGTGATAATTTATTCGTTCTAGGACTTGAAATATTTCTGCAATTTATGATCAGTTGCAATGATAAATAAAATGTATGACGTGTAATAGAAACTTTATTTTAACATTTACAAAACGCGTTACGTTTTCTCTTCCGCTATTATTTGATGAATGTGAAGCGGCAACCAGCAAAAGTTAAACAGATCTCAATAATTGCCTCCTGAAAAATGTGCTGCGTGAGGCACAGATTGTGATGTTCTCAAACAAACAAAGCATGCATCAGCAGTTGATGTAAGGCAGAATGGTAAAATATTCCACTGTGAACAATGGGAAAAAGATTTTCGAAACAAACGGTTCCAAAAATTGGCACCAGATAAAGATCGTTTTCGAAACATCATGTGAGTTTACGAGATCAGCCGAAAACATCATTTCACGATCACGATCGTTTTATGACATCGTCATTATCCAATTTCTCCCGCTTGCAATGCCAAATCTTCCCTGGGTGATTTTTAGAATAAATTTCTTTATTTCATAAATTAGAAATATTTACATATAAAATTTGTAATTCTTCCATGTACAAAAAAATGATTTCCCTTAGAAGAATTTCGGACATTTTAATGAAAACTTATCTAAATTAGAGACTCATATCATCTTTAAAAAATAAGCTTCGACTATTATGCACCAATCATATAACTTCAAGGAAAGAAAGCGTCAGAATTTTCTTATTTTTCCATTAAATAAATACTGCGAAATTTTCAAACGAATATTTCATAAATGATTCTATCTGCTAATTATTGAGGATTATCTGATATTAGTTTTTTTTATTTAAATTCGGAAAAAAATTAACACAACTTACTTAATCCTTTAATTAAACACTGAAAATTTTATGCTCTTTAATTCATGTAGATTTTATGAAAAAAATCCACTTACTCAACCACTACAAAACTCATATTTAAAGCATAGTTGACTCTTTAAACTAAAGACTAAGAAGCAGAAGTAAACTGGACGTTTTAATACTGCTGAAAAGTAAGCCTTAAATAAAACAAAGAAGAAGGTGGGAAGGGCTTTTTAGCGGAACCTCTAGTCGGTTGCTTGAGTGTTAATTGGTCGCTGATTAGAACAAGGTCCTCGCCTGACGGGTGACAATTGCCTTGCGCCGCCAAATTACACGCTTGTCTGTTCAAGGCGCACGGAGGAGGACTCATTCAGCGGGCAGCAACAGACACACACACATACACCGGGCAACAAACGCAGCCAGTTTCCTCCCCACCATCTACCCCTCTTTAGAACTCCCACTACCAATTCATCATAGAATGAGGTTAAAAGAGGGGCTGCATAAGCCACAATGCTAAATCCGTTCACACTCTCGGCAAGCAGTTCTTGCGAGATTCCTTGCTTAAAAGATAATGAAAGGCAATTGGAAAGTTTAGATTTTTAACTAAGT
>JAHWFO010092776.1:4416804-4514102 GCA_023313115.1 Rhysida immarginata | reverse complement strand
CTCTCTCTCTCTCTCTCTCTCTCTCTCTCTCTCTCTCTCTCTGAAAACTGAAATATTTAACATCAGGGTTAAAGGTAGACAGAAGTACTTGGAAGGATGTACAGGGTAATCCTCAAATTATGGTTTACAAAATGTACTGTATCATTGTTATAAATAGAAAATCTGAGGTAGAAAAAGATATCTTGGTGATTACAGAAGACTGATTACGATATTTGGTAAAGATTTATTGCGCGAATGCTGCGGATCACGTGCACGTGCGCGTGACAGAATGATGCTATTACATCCGCATTGTTGTGTTTCATTCCAAAGCAGTAAATATCATGAAAATATGTCTCCGAAAATCGGATCTTACAGGGAAGGGTACATTACTGCCCTTTCTGACGCTAATAACAGCTATTCTGCTGTAATTAGCTCATGTAAAACACGAAATTCTCGGTTTCGAAGAAAGGCACATCGGCAGTATTGAATGGAAAAGGATAATCCCGAAGGATTAATTCCTCCAACTGGCAAGAAACAGGAAAACTCTCGAGTTCCCATAAACCAAACACCACACTTCATTCGAAAGCTCAACCAGCCTATACTGTGCGAAACTCCAGCAATTCAAAAAAAGAAATCACAAACATTGTAGGAACTTCACAGGCTACCATAAAGAAAATAATAAACAAATATTTGTCACTGGAAAAGCATCACAAGAGTCTGTTCATAAGCTGCTGCCACGAACCGCCGCAGAAAGGAAGAAGAACTACCGGAAGCAGTATGACGTTACTTGGAAGCAGAAAGATGGTAGTACGTTGTCACTTTGGATGAAGCCTACGTCTACTTGGCAACCTCGCCCAATTTTTTCTCATCCACGTGGGAGAGAAATCATATCAAAAGTGGTCCGAGGATGTAAGGAAATTTTTTCAAAAGGATTTATGGTGATAGCGGGATACTCAGTCTAATTTTCCACGAGGAAATCCCTGCATTGTAAGGAGAGAACCAAAGCAAAGTTTGGCTACATCAAGACAAAACTTCCAACCATACATCTAATTCGACCCTTCAATTTATGTTGGATTTGGAAGACGAAACTAGAATTCACGTTATATCCTTTCATGATATCCCTATCAAGTGACCAAATTTCTGTGGCTCTGGATTATTGAAACGAGCCCTTGCTCGACGCCGTCCAACTACCATTCAGGGTCTCTGGAAAGCTTGCAAACAGGAATGGAATAACATCGGCCTCGCCCTTCTGCAGACATCTCATCGATAGAAGATACGGTGCACGACAATAGTGCACAATCAAGGTCACCAAATAGAATACGATCGTTGCTGACGAAGGGGGTTTTCTTCGTAAACTTTCTCCTCCAAATCGTTACCATAGATCGTAAATCAACCTTCTGTATACTGGAACAGGACATATGTAACCTTGCACAATTTCAAATGAAAATAATAATAAAAGAAATAAAGAAATATACGCAGATATAAGATATACAGAGTTCGGACTAAATAACGGAAATAATTCGTAAAGTGAGAAAAATCTTGATGTATTGCCATCTTCAGCATGCAATACAACCTGAATTCGTCTGAGAATGGAAACATACAAGTTCTGAATGGAAGATGCAGGAGTAGGGTATCAGCTCAGAACTCAAAGCAGTCCAAAGCAGAATATAACACACTCCATTTTAAAGATTTGGCCCTTAAATCCAAGATTAGACACTACCAGAGGGATGGCCGAGAGCATTTTCATTCTTCTTCTATACAGGCTTTGTACAAATGGCATTACAAAAATGCAGATTTAGTATTCATTTCAAAAATTCTCTACTGGTTATTTGTTTATTATGACGGAAATAAGGTTAACGATACATGTGTTCGTCCAAAATCAAAAAGGAAGGAGAGCAAAGAAGAACAGAGTCACTTTCGTTAGAACTTGCTTTCTTAGATGACACAGTGCCCTCTTTAACCTCTTTTGTCTTGCTCAGTCAACTTATAAATCCGTCCAGTACAGTTTTTAGTATAACATATTTCCCTTTAACTTTCAATACCGCAGCTATGGACACCTCATACTAAGTAGCATATTTGTGCTCTGGTTAAATTGAGGCCAAGCTCTAAAAATATTCCAAAACAAGAGGAATTCCATAAAAGCGTTAATATTTAAAACATGTTTACAAAGTACACACTACAAAAAGAAAAAAATGTAGTGTACTATTTCAGAAAAGAAGACCACATTACTGTTTTTTCCATTATTATGTCCAACGTTTTCATATTTTGTGCATTAATGATAGAAATAATCACTCAAAGATTTTTAAATTAACAAATATCTTTTGTAATTATTCTATGTGCGTAAAGAAGTTTCAACACGCACTGCATATCTGTTAAACTTCCATTAATGCAATTACAATGAATCCCTAAGTATAAAGCAATCGGATATAAAACCACTTAAAGAAAATCCTCTTTAAATACCAAACTTCTTCATCTCATAGTTTGAAAGTAAAACTGAACTCGTGTAAATTTAAAAAAGTTAAACGAAAAGAAACCTTCAGATTCCTCAACATCAGATTTTATTATCGCGCCTTAATTTAATTTGCAATCAACTGTCTCGGTAACATTTTAATAGCTTGAGACAACAGGTTGCTTCGTGTTGCATTCTCCTGAACAGAAAGAGCTGCAGCTCTTATATATCATCTCTGCAAACCTCATTCCACATCATCTCATTAAATTTAAAGAGAAAAGAATCTCTTTTAACACTTAAAAGCGCCCTTCATTTACTTACCCTCTGACCTTTAAGGACCCCAACTCCTTCAAGGGTCTTCCAATACATTAGGACAACCTCACTGCTGCGAATCCAAATGCAATGCGCGGAATTCGTTAGTCAACACAGACAGCCCACTCGGTTGTCTATAAGTTTTTAAAAAGTGCTTTAAATGATTGTTTTCTAAAGAATAATTAAAATTTTAAGAGACATAAAATAATCATAAATTTAATTTCTTTTTGCCACATAAAAGCAAGGAAAATTCTTTCTGGCGCTACATTTTTTGCGGGTTTATTAAAAAGTAAAAAAAAAAATCGAATTCAATCAACCACCTGTAGAGCACTCCGGCGTTTAAGGGTGAACTCTTGAAACAATATTTATTAAAATGGATAGAATCAAAAAAAGTGTTAATGGAGAGAGAGAACAAGAACGAGAAAGGGAAGAGAGGGTTGTCTTTCTTCATTCTCTTCTCTGCATGTCTCTTCCCATTTTTCCTCTTTTCCTTCTCCTTTATTAACACTGATAGTTTTATGCAGAGCCCCATCTGTTTCGAAGCAATCAGCTCCATTAGAGGGCCCTTTTTTTAAATTTACCTTTTCATTTAAAAAGTGGGAGGTGGTGAAGGAGAAGGGAGGGACGGAGGAAAGGAAGAAAAAAGTCAGTGGAAAATGGAAGACAATTCGAGAGCGAAACAGCAGTAGAGAGAGAGAGAGAGAGAGAGAGAGAGAGGCAGGCGGGGGGAGCAGGAAATTAAATTGTTTCGAAGGAAGAGACGAGAAAGCTGCCCGGGCGCTGCTATTACGGGGACTAAAAAGGAAGCTGGAGCCAGGAAATTGGAGAGAGAATCGAGCGTCTGTAAAGGTGTGTGGGTGAGCGGGTGTGTGTGCTCGTGCTCTGGTCAGCCTAACGGGCGGTGACGTAATCGAGAGGCAAAACCGTTCTTTCGTAAATCGCCTTCAAAAAATCAACAGATTGGAAAGAGACTCAAGCTCCTCCGAGAGAGAAAGAGAGAATCGAAATCTATGATGGGTCTGTGCTAGGAAAAAAAAAGAAAAGGCCGGAGAACTCCACTCCCTCAGTTCACTAGATTCTAAAAGCCACAGGAGGAAAAAAAATAAAGTTAACAGTTTGAAATTGAATCGAAAATAGATTCAATTTTAACAGTGGAAAATAAAAAGCATTTCTGAATAAAGCATCTATTTTACAGATAATAGATAGTGGTTGCCGGCAATCATGAGACCGGCGAAAACTGCGCTACATTTTATAAACTGCGGATGGATGAGATGGGAATGGAAAATGCGAAACGAAATTTTTTCTTGAATTGAATTCCAGATTTTATATTCAGAGTGAAGGGAGTTTTTCCATTACTTTTTTATGAACCTGGTAAATTTTTTGATATTTCATCTTTGCAATCAACTGGGCCAAACACGGAACACGACATGAATAAACCGAAATTTCAGAACCTAATTCATTCTTTGTTAGATAAAAATCTTATAAACGCATCAAAAACATTAATTATGACAACTAACGATCTTTTTTCCCATTATTCACAAATCTTTAAGGGAATTTGTCATTTTTTATCCTAAACCGGGAAATCTCCAATTTATTTTAAACTGAATCAGTTGTTAGCTAGTTAAATTCAAAATATGCGAAAATTACATGGAAAATTTTTTTGCTGATAACATGTACCAGAACTTTGATTTGTATACAGAAAAATACTTTAGAAACTATTTGTTCATTGATAATTATTCCCATCTTACGCTTAAGAAATCACATTAAAAAAAACTCATTTTGGTAGATTCTGATGGCAGATTCAAGAGATGGCCGTTGGTAGGGTTACGAATGAGGCGGTCAAAATTTCGTGTACGGCTGCCAAATTTTGTGGGGATCATCAACCATTTTTTCTTAGTCCCTTTGCAAAATCACTTTTGCTGTACGTATATGCTTCATATGTCAAATGCCTTCACTGTAATAATCCATCGATTGTTCGGAAATTTACACCAAAAAAATGACTTCATCTTCGCTGCCAAATCGCCTTCATCGAAAATGTTATTGAGCACGAGATCTGGTGAATACAGAGGTTTTGCGATATATGTTATCCTTTCGGGTTGCGAAAGGTCGGCTTCGGTGACATTCCTCATCTTGTGGATTCAATCTCCTCATTTAACTTGCGCAAATGGTTCCGCTAATATTCCCCAGCGGAATATTTTGCCTTTTGATAAAAATATGTTATGATGACACTAGAGCACTCCGAAAACACTGGCAGCATCAGCTTCCATTGTTTGCTCATGCCCTTTGCCTCCGGGTCGCATTTGGTACGCTTAGCATTCGTTCATGATCACTAATCAATCAAAAACCTCCTCATTCGCTTTGTACAGCGCCAAAATGTCCTTGAAAGATGTTTTCTTGCACGAACATTAGAAGGGGTTGGACCCACCTTGGGGAGATCTTTGACATGTTCATACAGAATTGTCAAACCAATCCGGTATAACGTCTACATAATGGCTTCTATGGTTAGCCCATGAGAACGAGGGCGGCTTCTTTTTTCACTGCACTTCTTGAATGGTCGGTTTACCATTTCTTAATTGTCTAACATGAAGGACAATCAATCCCATACACAGAATTTTCTCAGAATGCATTTGGAGCGCCAACTGTCCACCGTGTTCTTTCCGTAATTTTGGTGCCAACACGCGCATTAATACGTACAAGCGGCAAATCTGAAACCCATAAACTCGCAAAGAAGCAAAGAAACTCGCATTACAGTATCATCTTTCTTTTTTGATATAGCCAACCTGTCCATGAAAATTTCGAACTTTCTGAAGTCCCTTATGCCAGTAATATTACAGGCATAAAAGCACCTAACAATCTATAACAATAATGATTAACACAATGTGTTCAATTTTTTTTAATCAGAAAGGGCCATTTTCACCTTCAAGAAGATACTCGCAGGTCACGTTATTCTATCACGTGACGTTAACCGTGTTGTAGAGATTCTGCACCCCCTCCCCACACAACAGCTGATAATAGACCAGTCGTTGAAACGCCATCGATATAGTGGCGATTCGGGCCAAAGGCAAACTGGTAGCGGGCCACAGGTTGAACACCACTGGTTTACCGGATAGAGTGGGTCCTCGTCTGGCACAGGTGGGCGTGCTTGGCCAGCTTATCTTGCACGACTGTCCTGATGTTATCGAACGCAGTGCATTAAAACCATGTCAGTTTCCGTGACATAACACCGTATAGAACAGTTTCTTTTACGCCGTTTTCGAAGGTACCGCTAGTTGGAGAGTGTGTTTGAAACTATGAACTGTATGAGGTACTATGTATTTAGGCTCTGCGTTAAGGTTGTAGAAAGAGTAATCTTAAATTTTAAATTTTGCCGAAAGCAGAAGACCCTGGTTAACCAAATTATATAGGAAAAAACATTGATTCAGTGAAGAACTTATCGCTAAGCTGTTTCCTGGGCCCTTATATGTTTTATTTGTTGGACTGATTTTAAGTACACTATACGTCTTTTTGAAAATTACGTTCAAAATCTTTTTTTTAATGTGCTGAATCAGTGCCTCAGAAAAGTTATAATAAATTCCAGATAAAAGAAATCCTTCTCCACAACTTGAACTTAGTTTTAGTCGATTATTTATTTATTTAGTAAGCATATTTTATGTATTTATACTCGTGTTATTTCATCTACGGATTGCAGTGTTTAAGGAAAAAATTGAAAATACGATTATTATATTTAAGTTAAATGCTTGCACTAACTTTTTCTTTCAGTTTTAGTTAATAAATTATGTAACTTACTTATTAAAATTGTTCTTTCCATTCGTATTCAATTTTTTTTAAGTGCTGGACATAAACAAACGCTAACGCTTGCTTTCCTCACTCTCGAACTGGTGGTGCCATCAGGCGAAATTTTACATGAACTAAAAAAAACCCAAAAAACTTGTCTATACTTCAACAAGTTGACATGAATTTCAACTGTTGACGTCCTCTTCAATATTTGACCAGGTTTTCATAAAAGTATGACTAGTGCATATAACGATATGAGGAATATCACATCCGCGAAAGTTCTTGTTATCAGATTTAGTGAGCCACTGTTGTATTAAGGTAGTAAAAATTCAATATATTATCAGGAACTTCTACACAAATTATCGCATGGACGTGAATTTTCAGATTCCATGCGTCTGCTGGTCTTTAGGACGTCATTTGTGTTAAATTTCTACACAAAGCACAGCAGCTAAACAAGATTTACCAAAATTAACTGTTACTTATGTAATGAAGGTTGATTGCATAATAAAGTCAATAAGCAAGGACTAGAAAATAAATGAGCAAAATGGTGCAAATTTACGAATTTGAAGAATCGATCAAACATGAAATATCCTGCAGAGAGAGAAAAACTAAATAAGATGCAACATGTCCGCCAATTCTTTTATTTATAAAAGTCACAAATAAGAACATTTATAATTCAGGTTAATAATTTTGCCTATAACTGCGAGGTATGTACCATGAAGTGGCTTCTCCTTCAAACTAGCCTGTTATGAAAATTCTCGCATAGTCTAACTGTTTACAATTAATTAAAATTAATGTTCTCCCGAGTCATGCATTACACTGCATCACAGATAGCATTTGACTCTTGATTAAACCTGTCAAGGGAAAAAAAAATGCCGAAACGTTGATATACCGTTACGCGTTCGTAAAAGTTAATATTTACATAGCACTTTAAACGGAACGTGGTGCTTATTATAATGCATTCAGATAATATTTATTTTTAATGAGATAAAGGTTTAACCATTGAAAACAAAAGCTTAATGCTATTGAGGAAATAAAACATTTTCACACGTGATTGAAAACTGCAATGAATCAAAGAAAGAAGAATTTTTAAACGTTTATTTGTTGTAACATTTCCAATAGACAAAAACACTGATTCATCCCATCAAAGACGATTTCAACAACATATATTACTTGATAAAATAGTATCTATTCAAAAATACACTATGCTATCAAGGTGTTCTGGCAGCACAATGTTTAGGGAAAAATAGCTTTTATTATTGTTTATATGAGAGCGGAAACGCGTTCAACCAATTTCCAGTATGTCTCGTCATTTGTCCAACAAAACTGTTGTCAGAGATGAGGCGTAGACGGCCGTAGTATTGGATTTTGTATCGTTGCTCCTATTCCCAGGTGTGCTTTGTGAGATTAAGGTCAGAAACCTTGAGCAGGCCACTCGAATAATTCCACCAGGTCCGGATTTAGGTCTACTGGGGCCCTAAGCTATTGAAGGTTATGGGGGGATTTATATGGGCCTTTAAGCTAAATTCATGTTTTGGGGTTCTCCTTAAGCTAAATAAAGCAAGGGGTCCTAAGCTACAGCTTGTTTAGCTTATTCGTAAATCCGGCCCAGAATTCCATTACATTTTCAAGAAATCAGTTCCGTACTCGCCATGCAGCTCGATTGCATAAGAAAAGAATGGTCATTTCTACAGTATACTCCCATTCGTGCTAGGCTGGAATTATTCAGAAGATCGAACTGAACTTTAGAGTTATGGTCGTTGGTAGAATAACCAATGATTCGAGTCCCATCCAAGAAAACAACAATATACCATTACGGAGCCTTAGCTAAACTTAACAACTGGAAGAAACAGTCCTAGAAAAATTGTTCTTCGGGGATGTCGGGAACCCAAACACATCCATCAGATTGTAAGAGCGAAAGTCATCTCTACATGGAACAGCTTTCAGTTGTATCTATCAAATCAAACGGAGTTTTCTATTCACAAACTGTCCAACTCTCTAGGATAATTAAAAGACCCATCAGATGCATTTCCTACCGCCAAAGCAGTGAAAGAAACGGCCGAGGAATGTTTCTTACCAGACTCTTCTTTCACGTTCCTTCAGTTAGTTTATGCGGCGGCACTGAATGTATTTTTTTCTGTCGTTACAGGGTCCTGTTACCATCTATTCATCACATCACTTACAAACACTTATGTTGCTGCAATATTCCGTATGGAAACATTTTAAAAATCAAAGTCTATGATCAGCCCACGCTCACGTCCACCAAGGATATTTATTTAGAAGTTATCGGCAACATGACAGAACATCTTAGATTTATTTTATTATCTCCTCAAACATATCGCATCTTCCGACGCATCCGTTCTTTACACTTATGCAATTCTTGGATAAAGTACTTTGGATACAACAATTTAAAAGTTACATCAATTACTTCCTATGTTTAGGCAAAACGCAACGAAAGGGTAGACTCTTCAATTTTATTGCTCTTACGGAAGAAACTGTTTGTGTCAACGAACATACAACCATTAAACGTTTCAAAAAAGCTATTAATATCAATAAAATTTCAAGTAACTTTGATGTTAAAATTTAATGAGCTATTAAAAGGAGCCAATTTATTTCTAATTCAACATAAGAAAGGAACGAATTGCAAAGAAGAAGAAAAAAAAAGTTTCATTTTTTTTCTTACACTCTTTACAAAAGTGAGAGACAAAAACTTCAGCTCAACCCAAGAGATTAACCCATGGTAAAACGGCGCAAAAAGAAATGTGGAATGTGAAAGAGCAGTTTGGAATTTTTGCAAAGGCGACGAGGGGAGGCTGGGAAATGTTAAGAAAAACAGCCCCAGTGTTTTTAACGATCCCCTCTGTAAAAGAGACGAGAAAGGGAAGAGGAGTTTGTTGATGGGATTTGGCAGTGGGCCAAGAATTAGTAGCTTTTGAAAACAATCCAGTTCATTGATATGAAAAGACAGGGAGAAGAGGCCGAGGCTATTCTTCCTCATCGCAGAACTTCATTAAGCTCCCTTATTTACAGCTGAAGTAACGGAAACGAATAAAAAGAACAAACGCGCCTTGCTTAGATTACAGTCTCGCCCATGTTAAAGTTTTGAGTCAAAAACGAATAAGGAAGGAAGGGGTAGGGGTTAGTGTGAGAAAAAGCGACGGAAAAAAGGAGAAACGCTTCTTTTTTTTAATATATATATATATATATATATATATCGACTATCAGGAATTGAATAGAAGAGGGAAGGTGATAATAACAATAAAGAAAGTCGAAATATGTGAGAATGAAGTTTCCATTCTTTGTATCGCGTCTCCCGTAATATGCAACTGCTCTTCAGAAACTTAACGCCTTTTATCAGGAGAAAGTGTTTAACAATAAAAAGAGCATTATTAGAGAAGGCAAAAGGGAAATATCTCCGTGGGAATAAGAAAAAAAATTCTCGTTATTCTTTTTTTTACCATCGATAGACGGAGCCACGTTCAATGCACGTTAGAGGTTTTTCCCCTTCTTTTTTTTTTTTTTGACTGCTTGTGTTGTGTATGTGTGTGCGTGTTTTTACTGTCTTCCTTTCGATAGAGCGTTTTTAGTCTCCATCATCAGCAGGAATGTTTCGGGATCCGCATTACAGGCTTTCAATGAAAATGGTAGCGAGCATTTCGTGTCAAATGAGAAAATAAGCCACCTGACGATAAACCGTTTGCGCCCGAAGGCAGTAAACCGGAGAGCGGGAAGAGAGGGAAGGTTGATCACGGCGCAGAACAATCACTGATATCCGAACCGCCAACGCCCGTCGTCTTCGAGTGAGAACAAATGCCCTCATCAATCGCCAAATGCCCGGCTATCGTAAGCTCTAACAAGAGAATGGGGAGAGAGAGAGAGAGAGTGAGAGAGAGAGGGAGAACTCTCTTTCAATTTCAACTTTCTTTTCTACCTCTCTCTCACTACCCCCTTCTTCCTTCAACCTCTCCTCCTTCCCTTCCCCTTCTGGTGAAGAACAAATTTTTCAAATAATAACGTCTTCGCACACTAGACAAAAGGGAGGTTCTTCATATTACTTGTTTTATACCGCTAAATCTTCGACCGTCATCGTTTTCACTGTCGTTTTGTTTGTACTACAGAGAGACAATATCTATTTTGCATAGCGCTAACATCTGTACATTTAAAGTAAATTATTTGAAATAAACTTACCTTAAAACTTGTAGAATAGTTTGAAGATGTCTTAGGACATCGCAGATGCAAATCTTAGAAGAAATTTTAATTTGATGGGTCCATGGAATATTAATGTATTCATATAGTCAGAGATCCAAAATTAAAGGACCAGCCACAATTTTAAACATTACCCTTTTTGAACGAACATTTTGAATATAATACGATTAGTAAGCATCAATCAGGTGTTGCCAGAAAAGATCCGGAATATTGTTTTTCGGAACAGTTCAATAGAAATTGGTGGATGAAATTATAAGACCACCTTCGGAATATTGGTATATCCAGTACAAAATTTGCATGTTTCGTCTTTAAAAGTTGATATCATCACTAGTTTACTACAGAACATAATCTATTATTTGCATTGTAGAAGTTCAACATGGGACGGGGTATGAAGTTAACCATTGTAAACAGCAAGCGCAAATTATAAAAGTGAAAGAAATTGCTGCGTTAATTGGCAAGTCCAAAAACCATCGTCCACAATTTCCTGAGTGAAATCATCGTTCAGACAGGATAGTATTTAACACTGTGGCCGGGTCTATAATTTAGACCAGGGCTGTATTATTCGATTACTAAATTTAGTTTTTATC
The DNA here is from genome assembly GCA_023313115.1 of Rhysida immarginata. NCBI lineage: Eukaryota > Metazoa > Arthropoda > Chilopoda > Scolopendromorpha > Scolopendridae > Rhysida > Rhysida immarginata. The sequence continues at coordinate 4,502,795 of JAHWFO010092776.1, read as the reverse complement.
AATCACTTTTAACATTTATAAGCTTCGAACTTAAGATATGCGAGAATTAGAAAACGTTTAAACATCAAATTATTCTAGAAAGGAGTTGTCCCTTTTAATAAGTTTCTTTGAATTATCGGTAAACGCTATAACACTTCGATTAATTTGCAGGCACGTGATGTCTACCTCCACTGCTTCTGAATTAATATACGTACAATATCTGAATTAGAATTTATCCGAGCTTGCTGTGACGAATTCAACTCATGCCTATCAGAAACAATGGCGTTTTTATTGCTTTACACTAGTTAAGTTCCTCGTGATCTGACTGTAAGAAGAGAACCATCCGATAAAACGGTTTAAGGGCTACGACACGCCGCCTACAAGCCATATAAACCATTTTATAACTCCATCATACGTTAGAATAAGGCCTTCACTAAAAAAAAAATAAATAAATAAAATAAAAAACCGCTTCTTGCACAAGCTTATGGAAGGTGTAAAACCGAAAACGTATGAAAAAGTAAGCGCTGATTTCCCATTAAAGTTAAGTGCTTTAACTAATAGGAATTTTTAGAGTTTTGTAGGTTTTATGGTTTCTAAAAACTTTCTAATTTCGAAACACTTAGAAAATTAAAGTTTACTACTGCTACAAGTACTACTACTACTACTTCTAATAATAATAATATTCTTATACTTTCCCCTTTCCTTCACATGAAACGTTTAAGATTGGCACTATTTTGGGCCGTTTGGTCTCTGCAATGTAGTATAATAATAATTTGCAAAAGACAGACGAACTCACTAAATGCACAGATCTTGCATATTAAATTAAATACAATTGTTCCCTCGAGTTATTCCACAGTCAAAATACAAAAGCCTTACAAATATGAATAGAAACCCACAAGTCTCTAATACCTAAACTGTCCATATATATATTGAATAGACACTATCTCTATGAAACTGCCCGGCACGAAAGAAAAAGGAAAAGGGTGCATGTGCAATATATGTGCTTATCGATTGCAGTTGTCTGTTTTATTCAGATTTTCTGAAACATGGCGGCTTTCTCCTCGCCTGCTCAATAACCACAATAAAAATTCAAGCTAGAGATTTATGCCTTTTTTAACTATTTAAAAGATATAGTAATAATATAATAAAAAAAAGAAAAACAAGGCAATTGGAGTATCGTATTCAACCTGTCGATTAATCAAATGCCGGATATGTTTGTTTCTTTTTAACTGCAATTTTATTAAGGGAATGCCAGGAATAAGTAATGCTCCGTGTTCTTACCGTTTCTGATCGGTTGAACGAGTTATTTTCATTTACGCATGCGGAGTTTCTTTTTTCAATCGTGCCTGGCATGCCATTTTGTAAGGAAAGTTCTACACCGAGATATTAAGATCGTGTTTCCGCTGATATATGATATCTCTTCACTTGTTGCTATTTGGGTATACCTGTGAGATTAGCTTCTGAGCTTGTTCAGAGTTTAATCCATCCTACAATTAAGTTTACAAATTTAAAATAAGAAAGCATTATTATTATCTCCAGATTGGTGGTTAACAATTTGAAAGAGTAATACCTCAGTTGCAGTTTTTTTTATTAAAAAATCTTTTGGTGTAAAAAAATAGTTTTTTAATCCTAAAGATAAAAGTACCTCCCACATCTCAATCGGGAATGTATGAAGTTAAATGCCATTTCTATGATTTTTTCTACAAAGGTCAATAAAAACGTCCGCTTTTGACCAGATATAAAGAACATAAAACTCACATAAAAATTTGGTAAAAAAGATTTTCCGTAGCAAAGCATATCATCGAAATCAGACATCAGATTTGTAAAGTAGATTCTAAATCGTTTTGAAAAGTAAACAAAACTAATATGGTAAATACATTTGAAACAACTGAAATTAAAAAGTGCAATCAAACTTTACTAACGGCGATGGAAGACTATTTAGTTTTTACAATTTCCCAAATTGCAACCGCTTGTCCAATTTAAAGTATACTGAAAAATACATTCTGAAAAAAATAAATATATGTGGACAAGATATTTTTTAACTTTAATTTGAAGACTATCCACAGTATTACATCAATTAATATCGTTATTTTTGTCGATAGCTTTATTTTTACATTTGTAACACAGAACCATATAATGGAATATATATTTGGAACTAATAAAATTAACTTAATAAACCTATGTGTATTGTCATGCATACAAAGCCGTGTTAAAAATAAAGAGTCTATATAACGAGTACACAGTTGAAGAATTTCATGAAGGTATAAGTAAGAGTTGTGATTCAACAATATGTAAGTGTATCCAATGGAATGACTGAATAGTTTAAATTCTTCAGACTTACACTTGATAAACTTGATGTAAAAATACACACTGTTCTATTTATGTATCGTATTTACTGCTAGTATCTATGTTGTAGCATCTCTGTTGCACAGTGGCAAGTAACTTCTATCCTTCTCTTCTTCTTTCCATTTATTAATAACTAGAGCAAATCAACTCAAAATGATCCAAGTAATAATTAATAACTAGATAATTAGTCTTAATTTTTAGGTAAATAACTAAATAATATATATATAGGTCGCCTTTACCACTTGTGTTTAAATAAATTAAATTAATAAGTTTAAAACTAAGTAGGGTTAGTTTATTAATTTTAACAATTAGAAACCCTTCAGTAAAAATTAGTAAATAATTAGGTTAGTTATAAACGATTTAGTAATTTAGATGGTTAGAAGTTATTTGGAAAACTGTTCATTACTTCATCCGAAATTTCGGCTTTTCCGCTAGTTAGTTATATAAACTTCAGACAATCATAGTTGCAGGATGAAGAATGACAGTAGATGAGTTTGGACACAACTGTTTTCCTTCTTCACGAACTCAAGAGTGTACGAAGGCAATTACATGGAACCAGATGGACGAAATGACTGCCTTCGATTGGCCGACTTCTAGTGTACTCTTAAGATAGCACTCCTTCTTCTCCTCATGCTCTTGAAAGAACCTCGGTGACCGTAGTCAATTCGCAAAGAACCTATTAAGAAGAACGTCGTCATAAGCCGTCCACTGGCGTGGCAACAACTTTTGACGACGGTGAATAGACGGAAGAGGGGGGTAAGCAAACCCTTCCTTATGCATATGCATTGAGGGCCCTCGTCCGTTCCTCCCCCGATTACCACCTGGCTGTGTCTGGACGTTGTTTCCGTCGGAACCTGAGGAAAATGGCATGTAAGATTGCTTGCATAATAATAAGGCCGAGTTCGCAGACGGGATGGTAATAAGAAACCGTGGCGCTTGAAAACAATTTGGCAGGAGAGAGAGAGAGAGAGAAAGAGAGGGGGATTTTCTCGTGCGCTGCTCATAATTACGCAAGGTTATAAATTACGTATGAGGAAGAAGCGAGCGTTCCAATTAACCCCTGGGTCTGGCGCATGATCTCATTTCCATTGCGGATGAACACGAAATCCTTGTTGCAAACATAACAGTTATCAAATCATTGGTTGGGTTCGCAAAGAAAGGATCTGGCGTCCCGTCCTTCCCTCCCTCTTTTCCCGCAAGCTCGTCATCGTTCACCCACCCTTGGCTGGGATGTTGTTCCCGATGACGTCGTCCGATTCAACCTGCAACGCCTTGTGAATAAAGTTTTAATTTTCGCCAAAAAGGAGAGGAGGCTTCCACGGTGGAAAGAACTCCGGAAAATTCTACGAGAAGAGGGTCAAGAGTCGAGGCTAACCATCCGAACGGAAGTGATGAGATCGGGCACACTGAGCTCACTGACAACCACATCCTTAGATGTAACTGAAGGTGTTCCTTAAATTCACGACCTAAGCCGAGAAGGAAATATAAACTACTTATCTGAAAAGTTTCAGAAATTTGGAAAATATTTAAAGTTTCAAAAACAACTGATCAAAGATTCAATTACCTTACCCCCCCCCCTCCGAAAAAAAAAACATCTAGAAAGAGAAGGGTGAAATTATTTAGTAGGTATTTATTTTATACTCCATGTTTAATAAAGTAAAATTATTTTCCATAAAATTCGATATAGGATTTGGATGACGATATTTAGACGTTAAAATATTTAAACTTTTCCTTGGATGTGTCTCCTTCATTGTTTATGTATAAGGAGGCCCATCTTTCTCATAGTCCTATCCGAAACGCCAGCTTGTATCCAATTCATGTTCCCCAGTTTATTTTTTGTCCAAGAAAAATAATCGTTTTATTTATTTATTTTATTACCATTATTTATTAGTTTATCACTATTTTTTTCACTATTAGTAACTTTTATTTTACCGTTAACAGCCATTATTTGACCGTTAATAACAGCTTTTTCGCCGTTAACAGTTAACAACCGATATTTTATTGTTAATAATGAAATACATTGTGACCATTATTTTTACGACATTATTTTTTATCATTTATCTTTCGATCTACTGCAGTTTATTTGTATACTTATGCCATCTTGCATTTCTTCCATTCCTTCTCAACAGCAGCGCGATTAGCAAAACGAAAATTCGTAAGAAAAGCAGAGAATTCTCCCCTTTACTGTTTAGCCGATCCCATTATCTTCCCATATCAAATCATGATGACTACTGTCGAAATTCGTTAGGATAATAAACCAACTTTTTCAAACAAATACGTGTTGCATAAAATAAATTTTTATTTCTGAAGAATATTATAACACAAAACCCAGCCGCAATGGGCCTGAAAAAAATTTACCTCCGATAGGAATGGATGTTTTTTTCCATAAGAGATGTATCTAAAAAATTCGATGAATAGTCGAATATCTCGAATTTAATGAAACGGACAAGATCGAGGAGATGTCTAGAAGATTTTCTCTGTGCAGACTAATGCGTAGCACCGCAGCAGTCATTCGAGCGCAGTATCTATGAAAGGTGGCATCAAAGACTAAATGCATTAATTTCTGCATCAAAGCACTAAACGTCGATCAAAGTGTATAGGAAACACGACGATGAGGACGAAATTTACGTACGAGAGGTTTAAAAGTTTACGCAATAATAGAAATCCGTGGAATGCACGGAACAGAACTCCCAGCATAATTATGTGTGTGCTAAGTAGGTAGCAAAAGATAGGACTGATAACTGATAACATAAGAAATGGATACTAGCAAAGACACAGTGCCAGGAGACCCATGTCACAGCAGCGATAAGGCAACTACCAAACAATACTTTTCAGAATCTTTACGAAAGTATATCAAAAGTGTATTGAGTCTATCTAGTAGATATTACGAGGGTAGCCCAGAAAGTAATGCATTACAGTTTTTTTCGTCAACAAATATTTATTGAACACAATGAAACTTATAAACACGAAAGAATGATGTTTTTTCTACACTCCCTATTTTTCCACATAATCTCCGTCCTGTTCTATGGCCTTCCTCCAGCGAGACACAAGGGCGTACATGCCCTAAAGGTACCAGTCCTTGTTCTGTTCACGCAGCCATGTTTTCACTGTGCGAATCACCTCTTCGTCATCCTCAAAATGTCTTCCACAAATGGCCCAAACAAGTGAAAGTCTGAGGGCGCTAGATCAGGGCTGTAGGGTGGATGGGGTAACACTGTCCAACCCTGTTTCGTGATGTGTTCCGACGTCCTCAAACGTGTGTGAGGGCGAGCGTTATCGTGTTGAAGCAAAAAAAATCAGCCTCAGAATTAATGGTGCTGACTCTCGGCATCACCTCAATGAGTATGACACTATCACAGTCCGACAACACAGTGATAGTGACCTAACCAGCAGAAGCAGTTAGTTTGAATCTTTTTTTCTGTGCAGAGTGCGGATGACGCCATTCCATCGATTGTCGTTTTGTTCCGGATCAAAATGGTGCACCCAGGTTCATCAGCTGTCACAATCCGGGACAAGAAGGCTTCCCCCTCAGCTTCAAAACGTTGCAACCACTCAGAAGAAATGTTTTTTTCTCAGAGCTTTGTGTTCCTCCGTAAGACAGCGGGGAACCCATCGTGAACACGTTTTTGTGTAATCAAGAGCACGGATGATTCCACCCACACTTCCTTTGCTGATTGACAGCTCCAGCGCCAATTGTCGAGTCGTTCTGCGTCGGTCCTGACGAATGAGCGCATCAGCACGCTGCATCTTGTCAGGTGTGACGGCCGAGGATGGCCGCCCCGACCGCGGCAAATATTGGAGCTCCGCCGAACCGCTTTCTGATGGCCTCTGTGCCCAAGGACTAACCGTACTTCTGTCGACTGCTGATGCTCCATAAACTGTACATAAACGCTTGTGAATGTTTACAACCGTTTCTTGCTCCGCAGTGAGAAATTCAATGACTAAGCGAAGTTTTGGTTGTTGTTATTGCTATAATGACCGAAGTTTTTAGACACACTTCATAAACGATAAGGATAGAAGCTATAAAGTGTACGATAAACTTTCCAAATCTTCTTGTATAAGGCTGTTCCAAGAGTTTGCGGACTGGCAACACTGCGCCAATTTTATGAACGTGAAGATAGCTTATAACGTGTTTTGTTTATATGAGTAAAGCCAACTCGCAGTTCTTGCTTTTTTGTGCTTGTTGTCAGTGTTGAACTTTAGAATAAATTGCAATGGTTGACAAGAAGGATATAGCGTTAATAACCACCAAATTTCTAGGCCATTCTCAATACACAGGCCAGATGGCCGAGAGGGCTGGGGCGTAGGCTTTCTAGTTCTCGAGTCCACCTGGTCGTGGGTTCGAATCCCGCCGTGGGCATGGATGTTTGTGTTTGTCCCGGGCTGCGTACAGATATAACTTGTGTAAAAGGCGCAAAATGACCTTAGTAGTCGACGCCAAAAATTCTAATAAACCAACCAACCATTCTCCATACAGCCAGAAGTGACTTTAGACACGGCCGGAAATCGTAATTCTCAACTATTTTGTTTTCATTCAGTAACTAAAATGCTCTTGCGAAGGCCTCTTAAAATCATAAAATAAGGCAATCGTAATCGGTGAGCGTAGAGGCGCAATTCCTAAATTGCTGAGTATGTTATAAAAACATTTTGCTGAATGGAAACTGGTGACCAAGAAAAGTATGTATTTATAGAACGCTAAAAACAAAAAATTCACTTAATAAAACTTAAAGTTTGACTTTTAATTCAAATAATCATAAATAAAAATAATCCATATATTTAGGCGGCAAGGTTTCAATCCAAATGCTATTACCTAGGCAATTTCATGTAAGTTGCAAACGAATGCAATATAGATGAAAGAGGAAGAAGCTTAAATCCGCGCTAAAAATTTTACATTTTCGAACGATCTTCAAGAAAATAGTGACAAACCCCAATCTCTGGTTATGATAGGAAATCTTGGCGCCTCCGAGTGGCGCAGATAACCTATCTCTTCCTTCCTCTTATGTAATTTTTATGAGCTTTCATGGATAATGTATACCATTGAGTAGTCTTCATTAAAGATTAAGGCCGTATTCAGTTTCTTAAAGATCAAACATACAATCTTTATATATTTAAAGCGACATGACAAGAATTGCAAATAATCCAATCACCAAATGCCCTCTAATCCTGTTTTCACATGTCCTTAGGGGGACAAAACTTTCAGTATGTCACCGTTTGGCGATTTATTTTATTTGATCAAAGAAAACATATTTTCTTAAAGTTTTTCATAGAGAGATGAACAATTTTAAAATAACTTATTAAAATTTCAAAAACACTAAACGTAACTTTTTATAAGCTTTTTATAACTTTGCTGTGTTAGTTTGTTTAGGTCAAATCTTGTAATCAATATTAAAACAACTTTCCGACAAGCTAGGGAGCTGCAATTTGACACACTTATGCAGAATCGATGACAATTTATGATAAAGAAAAAAAATTTCAAATCGGTTCATTGGTTCATGTTCTAATGGTACTAACTCATTACTACGAATTGATTGTTGTAACAATTGGACATTTCGTTATGGCGAGAGGTAAATGTATCTATTGTTTATTGTTGCAAAATTAAGCTGTATTGTTGCCACTAAATAAAACATTATAAAAGCTTGGTTTGATAAAACCTTTTTCTTCTTATTTTCTGTTGAATTTGAGTACGAAGCTGGATTCAATTTAGACTATAACGGTTAAAATGAAAGTGAAAAAAAAAAGAGTTTATGAAAAAAGTGCGGCACTCTACAATATATTTGAAAATAAAAGTTTAACCAAGCTGAAGTTCACATTATGGAAAGAGTTGATCGAATGGTTGATAAGAGAACACCCGAAGATAGAATATAAACTTTTCAGAAAATAAGAAAGGGATATCCATCGTAAAAAAATGTTCCGAAAATTACCAACGGGGGAAAGCGGCAACTGCATCGCAAGGCGGTTAAATTTATGACAGGGCCGCACATTTTGAAGAAAATACACCAACAGGACCTATCGCCTATGTTATAAATGGGCACTGCTATCATTCACTTTCCAAAAGTTTCCCATTTCACATTTGCATGGTCGTCAATATCTCCAAATCAGAAACATTTTCATGCAAGAAAGCGCCTCTTTCTTCGTAACAAACACCAAATCTAAGAAGATTCCGTTCACCAACAAAAAGCGACAAGCTGCAATTATGACATCTTAGACCTCCACTTTTAATGTACGCCTATAAATACGATCGACGGCGTTTCTTATTTTACTATAGTGAACCATTTTATAGTCAAAGAGTTTTTATTTCAACTTTTATTCCACTGTCCCGCAACGAACAGTTCCAACTGTAGATCTTTCGAGCAGGTGAATTTCTTTTTGAAATCTATTCTATAAAGAAGAGTTATTATATATCATTACAGAGTTTGCAGCATTGAATTTTCCTTTATGTTATACAGTCTCGTTAGAGTTATGCATAAGGTAAGTTTTTGTGCCAAGCGTGCTTGTTGCAGTATGCAAACCTTACATTACATTAAAAATTGGTCACATGATGAGGTCGGAGATAAAAATATTTCCAGAGATGAAGTTAGATTATTTGTTCAGGGCTCTTAATTGCTCTGCATTTGTAAATCTAAATCTCGTTTGCCGTGATGATATTTTAGCAGAACAAAATGTTTAGAATTGTAACGAAAGATTCCGGTTAACTTGGTAAGATCGACGGCTGATCTCCTTTGGCCGCCATTTGCGAGTGACATCACAATGACGAAAATAGCGGAGAATTTCTGATTTGTTCCCTTATTTTTATAACTAACGTAGATTTCGTTACGCTTATAAGTTTTCCGATATAATTATAGCCATAACGCCCCATTTTATAAAAGAAAGTCGCAAACTCTCTATTGTCTCTATTGGCGTACGATAGGAGTCAAAATAAAAATTAAACATTATAATTAATAATTTTAATACCTCGACAACAAACGTAATAAGAATAATAAAATACAATAAAATTTAAAATAATAATAACAAATAATAATAAAAATGCAAATATCTAACAATAACATAGTAGGCTATAACTTCAACGGTCATTTTTCAAAATATTTAAATACTCCGCTCACTTACGCGTTGTACTGCTTTCAGTAAAGATTGATTACGGACAACCGACAACTTTCTACTAATTCTTTCATTGATATTTTAATTAATTTTAATTTATTTTATTTACCATTTCCTATTTTTTATTTTTTATTTTTAAATTCGTTAAATAATCCGTCTACGGGGGCATTCTACAAGACGAGAGAGAGGATGTATTCAAGCTATCGTAAATGCAAATTCGATTACTTTTGTTTTAGTTTAGGACATTCGTAAATGCAGAAGTCGATTGAATACATCTTTAGCGCGCAGGAGACGAATAATTTCATATTATCTTTAAATTTAAAAATTTGCCTACGGACGGTTTAGATCTTTATTGCTAAATTCTTAGTTTTATGAGTTTATTAAAAATTGACTTCAGTGAATAAAGAATTAAAATAAATAAAGGCCAATATATAAAGAAAACATATATAAAATGCAGGAGATACATTAGCTGATATTTAAATTTGATTTTTAAATGTTTTCTTTATTCATTTGTATATTTATCTTCGTATTGGAATCAATTTTTCATATTTTTTTTAATTTTTCCCTTCTTACTTTAACGTAAAATTATTTTTATAAATATTAATTTTCATTGCAAGAGGTATTTTGCTTTTATTATACGACTATTATAGAAGTTAAATATTAAGAACGATCTCAAGTATTCATAATTAAATTGAGAATATTTATCACAATAAAAACGAAAGCAAGCATGCCAATTTAGAACAATCTGAGTATAAAAAAAACCACTGGCGGAAACGAACTATAGAAATTATGCCCGAAATTAGACTGGAATATTTTCAATAATTAAATGATAATAACGAGCTCGAAATTCCGTAAAAATTATGACTGCAGAAGGAGATTTAAATCGGCTGCAAAAAATTATGACTGCAAAATTTGGTATGCCACCTCCTAAATCGGCTACAAGGGTTAAATTTTGGATACTTACGAAACAAAGCAGCAAATTAATCACGGGAAAATTTTAGCATGCAAATATAGCGTATGTATCAATCTCTTTAGCGCATGAACGTGGTTAGTGAAAAGAGTAAATATTTTCAAGAGTTCAGTAAACTTTGAGTAAACATTAAATATTTTAAACAACAAAAAAATAAAAAAAATAAAAAAAGAGAAAAAAAAATTCCTTCTTACGTTTTGTAAAAAAATTGCGGTATTTTTTAAATTAAATAAATTTTTTTAACCTAATCCAACTATTTTTGCTATTAAGTCAAACCTCAACTACAAATTGCTCATAGGAGGCATTGGCATCGACAACGGTAGACCCACGGCCTCCTAGAAACTACCAGGCCTGAACATGACGTCAATAATCTATTGTTGAAGCATTAAGATTATGACGTTGAACTAACTTCTGTAATAGCACCACCTGTTCGACGTAACAATGTTTTATCTTTTCCATGTTCAGGCCGGGTAGTTTCTAGAAGGCCGTGGTAGACCACATACTGCACACCTGGCAATGTATAGTGCATTAACAACATGATTTTGGAAGACAGGGGTATAATTTTGAAAAAAAATGTCACTTCTATTGGGAATTGGATAAGCGAATGTATGCAGAATGCTGCAACAGTTGCGATTGAAAGGTCATAGATATTTGCCGGTGTTTGTCGAAGTTCCTGCGCTGTTCTCTGGCTTTGTGTTAACTGCGCCATCGCATCTGATCGCACTCCATCGTGGTCAGGAACATCTTCGCCTTCAATGGTATCAGAGACATCATTTGAAACAAGGAAAACGGAAACACGTCTATTGTTAAGGTAGAAAATCATGAAAATAAAGGATTAAATGACATAATTTAGCGTCTACTCACAAAGATTAAGCTAAGCTGGTTATGACACTGTAAAATCTCCTTTAGACAAACCAAAACAGCAAACAAAAAGTTTGTAGATTCACTTCACTTGTTATCAATCTAAAAAAGCTCACCAAAACCGAAAATTTATTCAATTTATTACATTAATAGTTCAATAAGTTGTTATTTAATAAATACAGATGATTACAGATCATATGTTGACAATGCGAAACGTATTTGCGTTTAAATATACTTTTGAAGAGATTTAGAAGCGCGTTCTTCTTGTGTAATCTTTCTGCACAAAATATGGTAAGAATTCGTCAACTTTTCTTCAGAATTTTTAAGAGAACGTTTAAGAAATTACTGAACCAAAAAGTTCCCTTTTTATCCTCCCCCCGCATTTCCCCACTACATCATGAAATAAGTTTGCACTATGAGTAATTCATCTCACTTCACCAGTACAACGTAATATTTCGTGTGCACGAGCTTTCAATTTTGCGTTTTATCGCTCTGTTTCTGAGAACCATTATAGGATCTATTGACTTGTGGTATCGATTGAAAATTGAACGTCGAAGATAACTGCTAGATTATTTATGCTATTCTACACCAGCGAATATCACGTTACCCTATCCATCTATCGCGCAGATCACACAGTTGTAATTGCAAGGACGATGACGATGTTGACACGCACGCATTTCTGTGATATTCCACCGGCGATTGGTTCGCTCAATCACGTGATTAATTTCTGCTGCACTCGACAGTGAAAATACTGCGTTGTGGAAATGGAGTTCAGAGTGTCGCAACACACAAAGATTTTGATGACGAGGCTGGAGGAGGTGGAGAGCGTGGTAGGGGAAAATTGACGGATTGGGCCCAGTCGAGGGTCCTGGCAGATGACAAATATCTAGCAATTTTCAAAAGCAGCCCTTGGTGATCCAATAGGTTGCCTGCACACGTTTTCCACTGTTTACTCTCCTGATGAATCGAACAATAATCTTGGGCAAATCAAAAGTGCGAAAAGTTTACGATCGATTTGCATGCTGGCAAATAGACCGTACGACCACTCGGAAAATGAATGGCTTCATAAAATTAATGGCATTAAAATTTTAACAAATTATCATTAGAGTCGAATCCAGCGCCAAATGGTTGATGATCAGCAACGAAAAGAGACGACGACGACGATGACGGCGGCGGCGGTTGGCGGTGAACATGGCTTCCGCGAAAAGGGCCATGTTTCACCGATAATCGTTTTGGCAAAAGAAACGAAAAAATGCAAAATAACACCGGGCCAATTCGCTTCATACTTTGGAAATTTGTCAAAATTTTATTTCCAATCATATTTTATACGACACCCATTTACATGAATGAACATGTAATAAATAGGAGATCGAATGGAGATACAGCAGCGTGCCATTTGGAGAACTTATCAAGCCATATCCATTTGAAGTTTGACAGCCACAATAAAACTATACAGCTGTTATCGGATAAATTGATCCGAGAAATTTCAGTAGAAATTTCAATATTAAAGCAACATCACACCATTGAGCGTATCGATAGAGAAGCATCAAAATTGCATTCCATATTTCAAACAACTTCTCTCTTTAACTGAGATAAATGCTCTAAATTCACAGTATCTTGGTTAGTTTCGAAATTTAAAAAAAATCTTTTTAAAAAGAAAACCTTCAAACTTTTCTTTCAATAAACAAAAAATTTATGATTTCATGAATCAATTGAGAATAGCAATTCATGGGCAGTTTTCTTATACTGCATGATAATGGCAATATTAAATTAAAGGCGTAAAATTTATTTAATAAAAATAATTACAAAGCCATCCATTTGGAAAAAACTTTCAATAAAACGATTTTTGTTATTTCTGTTAACTTTTAGCATCATAATTCGAATATACTGACGAGACTAATACTCATTTAATCCTAGACTGATTAAATAAGATGAACAAGTAAAGAGACAAATTCCGCAACCAGGGGATCCTATCAGGGATCACGAATCTACGATTTCTCGTAATACTCGATCTTTAAATAATTGCTCGAACTAAAATGGAAGGCTTCTTCGTTCTTTTTAGTGGTTATTTCATAGGTATTTCAAATCTAGGTATTTAAATTTGTATTCATCTCGGAGAGACTAATTAAATCTGTTCACTATGAATAAAAATCACTAAATGGTAAAATCAAAAACGGCTGGTTGAAAGCGCTGGGGTACAGCCTTTCTAGTACTCGAACCATCGACTCATGGGTTTGAATTCCTCCGTGGGCATGAATGGTTGTGTTTGTCCACAGGTATGAAGATAATAGCTTCGTGGAATTGACGCGTCTGAAACAAAGGCAAAAGTGGAGAAAAGGACTGGCGAGGACTGAAACAACTAATTGAAGCAACACCACTTTTCTGTATAAGTATAATTTTTTGTAAAGCAGTATTTTGGCAGGGATAAAAAGAGTTACCAATTGCCGGTCTCCGTTGATGAATCAGAAGATTTGTTACGAGGGTCACTCCAAAAGTAATTTAAAAAAAAATTATTTCTTATTCTACACCCTCACAACTTATGGAGGTCATAGATACATCCTTTAGGATCATCATGTCATTTTTTTCACATAATCCCCGTCCCTTTCAACTGCCTTACGCTACCTTAGAACGAGGGCGTGTGTACCTAAACGGTAAAAGTCTCGACCGCTGCGAAGATAATTTCTGCTTGCCCACTAACTAAATGTACTGGGATCGACAGCTGCATCTCCATACACCTTTTTTAACCTTTTGTGAATGTTTCAAACTGTCTCGTTCTCACAGTAAAGGAACTCGATCACAGCACGTTGCTTCTGACGAATGTCCAGTACAGCAGACATCTCGAAGGAGTGCTATTATGGCGCCACTCATGGGGAAATATGGATCTATGACCTTCATAAAATGTAAAGGTTTAGGATACAAAATAAAATTTAAAAAAATATAATGCATTACTTTTGGAGTGACCCTCGTAAAAATTAGATATCTTAAGAAAAACTTAACTCTAACTCAATCTAATTATTTTTTCACCTTCTTGCAATAGGTCTAAACTGACTGCTTTAGTCCTTCTGATAAAATAAAAATGTTTTGAGATAGAGGGATGTACAGGGTGAGGCAGAATTGTGCACCTGGGACACAGTACATCTCCCTGCTTGATCCCAGTTCTAAAAAAAGCGTTACATCATGACAATGCATCCCCTCATTCAGTACAATCGTCGGCAGAACTGACAGAATTGAAATTTGAAATTCTTCCGCATTCCCGAAATTCAAAATATTTCTGTCTTAAATTTGAGTATTACTACTGTATTAACATTACTAAAAAAAATTCAGTTGATTGAGAAAACCTTTGTCTTGAAAGCACATCGAAGATATAACTTTGCCTCACTCTGTCTATTGTATCATTGAAACTACCAAAAATGCGACCAAAATAAGCATATAAAGCGTTATCTTACCTTTGAGGAATTGCATGCGGAATAAGAGAAATTAAGTGAATTTATGTACAAGTTTATTAGCCTATCACAATTTTTATGGCCATCTATCTTCACGTCACTAGCGATTAACTTGCGAAATAAACATTGTAATTTCTTCTCATTTATTCTACTAATAAACACCTATTAAAAGCTAGAATTATTTCGACCGCCATCAATGGCACATAAAGCTCAAATGGTTGACGTTATAACATTTGATGGGAAAATGCTTTGGAGGCGTCTCAATTTTTATTATTACTATTTTTTCTATTTATTTAGATCATTAACTCAATCTTCCTCCCCTCCGGTGGTTCATTTTTTTCACGTTGACATGTTTAAAAAAAGTTAGAAAAAATTCGTCCGACACTTCTTTAATCTTTCAGATTTTAATCAAAATTAATTTCATTAGAGAGAGAGAGTCTCGTTGCTGCGTTCCATTTCTGGTTCCGTGACACGTTATCAGTCGAACG
The DNA here is from genome assembly GCA_023313115.1 of Rhysida immarginata. Classification (NCBI taxonomy): domain Eukaryota; kingdom Metazoa; phylum Arthropoda; class Chilopoda; order Scolopendromorpha; family Scolopendridae; genus Rhysida; species Rhysida immarginata. The sequence goes on along the minus strand of JAHWFO010092776.1, from coordinate 4,487,613 downwards.
TGTTCGCTTCCTTAATGTTGTTATTATTCGTAAATCAAATCACAATGAAGATTATAATCAGAGCATTGCCACTGTGAGCAATAAAAATTATACGTTGTCTCCTGCAAGCGAGGCTCACGCACTGCCAATGGCAGCCTAAGGGGGCTTTCGACTCCCACGTGGCGTGCACGAGCAACATTTGAACTCGTGTGAGAACACGCACGTTCCTTCTACCCCTCGTTCGCGTCTCCCTCTTTCTTCAATTGAGGGGGGAGAGCGAGGAGGAAAAAAAAAAAAGTTAAATTGCTTTTATCGCACCTTTCCGAGTCTCAATCGAATGTCTAAATTAATAAGGGAAAATAAAAACGTCGCTGCAACACCCAAACACTCAAAAGAAGCCGAGACACAGAGCCATTTACAAATGACCCTAGACTACGTCGTCTTTTATAGAGTGCTAATGCTCATCCTCCCCTTAATTGAGAGAATAAAACCTCATTTTCTTATTCAAATACGGTAAAACGGTGACATTGGTCGATATAAATGATTATGTATTAAATATGAAACATCCAATTCGCTTTGCATAATGAAAAACGTTTTTTCTTAATGAATGCTTCGATGTTCTCTCAGCACGGGATGACAAACTGTGGATTATTTCAGAGGCAAGCAGAAAATCCGCTGCAACCATGAAAAATTGTAAACTTTTATTTTATACTATGCATCTTACAACATTATATCAATGCTATATCATTTAGAATCTTAATACATTGCTCGAACTCGAAGTTACCTTCAGATGCCTATCAGGTGCTACAGGTGAGATACGTTCCAAAGCGAATATTGAATGTTGGAATGGAATGTTCTCTTGGGCCTTCTCTTCAATCTTAACATCTGGGCTAATCGCCAAGTCTGTATTTGGCAATCTATGTTAAAATTAAGTTGTTTCACACTTTCTCACGTTTCTACACTGAACTGAATCTAGACTAATAAAGAGTTTTTGACAAAACTATACAACCTCTACTTGAATACACATTTTCCTTGGCCTTTTTCTCCCACATTTCCCATCCACATGGCCAGCATACAATCGTTTAGTCAGCCGTTCATCGCTCATTTGTTCTCTTTGACAAAAAATAACCGATGCACCTCGAAAAAATGAACTGATAGAAAAAAAGTTCATAAATACCTGGGCCCGACAACGGAGACTTATGGCTCCTTTCGCATCATCTGGACCTTATTTTTCAACAAGATAACGTCTGATCACAGACGAGATGTCCCTCCACGGAGTGTCTCTGAAATAATTGCTTTGGCCAACCATATCACCAAACCTTTCTCTTTGTGACCAAAGCAGCATGTCGATGAGTTAGCCCGCAAATTGAAGGTCAATGGTTAGATATTTCTCAGATCACCATCCAGAAAGTACGACTCCATGCTACCTCGAATAATAGCTTTTATCCAGGCCAGATTTTCCAATCTATCCAATAATTCACTCATGATTTCTTCATACTTGTACATGTACATTTCTCATACAAGTTTTCGTGTTAATTGAGTATTTCCTTCTTGGTGTTTCCATTTCTTTTTGTCAAGAGCGCACAATACCATTGTTTCCTGGATCATTCCGACTATATACCAATTCTGCTAAAAACTGAATGAGAGTTCATCCTATTATCCTATTTAATTCATTCCAGTAATTCACTTATTTATTCAAGATTCACTCTATTGGAAAGTATTTGCGAGGTAAGGGTGCCATTATGTGAAAAAGCTTGAGACTCGTTGCTTCAGGCATAAACATGTTGCCTCACAAGCGCATACATTAACACAAATGCAATTCAGAGATATTTGCTCTTATTTAACGTTTATGTTTATTCTGCTAAAGCTAACGTGATTAATGAAAATTAACCACTGGAAGAAATGTTTAATTAACAGATGATGATGGAAGAACTAACATCATTGCGCATTCACATAGCAAACTCTGGCGCCAACATGTTAGAAATATACCGAATATATTAAATTTTTATTAACGTTCTGCGCTTTTCATAAAATAATTGTCAGGCACTCTTGATGTATGAATATAGTATACCTCAGGAATAGGAATCATAACATGCTTAAATTTCAAGAAACTGCTCATTCAATTTAAGAATCTAAATATAAATATACGCAACCCCTCCCCCTCAGAATCTAGAGGTATTATGATAAAGCAAGACTAAAAATCTGAACGGGTTTACTGAGATGGAATGAGGAATGGTAGACAGAATGATTGGCTCAAAGCTCTGATTCTTCTTAGGATTGAGGGTTCTGTTGGCTGCAGACTTCCTTTTCCCTCCCACCCAACAGTTGATGTGTTCATTACAGAAGTGGGAGAAGCCTGTCACAAAACGTTTCCAATGGGGCAATTAAGGAGGGAAGGAAAGGGGGGAGGAAGCATGTATTTCCTGCCTATTCTCTTGTGGTCACCTTTAGTGTAGATATACCGCCGCTGAATAATGCACTTCACAACCATTAGGCTCGACTTCTCCTCGGGGATCTATGCATGTCACTGCCATCGACTGCCTTTCGTGCCAATAGAAACACACCGGCGTAAATTTTTCACTAACAATTCTAAACTATTCTCGAGGAAAGTGGATGACGATCAACTTCCATTTACTTAACATCAACGCCCCTCATGAATAGCGGATGACGGCTAAATCTGTTCCGATCAAATGCCGGAAAAAAATAGTTTATGGCTTATAAAAACAATAAAAAAACCGACGTAAAGAGCAAAAATCCGTATTCGATGAGGAAATTAAATGCAAGGACAGCGATTATATTATTAATATGGTGATATGAACACCCAACAGATTAAATTATACGCATTAAATTCTTCAATATTTAATTCGAAAGCTTTATTTGAATAAAAAATATAATGAAATGTTAATGTAAACAAAATAAAAAATATAAAACATTTACTAACTGATTGCTCCAAGTTCTAAGCTCGGGCGATGCCATTTCTGATTCAGGTTGTATGCATAAAGGTGAAGAGGTAAAACTACAGCCGGCTACAATACCAGAATTCAGACTATTTACGAAATTCAATTTTATATGATTGGCACAATCAGAAAGTTCAGATTAGTTTTAAAGTTTTAAAAATCATTTTGAATCGAAAGCGTCAACGTATGCCTCTATGCAAAATAAAGCTGTATTAAATGGCCTGTATCTATTATTTGCACAGAGGGGATATGAGATGCAAAAATCCAATTTTCATGGTTTTTATTAAATCAAAGTAATGCAAGTGTTAAAAATATAAATGAATTGATAAATAATCAAGGTAAAATGGAATTTCTTTTTTAGCATACTGAAAAGTAATACTGCATTTGATATGAAATATGAGGGCTGGAATTGTAATCACTGAACTCTAAAACAACTGGAATGCCGATAGCTATACAACAACGTGAAGCCAGGTAGGAGGGGCTGGCGCCATTTTGCTGGTCCCTTGTTAGAGCATGCAGAAATGCGATTCGTCTGTTTCAAAGCAATTTTTGAGGAAATAACATTTTTAATCGAACAAGTAAGTAGCTTTAAACTGTAGTTTTTGATTTGTTTTAAATTTTTAGACTTTGAACCTTAAAACAAGTGTTTTTTTTAACGATTTTAATGGTTTTGTATGACGCTAAATGATCGATTAGATTGCTCCTTTTAGCCGAGTGTTGTAAATAACATTTTTACACAACATTAAATAACTTAAAAATATAACAGAATAACTTATCTTGGATTTTTTAAGGTTTAGAATCATGCCCACCTGCAGTGCACTTTACTGCCAAAATAAGAACAAAAAGGGATGTGGGAAGACTTTCCATAGTTGCATGTAGAAAGTGTTGTTGAGACCAAATTATTTATAGCTAAATCATTAAAAAGTAACCCAACCATTTAAGTAAGACTGAAAGTATACAGAATGTTTATTGTCAAGTTTATATATTTTAATGTATATATCTAATATTAAAAGTCTAAAAACACTTTGTAAAAATCGTTTGTATTAAATTTACCGCCAAAACGAATTTTTAACTGTCCCATTTAGCAAAGATTCCTATAATAACCTGAGTAGGGATGGGACCAGCAATATGGCGCTGCCCGGCTTCACAGAAGTATGCTAGCGTGTGGTAGCTATCGGCATTCCAGTTGTTTTCGAGTTCAGTGATTGTAATAGTGATCAGCCATGGAATTCATAGCACAAAACAGACTTACAGCATACAATCTTTATAACCCAGGGGGTAGAAACTTGCAGCTTTTGTTGTCCTCTCAAAATGGCGGTGAATGCGGCCAGTTAATTATCCAAGTGGCCGGTTTTGTCAGGAGGGCGGTAGTGTCGTGCTTGCACTTGCCATGAAATTTATTATAATATTTATCAAGATTAATGAAAAAAATATGTTTTATCATTAATTAATTGCCAATGACGGTATTATCCAGTCCTCATAGAAACGACATACCTGTAAGTGATGTCTGCTAATCTGGAATGATCAAGACTGATGGCGCCATCTGGCAACCATGATTCCTGCCGGACGCGAAAATGCTGGACATCTATCTCTGGTATAATAAAATAAATAATATTATCTATCTCTATGCTTTATAAAGTCCCTCGATATAAGGTCAGCTTGCATTGCCATTGACGTGGAAGCTTTGGATGCCGGTAGCCATAGAGTAAGTGCAAGAGTCGAGCCAAGCAGCAAAATTTATGCAGGATTCCAAAAATAGATAACACATTAGAATATTTCCAATGCTGATTGATGTTATTGGCTGTAGATTCTTACTTGCTTCGGTTCAGCGTCTGGGAAATACTGCCTTCTTTATTCCCTTCAGATTCGGTAGATTAACTGCGAGTTGTTAAATTCAACAGTTGCTCAGCGCTGTAGTAATAGAGTTGTTAAAAGCATTGTTGAGCTCTGTTGAAGGCTCTGACGTATGCAATAGCGCACTGGTTCCAGATTACAAATTGCAGCAACCCATTTCGTTGTTTGTTCTGTTGCATCAGTATTAATACAAATGGCGGCGTCCATGAGTGAACTCGATTTTGTGTATGAAAATACACAATTTTCGTTACAATTAGATGTTGACATGGCTAAGAAGGTTGTAAAAGGTGTATTAATGATTCTGAAAAAAATTTCTTATCGAGATGTTTAATAATGGGAAAACGCGTAGATTAAAAACACCGGCGACGTGACGTAGGACGTGACGTTTTCCTGTGCGAACGAGGCAATCGTGGCAGATAGCTTCACAGGCAGCTTGTTTGCAACAGAGAGCAACAATAGCGTGGTTTTAATACCGCACTGCCAGTGCAGCATGACGTCATTTTTGATGCTTCAGCGCTGAGCAACTGTTGAATTTAACAACTCGCGGTATATATACAGTAAGAAGCAGGAGAAGAAACAGGAGACACTTGACTACAAAAAGTAAAGGTTTTCTAATTTTTCACGCACGAAGTAACCACAGCCGCAGAGGTTTGTTTCTACTTTTTTATACAGTAGATCATTGATCTGCGATAATATTTTTAGATAGTGTGTTCTCTAACTATTAAAGATATTGATCTGAGGTCCTGTTGAATAAGGAAGTAAGAGTGGTGGAATTCTAAAGAGGGATTAAAACCATTACCTATTGTTCGAATCCTATATAAAATTTGTTGAACACGGTCAAAGTCTTCTATTATCGCGTTTAATTGCACGTTTCGATCCGGATCAAGTAGAGTCTAATGGGACGAGGTGATTTAGGATGCCGCAAGGAATTAGATCAAGCCTTCTCTTTAAACAAGCATGTAAACACTCGATCCGGGTCTAGAACAAAACTTAAGACAATTTAAAACATCACGGATAAGGAACGGGATAACTTAAAGCCAACAAATAAAATGGAGTCCAGTGTTGATCTGAGGTCAAAAATCAATGTTATTCGAGAAGAATGAAGACTCCTTTAAAAATTAAAAATACAGCAACTCGTGGACTGATGCGAAAGCATCTATTATTTTCATTGGTTGAAAGTCAGACTACAATGGAAAGTGAAATGAAAGAATAAAACGAGAAAATTTGTTTTTATAAAAAGTATTTATTCAATTAAATTATGGATTTGGATCGAGATTAGAAACAATTTGGATTTGTTTGATCCGGATCGAACGTGCATGTCTACATAGTGTATGGTTCGGAAACGCCTCCGTCTCATCGGTTCCTCTAACTTTGGAAACACATCAAAGTTACAAAAAATCTTTGAAATAGCAAATTTTAAAGGAAGAATCGACAAACTCTTCCTCATTTAATCGTGTTATGATCTAAAAAAATGAAGGATGTAGAAAATAATTGCGTCACCAATTCAAAATCTTAATAGCGTCACCAACGGTTTCGGCAGGTATACGAAGATTAATAAGATTTGCTGTTTGGCAGTCTTAGAGTAATATTTTCATGCGGACATTGGCATCGTTTATTCTTAACTTTATAAACCGAAAAGGACATTTTTAAAACAATTAAACGCATGTTTCGCTGCGGAGAAAGGGAGAGGTTTATTTCGATTGATCGGCGTTCAGAATGGACAATTACCGCAGTTTTCCCTCTTGACAGTGTAAAACAGTATAATTTATTAAAGATCGATTTATCGCGTTTATCGAGCCTCAATCGAGCCTGAAGCGTTATGACCAGCGGAGGTGGGTAGGTAGACGGGGAGGGAAAAGAGAAAAGAGCCATGTTAAAATATAAGCGATACTCCTTCCTTTCGCTTATTGATCGGGGGGTGAAAAGCAGAGCATTACACAACACGAGCGGCGGAGCGAGAGAGAGGCGGGCGGCTTCCCCAACGAGATCACCGCCGCCGCCGAGTTGTCCCTTCGGATATTCTTGTTTTGTGAAATATTTGTTCGGGGAGATTGCTTTTGTTGATAAACATATGGAAGTTCCCGAGCCTTCCTAATGGAAGATGATGGTTCCTTCCATCCTCCCCCCTCCTCTTTTCTTCTCCCAAAAAAGAGAAGAAATATGATGATGACTTCTCGCGTATCTCGTGGACATTTTATTCAGTCTTTTGAAAGCAGTGAAAGGAAGATGGAGAATGCACTTTGCTTGCCGCCCCTCTTACTTCCATCATCCTGTCGGTCCCTCTTAAGCTGCATCGATGGCGAATAATTTAATCTGGAGCGGTTTTTCACCAAATGGCAAACATGACACAAGACGAGGCTCTAAATTGCGAACCAATTAAATGAGGAGGGGATAAAAAAATATAAACTTAACAAACCGGAAATGAAAAAGGAGATACGTTTAACACGCAACAATTAATTTTCATTTCTCTTGATTAAAATTTCTTCATATTTAAAGAATTCTATTTTCTTCTGTTGTTTCTTATCAACTAGAATTATTTTTAAAAAAGAGGAAGAAACTACAAATTTCTGTAAAATGAATAAAAATTAATTGTTTATTCACTTGTCTTGTAAACATTTCATATCCCCTCTCCTTAAAACTTAATTTTCAAACTTAAAAAATAAAGTAAATTATTTTATTAAAAAAAGAACAAACTTCATGCTTTGCTAATGAAGCAGAAACCAATTACAGGAAGCTTGGAACATATATCAATAACAATTACAGTTATAAATTTTTGTTTAAAATTTACTTCATTAATTAACATTGAAATTTATCGATCAAAGGATAAAATTTATCACAGAATCCAAACCGTACGGTAAATTTTATTTTGCACAACGCGACATATTGCATCAATTTGCGCATTATTATTAAATCTTCAATTTATGTTAATAATTCAAGAGACTTTCCATTAGTCATGTCCATTAATAGTGTTGGGCAGAGGATGGATCCCATATTGGACAGTAATTTGAATAAATTCCTAGATATATTTAGTCCTTAAAGAACTGATTAGCTTCACATCTTCTATTCATTTTCATTAATAATGCTTTGGAGGGTTAATTTTAAATCAATTCAGTGAATACAATGTCAGTGTACGAATCACTGGATTAAATATTCCTGTATTTCTGCGGAAATATTTTAAGCATGGCAAATGCAATTGTCCACATGTGAAATCACATATTCATGATGAAAGCTGATTTTATTCGACGTCTCACCTAGTTTCGTGGTCATTGCATAAGCAGGTTTTCTGGCCTCCTAAGAACGTTCGAATCTGCTGTAGGCATAGGATGTTTGCGTTTTCGTGATGAATGGAAATTATTCAATTTCAGTAAAAAAAAAAATAAAAATAAAGAAAAAAAATCTATTTACCCTATATTAAAGCGGACATTAATCCACGTGATTAAATGTTTCGAGAAACGGTTTAAGTTAACTGTAATAATTTACAGAAGTTTGCTAATTAAGGCAGCGTATTTTTAATTTTACGGGTTAAAGGTTTTACAAGGGTTAAATATTTGGATACACAAGCACAGGGATATTAAGAATTCTTAAGTGCTTCTGGGCTATATCCTATTCCATATGAATTTCGTCTTAAAACGCTTGCGTGCTGCATCACGGACATTGGTCGCCAACTAAAAGCTCGGTGCCTCCGGGTTGCATTCCATTAGCACGGTGATGAAGATGGTCTCTGCATTAGAGGTGAGCTCAAAAATTTCATGGACTCACCGCGAGATGATATTGGCACGAATTTTTGTTAGGCATAGACTGATTCGAGTTTGCCGAGCTGTTATTCTTCCACGTTGTGAATGCATAATGTATACATAAATGACCTGGAAGGATTCAGGGACATTATCTAATAGTATCTTACTAACTTTGAAAACAACAGCCAGAAATTATTCAAATATGTTGTATTATAAATGTTACTTTTACGTAACCATTGTTAGAATATTCCTGAACTTTATAGCTAAGCACTAACTCATACAACATCGCCAGCGGCATATTTGAAGTACTGAATATTCGCTTGTACTTTAACGTCTTTAGGGCAAACGAATTTTCTGGCATGCACGAAAGCTAAGAACTCCTATGTATTTTGTGAATTTGCAATACATTAATTCGGTTTGCTGGAAAATTTCACTGTAGAGGACAGTACTTTTCAAGAATTTGGTATAAACTATAATACACGTGCCTAACGTCAAACTGTAATTTTAGTAATACTTAAGTTTATTCTTTTCCCAATGCATTTCGCCTATCGGCTTTTTCAGGAGAATATATTAGTTTAAAAAACATTTAAAATGACAGAGAATATTTAAAATACTTGGAAAACGTTTAAAAACAAACAAAGCTATTGTAACAATTAGGAAATCTCTGCATATTGTTGAAAACTAAAAATATGGTTATTTCTTTAAGTAGAAAGTTGAAACAAAGATTATCAAATTAATTAATAACTAAATGGTTGGCAATTTTTGAAAATTTTTATATTAGATATAAAAAATTAAAATGAAATAAACAAAAATACATATAAAATAAGTTAAAATGAGATAAAAGAGCAAGTCGACTTCCGATTCTTTTGGTTTGTTAACAGTAAGTCTTCTAAACTTCTGACAAAGAAGCGGAAAATGTGGACTAACCAAACAATCAGGGAGGAATAGTGTTTTGGGGAATAGTCTTTTCTCCCTGGTTGTTTGGTTAGTAAGGCTTTTTCTGAACAACTAGCTTCAAATATTTCTTTATTTTCAAAAAAATCTAACTTTTTCGAGTTCCTTGCAAATTGCATGTTGTCCTTTGAATTCTCCATGCTAAGAATTTTGTGACCCGTGTCTATGATAGGGTTTCTCGTTTTGTATTTTACTGAATTTAGATGTTCTTTGAACCTGGTTCGAAATTTGCGGCCCGTTTTCCCAATACAGTATATGTCGCATGATGCTTATTTTAATTTGTAAATTCCACTTTCCTCATATTAATTGGATATTTTTTTTTTGATTGGAGTAAATTTTTGATGCTATGATGAATTCTAAAAGTAATTCTTGTGTTTATCTTCAAAAAGAAAAAAATTGAAATTTTGTAATACAAAAGTACATACTTATCGACAACACACATGAGACTACTTATTAAAATTTCTAGGAGCAAATTTGATTACTTCTATAGATGCCAAGAATACAGGGTATATCTAAACCCCTGTCACATACTTCTGGTGGTGATTCCCCACAGCGAGATGAAAACAAAAGTTCACGAACCGTTTATGAGATTTCCGCAGTTAAAATTGAAGTTTCAACAGCTGGTTTTACTACTCTGTGGATGGCAGGTGACATGCGGAGAAGCTACAACAAATTCTTGAAATAACGTCCCATTTATTGGTTATTAACAGGTGTGCCTGCTAATAACTTCAGGTGTAACTAAACAACCATTCAGGGGAGTGAAACGGGTACTGTAGCTTCGTTATTTTGAACATTTGTTGTAGCTTCTCCGCATGTCATCTGCCATCCACAAAGTACGAAACTTCACTTTTAACTGCGGAAATCTCATAAACGGTTCGTTATCCGAACCATGTTTATATGAACTTCTGCTTTCATCTTGCTGTGGGGAATCACCACCAGAAGTTCGTGACAGGGGTCTTAGATACACCCTGTATAATACAGTATATAATTCGTCAAAGATAACTGAAAATTTTTAAGCTTAATTTCGTCTTAAGCATAATTTTTAAAGCAGAAATTGTTGCTCATATGTTCTCGCAGACTTGAATATTTTTTTAATATTCTTAATGCATTTTAATAGAAGTACGTAATTTTTCCCTTAATACTTAGGGAAAGATGATATTTTTCTCAAAATAGTGACAAGACATGAAATAAGAACGAAACATACCCAGGTAAATAAACTCTTGGTCTGAAGGGTATCTGAAGATAATTATGAATATCTTTCAGGATTTTGCACTTTGTAATTTTAGAATTATTTTCTATTAATTTTTTATCACTTATTACGATATATTTGCAATAATTTTTTCCTCTGAGAAAAATGTTTTTATTCACGAAGACCACCAGATCACAGTTGTTATTGCGAAAAGGAGATAATGCCATGAGACAAACAAAAGCCTAGAGAGGTGGGGGTAGGATAGAGTAAAAGGAAATGTGTTTGGGGGTGGCATTTGATTTCACTCGTTCTTCTGTTTCTGCGGTTGAGAAGTGAAAGTCTAAGGTGTGGGCATGTGTGTGTGTGCGTCTATCTAGATGTGGGAGAGGGAGGAAAGGAATTGGAGGAGGGTTGAACGGCTCCGACCTACGGTTCCCTCATGACTCATTTCTTCTGCTTAGTGCTGAGATTCGAGCTCTACATCTCCGTGTGCAGGTGAAGCGGTGTTATCCTTCGGAAAGCACGTGTTTCACTTGATTTGACCAATAATAGGCAAGCGTTGCCTGAAACGAGAACGGCTCCAGTAATCCTGACCAAAGAGAAACTCATCGCTCCCCCCCCCCCTAAAAAAGTTTTCTCCCTTTTCTTTCTCTTTTAGCTACCCCCTCCTCGTTATAACAAAATACTTATCCCACCCGTTTAACAAACAAACCGACAACTGGAACATTTTATACCGAGTTTTTATGTTTTCCATCGACCATAAAAATTTCATTTCTGCTGTTGTGAAAACTATTCGGCTTCTTAAAAATTTCTTTGAGGGGAAGAGTTGTCAAGTTGTTTTTTTTATAACCTTATTTGGAAGTTATTGCTTATGGAAATTTGACAGAGCATTGAAAACAATTTTACGATTTTACATTGTGCGAAAAGTATTTAAATTTTAGGAGGAAAAACTTTTTTTTTCTTGAATAAAAAAAAAATCCAAAACTACTCTTAAGAAAACTCCTATTCAATTCGTACTTTATATATATACGGAAGATAAAAAAAGATCAAAACTGCGATGTTGTTAAATGGAAACGCTACATTTTTGTGGACTTCAAAAGACTATGATATATGTCCTAGGGAAAATGCGAGAACTTGTCGATTCCAGCGTCTCCTTCCTTTTAGCTTAAAATTAGATAGGCTGCATTTATCTTCTCACATTTTGAGTTTGTTCGACAACCATACAGCAGGAAAGCAATATTTTACAGAAATAAAACATAAAAAATTGAAGTGCATATCAATATTGAACGTGATTTGATTTTTTTCCTTAAAAAAGAATATTTTTTCAAGCTATTAATTCCTTTAAAGGACATTAAAGAAACCTTTATGCACTCATTCAAAATATTCTAAACAAAACATCATATCTGAATTTTTAAAATTATATAAGTAATATTGATACCAACATTACGTTTTTCTTACTAAGTATTTAAATTCTTTTTTTTATTATAAAGACAAAAATTTCCGTAAAAAAATACTGTTCTATTAGTGAAAAGAAATAAATTCATGTTCATACACTCCTTTTGAGAAGCGATGACTACGTGTTCCGAGTATACCATGCATTTTGTAGTGATTGCCAAATCTAGAAAATAACGAACTTTGTTTATAGATGGGCGATTTATTCTTGAAGTCTAGATCTTATATCACTACAGGTTTGGACATCTAGCAATATCCAATTCGTATATGTTAAGAGTTTTGGTAGTGAAATAAAGAGCAGTTTTTAAAACACTGCATTTCTTAAGAAGAAAACCGAATGTAGGAAAACCAGGAAAGTTGTGCTGCATAAGTTTGCTCTTTTTCAAAGTAGCATTCACTGAGAAAAGATTTTTTTCAATTAATTTTCTTTTATTTAAACCTCACATAATTTACCAAAATCCGTTCGGACTATAACAGGCACAATCTGGAAAAGGGGGGAAACCTAAACAATCGTATACTAAACTATCTCCTTATAAATCATATTTTTAACTCAATTATCCGCGGATACTAGCTATGCATAATGAGCAATTTTCTCAATAGTATATTGACTTTCTATTGGAATTTGAATTCATATTCAATTCAGAGGAGTCATAATATTGATCGCGATCGCAAATCTATTCCACAGCAACGTGGAAAGTTTAGCATAGAAAGAGAATGGGTAAAAAAAAAAAGTAGCGAATGAGTTCCAATGAAAACACATTAAAATTCCTGGGAGGATGGGTAATGAAAGTGGACGATACGGTCATATCAATGGTGAAGGCGAAATTCCTAGTAGATGGTGGAAAAAATAGTGCACAGTCATCGCTGGACTATTAGAGATTAGAGACTGGCTGAATAGAATAAATGATTCCGCGGCGAACCCAATGCAAAGGCGATATTGAAAACAAAGGATTAAAAATATTCCATTCAGGTGGACGATGCAACAAACTTCTGAGGAGGAGATTAAAAAAAATTCGGATCGAGCAGCCTAAAATAAATAAATAAAAAAATCTTGCATGTAGATTGAGGCATTCAACTACAAAATCAATAACGTCAAGCTGTGTGCGAGATAAGAATTTTAAACGTGAAATGTTGTTGTTAACTTAAATTTAGAAGGGGAAAAAAACGAAGAGAAGCGAGGTGCCGACAAGGAAGATAAGAAAAGACCAAAACTGAAGACGAAAAAAAAAGAGAAGCAATAAAGTGAAGGGGTTATAAAAGATGTAAAATTTTAAAATAAAATGATTGGAATGAACGAATGTCGTACACATACTCTCTTATAAGAAATAAAGGAAACTGTTCTAATAATTTTTACTTGCTTGCTTGTAAACAGATGTTTACCCGGCACCAATTTATAGCTGCTTCTTATGACTACAAGTGTAAATAAACAATATACATTTCACATATTTTCTATCAGAAATTTAACCTTCAAAACTATAATTGCTAAGTCAAATGTCAGTATAACAAAAAAAATTTTCAGATTAAATCGTCTTGAAAATTTTTTTTCAAAGAAACTTTGAAATTTTCTAAGACGGAAAGCGAAAGAGACTCACTAGGTTCATTTAAAAGATACTTTTACAACGTTACCACTTTCCCGTTCTTAGGGATAAAACAAATGATTTTAATTTAAAATTATATTTTAAAACTTTAGACTTTTAGCGGCATTGCTTTAAAAAAATATCTCACATACATTATCATATACTCTGCGCCAACAATAATTAAAGAAGCAAAATACGATATGCGAGTGAAGATTTGATATCACCAGTGTCTTTAAAGACATTTATATAAATCATTTTAAACTTTAAAACTGGCATTGTATAAAAAGAGATTTGATGTGCTTCTATGGAGAGCGCCAGTGCAATGCGGGAAAGTCAAGGCAAAAACATGTCCTTGTGATAGTTTTCTCCTCCTTCTTTTCTATTTTTAAGGGAAGCAGATTCGTCCTTCCCTATTGTCCCCCAACTATAAAAGAAAGTGTCGTGGCTGCCACTGACAAGGCTTTAGGTTCCCTCCCTGTTAATGATCAGCACGGTTTGAGATTAAACCTCCACCTCCCGGGAGAACAGGCTTTGCGCTACATCTCTCAAGGGGTGGGGGTGGAGTAAAGGAGCGCCTACCATTGTTGATGAGAAAAGCCCCGCCAGATGGACCATGGGACGGATGCCACGTGACAGGACGGTCGACACCTAATGGATTAGAGGCAAGCAATCCCTGTGAAATTCGCCGCCGCCGGTCCATTCCCCGTGTCGCGCACTTTCTTTCTTCCCTACAACTCTCCTCTCCCACCCACCGCCTTTACACCTCCTACCCCCTACCTATCTTAGAACATGCTACAGGCATTCTAGTGGATAATGTTGCCTTCGCCGTTACTCATCCTGCCTCTTTCTTCCTCCTCCTTCCCTCCTCAACTTTCTTATTCGACAATCTCTACTCCTACCTAAGCTCTCTTTCTTTTCTGCCCTTTCAAAAGCTCTCCCACTTCTCTTCCTCTTTTGCTCCAAAGCGATCCACCCTCCTAAAAAAATCCTCTTAAAATATATCAAAAAGAGCGAGAACCAGGGCGAATTTCATTCTTTTCATAAAGGATGCGAATTTTTCTCTTAAATTTATTTCATCCGGCAGTGAATAGGACATTTAAAAACAATCCTCAAGGTAAATCCTGCGAGATTTAAGAGATTTCTCCCTTGACCATCACGCTTTTTAAAAGGCGTTAAAGCATCTATATAATTCGCTCCGCTTTACAAATTTATCGATGTAGAAGAAGCAGGTATACTACAAATAAATACAAAAAAAATAAATTAAGAATATTTATCAATATATAATCTTTAATGAATGATTAATTCAGGCTACTTAATTTCGCAAATCAAATGTTCTGAGCAAATATTGATATTTGCATTAAATTTAAATTAACGAATCCAATTAAATATGCATTATTTCTAATATTCTGTTGGAAAATTTAATTTCCGATTCATAATGTTTGTTTCGAGCGCACGCTTCAACAAATTAAAAAAAATCGACATGAACGTTGAGTGTGTTTGCCATGTTTGTTTTTACCCTGTGGAATTCGTATCTTTTTAATGGTAAACAATACAAAGTGCGCAATCTCTTAGCTTAAAACAAAGAATTGATAGCACATTGATAGCACAAATGTCTAAACAAAAGAGAAATACTTATATCATTATAACTCTTGATCATATTTTATGGAAGAGCACGCACATGAAGTGATGAATTAATTAGACATTAACCGACAAACAAGTGATATGATGAAAGTCTTAAGGAGCAAGACTAGCACATTTGAGAGAAAATTTATGAAAGAAACGAATGTTCTTTTAAAGAGAGGGCCTCTAACCTTAAGTAACACATAAAAACATCAGTGGATTGCAAACCAGTTGCACAGAAATGTAGCAGGTCCTCTTAGTATATGACAGTTAAGAAATGAAAACTAGGAAAAGGTAGAGAACCTAATTTCGATCTAATAATTTTCACACACGTATACTTAATTAGAGACGTTTTTCTTTTTTGAGGAGCACGTTTTGGGCAAACCAATCCACCCAAGTATTTACAGACTTTTATATTACCAAAAGTGAATGCGTCGCATTTTTATCCATGAAGCTAAAAATTCTTTATGTCTAAACGTTTAGGTATTTCTTGTGTTGAAATTAAACTTAATAAATATTTAGTAGAATGCACATACATTATAATATCTTTTACCAAGTTAATCAACATAATTCTGAGTTTTATATCATTAAAATTTGCAAAAAACGCGCTCTAACACTTGAGTGCGACAACACCCTTTCGCATTACGTGGAACGGACGAAAAGAACCTGTCCTTAAGAAATCCACCATGAAAAAGTTTCAGGGATTTAGATCAAGACTTGCGGTGACCAGAAAAAGCCACAGTCGAACATCTGTGGGAAAAGATTTCACAGATCTTAGGAGTTTGAATGCTAAAGTTCCAGCACTTCAGTAGTTGTATGAGGTATAGTTCTGTATTGCTGGAACTACTAATGACAAAAGAGCTATCAGCTTAATTTAGAGATGAAGAATATCTCAATTACTTTGGCATAATTTTAAAAAGAAGGCCCAGATCCATTTGCGTTGATAAGACACGCTAGTAACAACCAAATCTTCCGAGTACTGGCTCGCTTCCTCCACTTGGCGCAAGCTTAATTTTAAAATAATGAAATAAAGCTCAGAATTGTATAGAATAATACGATAAATGATATTATCAAGTAGTCTATCAGTCATTTAATTGACTAAATTTTAATGGTACAGTATTAAAAATCCGAAAAAGAATGACATACATTCTTTAATTTCAGTTTAAACAAGAATTTGTTACATTAGCAAATATCAATAACTGAATTAAGCATTCCAATAATAAAACTTTAATACTTTTTTTGCATAATTGTATTCAGAACTCCATAATAACCAAATAGGGTTAACACATCAGTGTGATCTAAAAATTTTCGATAATTACACTTTTCAAAGTAATTATTAAGGAAAATCCATACAACAAAGTTTCATGGACTGAGGTTGTTACAGATTATCCTCATTAATGAAAATAATTGAAAACTGCTTAAAAGTATCTGTAAACAGTTATCTCAAAATTCTTATATAAAACCTTTTTCGTAATCAGTCCGGTAATGTCTTTTTTAATTATAAAAATTTCTTTAAAATGTTAGTAAAAGAGTTTTTCAATAATAGCTCCATTAGTTAACACTCCCAACATAATATTAGAGTCATTCGTCTTGTTCACGCCTGCTAATAACAGGTAGAACTACAACATAAATTAAACCCCAATTTTCATAACAGTTGATGTGGACGACAGGTGAAATTCCCTGCTCCGCTTACTCCTCCTAGTACGACCGGGCTGTATCGGATAAAGGGGGACGGTCGTTAGGTTTCCCATACGTCCTGGCAGCTGGCATTAGAGACCGAGCCGAGCCGAGGGCCCGTTTTCCAGCTCGGTCCGAAGACTACTGCATCATAATCTGACCACACGACCATGAGCTGCATTCATTCTGTGGTTGACAGAGAAATTAATAAAAATGGAGCCCAACGTAACGGGAGAATTTCCAGTTGTGGTTCTCTACAGGGATTAAGCATCGCATATCGCCACTGCGAGGGCCTCGACAGTTAGATTGGAGGCACCATGAAGAGGCATCCAACCCTTCACTCACTCGCGATGATTCATTGATTACTCTGTAATAAACACTGCATGTTGCAGTCGTTTGGTCGACCTCAAACTTTTCAATTTTCACTCTACCATCTTTCTATCGGAAACAAGCCTGAGCAAACTTTACGCACCTTAACACGAGAACCAAAGAAAGCTAATTTAGCAATAAGTGAAAATGGCACAACTTTGGAAGAGTTCCCACCCGCATCTCTTGAACGACAGAAAAGTTTTAAAGTCGCTTAATTAAAATTGCGCAAAAGGAATCTAAATACCCACGGTTTTGAGAAAAATGTTACTTTCAGAACTTGTAAAATAATGAATAAATTATTATTTTGAATTAAGAATAATATCCATTCCCAAAATCCTGAGACAATTGCCATCTTTCCAAATTTATTTCAGTAAATTAAGAAATTGCTTCAGTTATGTTAGTTTATAATATAAAACAGGAGTGGGCAGTCTGAGATCAGTGAGAGCCGCATTCCGGTTTTTCATATATTATAAAGAGACACACAATAATTACATAGTTTTAAATAGACAAATTCAAATAACAAAATATTAGTTACTTAGTCAATCTAACAAGATTCAGTAAAAAATTTTCTAAAAAAACGGATTTAAATTTTCAATGGGAACCGCATTTGCCCGCCCATGATATAAAATAAAATCCTGCCCCGAATTAATAAAGAAAATGCCGAAGTTGAAAATAAATTGCATAAACATAAAAAATTATAAACATCACATAATTTCTATATACTGTATATTACTGAGAAAAGTAAACAAAAAACAAGTAAGTAAAAGTTACGTTTATGAAGCAAATACATTCAACCCATAAAGCCAAACAGATATATACGAAGTAAATAGAAGTAAAATCACCTAAAGCTCTTCAGAATAGTCTTCCAGGTTGTCCACAACTTTTGTCAGTGGAAAAGTGGTGAATACCATCAGTTCTATGATTTCGTTAATGCGTGTCACGTGCCGTAACACAGTTAAGATGTTTGTTTACAAACTGTTTCCTCACGCAAAGGCTTAATCAATTTGGGGATAAATTCTTAGTCACAAGGACTTAGGTCCCAGCTTAGGAATTCAATCTGGTGGATCTAGGATAGGGAAAGGTTTCTGAGAATTCCTATTTCGAGCGTCTTTAAGAGATTTTGACAGGAAATGTTGAATGAGAACTATCATTATCATTTTTCAGTAGCTTTACATAGCAGTTTTACGACCGCTGTTCCATTTTGCCCACTTCCATTATCAAACTACGTATACCGGCAACCCACTAAATTTTTGCGGAGCTACCTAAGTATAACTAGCATTTTTATTGTCATCTGTTGGTGATATTTATAAGTATTATTTTACCTACTAAATTTCCATGACTTATGAAGCGAACATCGTACGGTCGGGTACAAAAAAGGTTTAGACTTACGTCGTAGTTGAGCACGTAATAGCACATCCCAAAAGTATACCTGCTACCCTATTTTCAGTCAGAAGGGACAGGTCCAGTCTAATCTAATCTGCCTTGACTCTCAGTAAAAGTACCTCATTTTACAACCGATCAACATCCGGTAAGCTCAGTTCCTACGGAGAAGGTAAAATTCTCTTGCATCCAACTGTACATTGAATTTGGTAGGTCATGGCACCAAACGTCATGGCACACCCCTCCAATCAGGTTCCCTGTCCGTAATGAGACAGATCCCGCTGCTTCCATTCTCGGAGTGCAGGTGCACAGGACACCTTGATATCCGCATTTGAACCGGGGATGATTGTTGGTGCCAGACGGATGGGTGCCTCAATATCAGATGTAGCCAACACCCTGCAATTTTCCCGCACAATCGTTGCAAGGGTCTATCGAGAGTACAACCAACGAGGGGTTACAACCCATGTCGGACAGCGGACGGGCCGCCCACGCCTCATTGATGCCAGAGATGTTCGCCGAGTCACCCGGCTTGCAACTGCTGACCAAAGGGCGACAGCGGGCCAAATCACCATGCGGTACAACTAGGGACATTCCACAACTGTGTCCGTGACGACAACTCGGCGTACCTTGGCAGCTGCAGGCTTTGGGAGCAGGAGACAACGACGGCACATCATCTGCAATTAGACCAACCTCGAAATTAGACCAGTAAGGACTGGCTAAGGGTTGCCGGGTCCGACAAGTCACGCTTTCAGCGGTATCGGGCCGATGGTCGCGTCCGTGTCTGGCGCAGGCAAAACGAAGCCATGAACCCCACTTGAACTCAGGCAGGTGGAGGCTCCATAGTGGTATGCAATGGGTCCATTGGTGCATCTGACATCCACTCTGCGAGCTACTTCCTACGCCGATCTACTTCCTACGCCGATCTACTTGGGGACCACCTGCACTCCTTCATGAACGGTTTTTTACACCGCGGGTGACGGCATCTTCCAGCAAGATAATGCGCCTCCACACACGTGGCCTTAGTGACCGGCAGTGGCTGGAGGAACATGCTACCGACTTCACGACAATGATTTGGCCTCCACATTGCCTAGATTGCAATCCCACTGAACATCTGTGGGACGTCATCGAACGATCTATCAGGTCGTCACCAACACAACTGGTAAATGCAGCATCGTTATGGAGTGCAGTGGAGGCGGCATGGTTTGCAATGCCTGTGGATGTGTTCCGGGGACTGGTAGACTCTCTTCCACGACGGGTCGCGGCCGTTATTGGGCCAGAGGAGGCACAACACTTTATTAGTCAGGTGTGCCATGACTTTTGGTGAGTCATGATTAAAAGTCAAATTTATAAATAGTTGAAAACAGAAAATACAAATCCTAATATATTTACATTCATTTTCTAATGTCTATCGGAATACAATCGTCTTCCCACGTATAGGATTAGATTAGGAGACGCGCTCAGATTTCTGAGTATCATATGAGTGTACGAAGGCGTATGTGTATGTGCACGGAAACTTTATGAATCAGTCTGTGTATATATCCGATTATCCATCTACACAAATAACTAAACTCTTTCTCGATCTAACTTGACACTATGTGTTACGCGCAATCGAGGCTGACCGGACCGCATGAATTTCTGGAAGAAAAGTTGCCCCTGAAATGCATCATACAGAAAGGCAGAAAAATAAAATGACAACAGCAGTTATCACACGATAAACTCTTATTCAAAAGAGAGAATGAAAGGAATACTCCCGTGGATTGGTTACTTATGTCACCTCATGCGCAAACCAATCAGAAATGGCATAACATGAAATGCGAGTGAACACCAGAACCAGTTTACACACAGTAACTGATTCAACAGTTAAAGAATGATCTATGGATGGATAATGAGGGAGTTTATTCTACGCCACACCTCATTATTACATATGTTTAGTGATTCAACAGTGTTAAGTCAGTGAGAGAAAGACTTTAGCAATTAACAGTGTAACAATTAACAAATGGAAGTCTATTTTTCATAAACATCCAGTCAAACAATTAAAGAAAAAAAATCTGTGGAACTGCTATTTCGATTTGTCGGACTAAAAAGTGGGAAAGGTTGTCAGAAGTTTGTTTTTTTAGAAGAAAAATAACATAAGTACATCTGAGTTTTTTCCTATGAAAATCAAAAATATTATAAATGTCATTATCGATATTTCAAAAGTAACTTAGAGAAAGATACAAGGAACGAAAATAATTTAAAAAGCTATATCACGCTCCAAAGAAAAATAAAAACAATCCAATGCTCTAAACTCAAGCGCATTTATAATTCATAAATTGATAAACTTTCTAGATTCCGTGAAAACTTTGCAGATATAAACTTTTGTAGCGTTCACCTTTAAGCTTTTTCTCCTTTAATGCATTTTGAACGAGAGGAAATACAAAACGTAACATCATCTCTAATAACGTCCAAATTAAATTTCACTTCCATTTCGATGAAATACTAGCCATAAATCCCTTATAGCTTTGTCATTCCGAAAGAATAGGTCGGTGGAAAAGTCCAAAAAATATTATTTTTCCTCGATAAAAATTGCGCTCTGCAAACTTGAGAGTTGAAACATCTGTAGTTTTTAAAAAATAAATTTTCACCGACCGGATTTAGAAAGCGCAGTTGGTCATTTTAAGGAATGAACGCACTCGAGGCCTGTCATTGGTGTGTCACAACGTTGGGGACAAACGTTATGCGACATTATTAAGATCAAGTGGATTTTCGAACGGACGAGGGAGTGGCACCGAGGTCAACCGACGTGGACCGCAAACGACCTTTGCAACAATTCGTCGGTCGGAGGTGGTGGGGCGAAAAGGAAAATTGGGGGGAGGGGGCCTTTTGGGTACACGAGTTTGAGAATAGGAGAGTGCGAGGGACGATTTTCTCTCCTATCTCTGGAAAGCCCATTTAACAATGACTTGCAGAAAAGGAGGGCTTTTGGAAAACAGATGGGGAAAACGAAAGCTCTTAGAATCCTCTAGGCTACCGAATATTTCATTGCGTTTTCTTCCTATTCTCACTTCTTAAGAGAATGGTTTCTTCTGAATTATTTCTGCTGCTCTTTTAACGGTGGGCATCATAACTATTTTATTCTGGCGACTTTGTCCTCTCTTTTTTTTTCCTTTTCTTCCCCTTCGTTACAATTTTCTCCACCTTTATACACCCTCCTTGACAAAATATTAATTCCTTATATAAGGCGTAATGAAAATTTGAATTAAGCAACGTATAACTTCGTTCAGCAAACATCAATATTTGAATATTGTCGGTATTTAGATCATTTTAAGGTTGCGCTAAGTCATAATGAACCGATTTTACTTAAATTGCGTATCGTGTAAACAGGTTTACAGTAAGCGGTCTAAAATGCAGACCATAGTCTCTACTTTTAAGCACTGTTGGAAAATGAGATACGAAAGGAGAATCAATGAAAAGCAATTCTAAAACTTTCTGTTGGCTTAACTTCTTGAAATGAAGCAATGTGAAGTACGAGCATTTTGAAATAATCATACCGGACAGAAGATCAGTCCTCTTGCACAGCGTACCAATTAATACTGCGTTATTCCTTCCCTTCACCGAATAACAACCTCAATTCTGTTCATATTCCATAATCTGAAGCTACTAGATCATTTATTCCCGTAGATCAACAAGATACCTGTGTCGGCGCTTTACTCTTTATTCTAAATTAGTATTAGTGATTTTTGATAAGAAACAAATTTGGTACTTTTCTGGCCAGTCAAGTTGTGGAGATATTAATCCTTGTGCATTCGGCAATTGTTGTTTCACTCCCCCTTCATGCACCCCCTTCCAAAATGAAACTCATTGCCCTAATCAGCAAAGAAGGTTTCGTTCCATCGACGATACAGTCTACGTCTACCATCATTCTTATTGGCATAAATGGGACTTCTTCGACATAGGACATTTTTACAGTCTTCTACATCCCATTGGTTCTGCGCACCCGTTTCAGGAAGAATATGCTGGATACTCTACTCCAAGAATTTTTGGTATTCAGCTCTTCTTCTTTCGGTGTAGTATAGTTTCTAAAATCGTCTGATGTGGATCGCTGAACGGTTTAATTGCAGTGCGGATGGTTGACACTGCGGGACACTGGGCGACAATCTCTCATTCGACTATATGGTTTGACTTGGTCCGCCATTCACGCATTTACTCACGTCTTGCTTTCGACTCATACTGAACACAAATCTGGCCCGATATTACTGTTAGTGAAACTACAGGCTCGACATAACACTGAGACGTCTCTGCTATTAAAAACATGAACCTCTTTTTCATGAACGGGTACAATTTTTACTCACGTGTTGCGGACAAATATTATTCGTTGACAAAAATATTATTTTTTAATTCTTATTTTTCATTTAAATTTTTAATAGATATTCTATTATTATAGCAACCGCGGAAAGAAAGACCACTTTTGCAAAGCTTTTTGTAGGTAATGTCATGGACGCAGAAACATACTGACACCTTAATCTTTTAATATACAGGGTGTTTCAAAAAGATTGACCAGTTTTAAAACCTTATATGTCCACGCCCATGAACTTCAAATGATGAAACTTATACCCCGCGAACAGTCGTGATTCAGAGTTCATATGACTGCCGTTAGATTCCGCTGCTAGAGCCCAAACAAACGCTACCGTTAGTTTTTGAGATGATGGCTTCTAAGAATGAATCCGGTATTATGGTGGAACGTACCTTCATTATTGAGACTTTTGGAATAGAGTCTAATAATAAAAGTCTCATATTTGCTATATCCTTACTGTTACATAGACGCCATCTTCTCAAAAAGTAATGGTAAAGCGTTTTTTTGGCTATAGTAGCGGAATCTAACAGTAGCCATATGGAACTCTGAAGCACGACTGTTCGCGTGATATGAAACTCTGGGCTTCATTCATTTGTGGAAATATAAGGTTTTAAAACTGGGTCATTCTTCTTGAAACACCCTGTATTATAGTTTTCTCTGATAAAATAACGAGGCTTAATTATCTAATTTCAGGGGTAAGTTTAAGTTAAGCTGTTTTATCGACAAGACGTTCTCTTCTCAACAGTTAACAAATCACTCCTACTTATGATTTTGCTGCCGCCTGGGGTAAATGCAGCCTAGTCGCTGGATTTCTTCCATTATGGGATGCGCTGAAGAGTCGAATGTAAGTGGAAGGTAAATCTAAGTCTTTGAAACAGTAATGACAACCCTACAAGAAGGCTTTTATAAGCTTTTTTAAAGAGTTCCCGTATTGCTTTTGGCAAGAAACGATAAATCGACTTCAGTAATGCAACTGCTGTAAAACGTGGTCAGTTTGGAGAGATTCTTGTGTAAGATATGCAAGTGCATTTAGGCTTACTGTGAGAGTCCTTGTTGATACATCAGTTTTAACACAGAATTAGCGCTAGATATTTAGATTGTGAAATTTCTTCCCGGAATTTCCTGTATTCACTTACGGCATATATAAATGCTAAACGAGTGCATTTAAAATTGTAAATCGTTTACCTGTAATTACTATATAAATAAATTATATCCTATCTACTTTAACTAAACCTAGGCCAGATACGCTAGATTTAACGGGACAAGCTCACTATTTAATTATTTTTAATAGTCATTATACTGACATAATAAATGTCCAGCTAGCTCGGTTTGTAGACGTAACTATATAAATAATTCCCTTTGAAGCTATCTGAAACTGAATTACTGCTGTAAACTCTCGATTCCTAATGCTTATGTGAAAATTGTAGATAAATTGCTGCAATTTTGTTTCTCCTTCCCATTTAACTAGTAAATCTTGGTTTCCTGTAACTTACTAATTAGGTTATTAACATCTAAAGAAACCGAAGTCGAAAGTTTTCAGTTGTTAGTGCGAAATACAATAGTGTGTGCTTTCAAGGCGGAATCGTGTTCAAAACTTGATACGAGTCTAATTAAAAGCGAGGATTAGGGAGAGCGTAAATTTTTTGAATGAAGCTGGAAAGTTTCTGCAGATTTATAAGATTCGCGCTTAGATAGCTCTTTTATGTAAATTCATGCCGGTTTTCAAAATGAGACCATAAATTAACGATGGCGTTATCGAGTGCAGTATATATACAAATAACAGTTTCGTAAAAGCGTGTCTAAAATTTTCATTAGCCATTGAAAAATTAATAATGTAGTCTCCGAAAGTGGAGATTATATTTAATGTTTTCAAGTTACTTGGTAAGTGCTGTCTATATGAGGGAAATTTGGATATTAGCCGAACACGTAAGCTCTTTGGCATTGAGATATAAGTCAAGAAGATCAAATAATGAGAAGGGATATGAAACGTTCCTGAAGCGTAAATATACGCACGAAAACTGAAAATTGCTAAAAGTTTTTCTGTTTTAGAATTGAGTACTCCATGATACGTGCCTCTTTAAAAACCATCTGTTTGCTTTAGGTATTAATTCTGGTCGAAAGTAAAAGAGGCGGGTAGAGAGAGGGAAACTCTTTATTAATTTATTCACACGGGAATCTATGTTTAAAAAACAATCCATGCAAATTGTAGTAATAAGGGAAACAATGAAAGAAGGTAAGAAAGAGAGATAGAGAAATAAAGGAGAGAGAGAGAGAGAAAGAGAGGAAAAAGGAAGGAGGTGGGTAAAGGGAAAAAAACGAACGAGCGTGCTATGAGGCAGACACCGCTAATTGCACTAAATCGGACAGTTTCTCCTTCCACCGTAATAGGCCTCTAAACAAGCCTTAATGATGTGCACAAGTTGTTCGTTAGGCGTTCATTTCGAGCAAGAGGGTTTTGCGAAAGAGAGAGAGAGGAGGGTATGGGAGTGAGAGAGAGAGAGAGAGAGAGATGGCAAGTCCCCAGCCACCCACTTCGGTAGCTTTTTCTTTTACCAGCGCCCGTGTGCATTAGAAGGGCCAAGCCGTGGACGGGAGGTGAAGAGAAGAAGAGTTCCCCCCCCCCCCCGCGCACTACCTCTTTACATCGTCACGTACCGCCTCTCCTCCCCTCCTTAAGTTGTAAGTGTCGAAAACGGAGGAGAATTTTTCGTCGATCGTTTGGGTTTCGCCTTTTAAATTTTATTATAGAGGGCGAATCGCAGGCGACCTTACCAACGCGCGATGACTCCAAAGGGATAAGATGCGCTATCAGAAAACTTAATCAGGATCACCGTTGCTTATAACGATCTCTCGTATTTTCTCGCCGCTCCAACGAGACGAACGATAAGGCAGCGAGATAAAAACTCAAGCCTGATTCAATTAGTAATCAAGGAAACAGTAAAAATTCCCTTTGACCTTACCCCACCCAGAATTAGATTTAGGCTTATTTCAAGGAAGAGTGCTCGCCGAGCAGCCCGTCGGGAAGTAATTGTGAGAACGGGTCTTAGGACCATTCACTTATTTACTCTCTGCACGTGAGCAATTAAAGATCAAGAAATTGTCTAAGTATCGCATCGTGGGATTAGTTCCATAAAGATATCGTTATTTGAAACGGAAACGTGAAGGAGAAGAAAAAAGCTCAAAAGATTACCACGAAAACTTTCGCCCTAATGAAAGAGGAAGTTTAAAATTCGCCTTACGATTCGACTCTTTAAAAACTTTAGTCCGCTGTAGGAATTCTTGAACGTATTAGTCAGCATTTAAACAATGAACAAAATAAGAACAAACAGAAGCGTACCAAAATTAACGAAAGTGCTAATTCTCCAGTCGACTTGTCCAGAAAATGATGAATTATAAAATTCAACAGATATTAAATGAAAATAAATTTATACAGCAGCATGATCTTGATTCGTTACGCCTCACTTCTAGCTGCCATATCATATAATTATGATTTATTATGTCCGACACTTTAAATTGAAAATCTCCTATGGAAAAGAACAGTGCTAATCGGAGACGTCAAAAATTTGAAACCCAAAATATATATTCCGTAAATTCAAACCATGCAAATATGAGAGAAGCAGTTTATAAAGCCATGTTCCATAAATCAATTTACTAAGCTTGAACGCATGGCATGACTCCATTATATCAAAGTGTCAAATTCACATCCTATATATTATCTGCCTAAGAAAAAAGTGTGTGCTGCACTTTAAAAATGCATACAGAACTATACACATACAGTGGTGCCTGCATATTAATTAGTGGTCCAATCGCAGGCTTGATATCTCTAGGGCACGCTTTCTGCTAAGCTGACAGCAAACACTAGAGAAAAGAATAACTTTTTTTCTTCATTAACTAGAGAAAAGACTTCCAAATATATCGAATTTGTTCAGGCAACTGGTTCAGGTGCGTTTCCTACGAAACTAATGCTTCATATAAACCCACACATTTTCTATGAGGCTTGCATTAGGTGACTGAGATGGCCAAACTAACTATGCAATGTCATATTATGCTTTCCATTGCGTGCACAGCCTATTATGATGTTTCGGGTCATTATCTTTTTGAAGAACCTAGTTCAGGTTTCCAGTAAAGATGCGCAAATTCCCAAAGCCATTTCTTGAGAAGCAACCATGCTCGACGTGGAGAATCACTTGGCCAAAACGAGGATTCATCCGAGAATGAGTTTTCTCTGGCCCTATTCACGATCTATTGGATACATTTTTTTCACATGGTTTTCAGATAGGAGAGGTTTCTTCGCCGTACTCCGCTTTTTTATGTTTTTCTCCTGCAACTAACTTCTTATTGTTTCCATTGCCAACTGAGTATCTTTACGCTTCAATTCTTCCTGTCCTTTCCGCAAGATTATTTGTGGATTCTTTATGAAGGTCTCTATAAGCTGCTTGTCTTTCTTGTTGTTTAGTGGTCTTTCTTGTTACGCCTCGTTCCAATAGGTCAGCGACATTTTTGTGGTCTTCAAAACGCTTCACCCACTTACATGCAAATGTCATGGTTTATTTTTTCAAGTAGCGTGCAGCGGCTGCTTCGACATTTTCGGACCTTTCGCATGCGAAGAGAAGAAAACTGCTCCGAACCGTTTCGCATATTTCGCTCTCATTGCCAGTTCACATTGTATTAAAACTGTTTGCATTCGAATCAACATGCTGGTGCAACGCGCGATACAGGACATGATAACCATTGTTGTCACAATATATTTTCCACTCTCTGTTACCAAGAAAGTTGTAACGCACACCATTTTCTTAGACAGATGGTAAATACAATGAAAGTAGTGCAGGAGACACAGTCATGCGTAGAGAATTTGAAAAAACTATAATCATCAACTAAGACAGACCACTCCTTTAATGAATTAAGCCATTTAGAATAAGAAAGAATGTTTTCATACGCCAGCATTTCTTCATTCCAAAGCAATTCAAAAACTCATGGAAAATTCTCATAAGTAATTATACAAAATATACAGGGTGCAAAAATGTTATCATTTGTATGTTCTGGTGAATAGCCAAAGAACGCATGCATGCTACAAAAACTCGTGATATCACAGAATGAGCGCTATACGCAAGGTAAAAGTGGGTTATTTAGTCAGAACCAAAAAACATTAGCTGAAGGAGTGCATTAAATTTTACTGCAATTTGATACACTGATAGAACTATTTATTGATTAATTAATAAAAATATACTAATCCCATATAGGGTTAAAGCTTTTTTTTACTGACTCTGTACTATCAATATATTGTAGAATGATAATGACAGTATTGATGGGTGGCCCCCATTGCTTCTTCGGAAGTAACTAGAAATTATTGCTGCACATGGCGTGCTGGAAGCGGTCACAATCTAATTCGCGGTGCGTCAACCTTACTCCACGAAAACTTTCAGCCTTCCGGCCTTTTTCTTGGAAAACATCTTTTTACCTGCCTTCCTTTCAACATCAGGATATTGGTAAGTTTGAATGCACTGCATTCGAGATAAAAATAACATCCGGCTCGCATATCTTTTGAAAGGACCGACCACCAGGTTTTTCACGTAACAGGCAAATATTTAATACACATTCATGATATAAAAGAAAACTTTACTTTCTCCAGCAACTACATTAAAAGAAAGATTCTTTATAGTTTTATAATAACGAGAATAAATGACGTGGGTTAAAGTAATACTAAAAATGTTTCTGAAATAACGTTTCGCCCAGCGGCATTTTCAAAGAGAATTCAAAGATGGCTTTAAAGGAATAAGTTTTAAAATTTACAAATATGCTCTTAGAGATAATAAAGAATAAAAATTGCAATATAAAGGTGATAAGCAATATAAAGCCAAATTTGAGATAATAATTGTTGGGATGAAAAGTAATAAAAGTTCAGAAATGTTTAAATTTAATAAAGAAAGTGGAAAACAACGCTGTATTTGTTTAAAACAAATAGTGTTGGAAATACCCATTATTATTATGTCTTAGAAATACCCACTTCGTATCAGTTCAAGCCACGTCATCAATCAATTTAAATCACATAAATAAATTTCCTCTGTTTAGAAATCCTAAATCTATCTTAAATTGTTAAATAACAATAAGTTGAACAGTAAAAACTGATCCATATTTATTATGAATTTTTTTAAATATCAAATATATTTTATATAAAAAGATTTTCCTTATACAATTTTTTGACTAAATGAAGCACTGCCTAGCCAATAAATTAAAAACATCTCATAAAAGATGTAAAATGTACGTAAATGCCTCGTGCGGTAAGTACAGAACATTCAAAATTACCCCGGAGTTTCATATGGAGTCTAGTCATAACAGCGGGTAGTGTCGGTAGTAGTTGTGTAGAATGAGACAAGCGAAAGACCAGTTTTAAGTTTGAAAACGACGTTATCGTGAGTGCCGGGCTAACAGGTGCCACGATAGATAAAACAGCACAGCTGATCGGTATGTCGAAAGGCGAGATCTCTGAAGTGTTTAATTCGTGGAAGCAGAACCCGCAATGTTTATCGCAGCGTCTACAACGTGGTTTGAAAACAACCATGCAGAATCGAGAAAGACTTGTGTAGCGACGACGAAGATCTATTGAGCAGGTATTGAAGGAATACTTCAATGAAGGTTCGTTTCAAACTAGATCCACTACAACAATGCTCAGGGAATTGAAGAGAGCTGGGATTGTGAACCGAACGCTTGAGTGGAAGATTCTCTTTCCAGCAATGAACCAAAAAGTTCTCCTGCATTAGTGTAAAAAGCGGCGTAGCTGGACAACAGATGACTAAAAAAGGGTAATGTGGTCGGACTAGTCTCGGCAGAGAGAGTGGCGGCAGGCTCAAGAAGCAATGGATTCATCGTGCCTTGTCTCAAGAATTCAAGTTTCTGGTTGGAATGTCATTGTGTGGAGTACGTTGGGTTGGTTCGATACGGGGCCATCTGATATTCCTTGACGGTCTAGTGATAGCCAAGGAGTATCTGAAAGTTATTGTTGTTCAAGTCCATCCTGCGATGTTGCACTTTTTCTCTGCTTGTGACGGATCCTTCATGGATGACAATGGTACAGTCCATCGTGCAAGAGTGGTTCAGGATTGGTTTTCTGAGCATGGGAGTGATTTTCACCTTCTAATCTGGTCTGAACAGAACGCCCGGGTCTTAACCCATTAGAGTACGTTTGGGATTCCTTGGGGAGATTCATCCGTCAACAGCGTCAACTTTGAAGCACCTGAAGGTCTCTGATGAATGTAGGGGCATCACTTGACCCGAATGCACTGCAACATCTCATAGTATCGATGCCTGTCAGTCAGGGTAGGCCCTACAGCATATTTAACCGATTTTTCAAATTATTGGAAAAAATTAAAGGAAAATTTTCGAGAACGTGTCAATACCAATATTTGTGGTTCCTGGTTCGAATACAGGTTTCGGAATTTTTCCTTCTATTTTTTCCCAATGATATAATTACCTTATCCTTGAAGCATTAACTCCAGTTTTCATTTATTACTTTCTAACTCGGTAGCCGGGCATGTACTTATATTAATGTTCTCAATAGCATCCCAATTAAACAGTCCTCATGAAGAAAGCAGTTCCTTTACACAATTACTCATGTTGTAATAGTTATATATACAATACTTAAAACCATATAATGCAAGTCGAGATACTTATTTTAGAACAAGACAGAAATAGAAGCCCTCAAAAAGCTCATTTAAATGCAACAAATTTATAAGACGAAATGAATACGACCATTTCGGTAAAAGGATTTGAATTAAGGAAACTCTTATTGTTGTTGTTGTTGTTGTTTTGTAATTACAAGAATGTCTGTTTTGAAGTTTCGAAGCTACAATATGAATATTAAATTTCCAATTCCAGTTTATACTACCGTAAGCGTTATGAGTAAAATTCTTTTTCAGTGCAACTTAAAAAAAGTTTTACAATTACATTTCTTGCATTTACTGAAGTATACTTTGTGGTTCAGTTTAAAAGATAAAGTTGCTGCAGTTCTCAATTTTTCTCCCTTATATCGATTTTTCCCTTTCTTTTTTTTTCTACTTCTTTGGAAACTCTAAGGAGGAAAAAGAACCCCTCTTCCCTTTCCTCATCCATGATCAATGCGGTGGGTTTGGTGACCACCTGCCAAGCGGATAGACGGAAAGAGAGAGTCCGGCTCTGTCATCACTCGGAACTGGCGATTGGAGTTGGTCGAAAGATTTTGAATAAGATTAGCATCTTAGTTTGGCTTAGCGCCACCGTCGACAGAAGGCAAAAGCGGACGTGGGGCCTGCGGCGCCCGGCTAACAAGGTCCGGCACTCCTGTCGGAAACAGCGGAGAAACCGGGGAGCGGGTTGAGGCTCCGGGCAGGCGGCGGCAGCAGCGGCACACACCAAAAGCCTCTAGGGTCGTCTCCTTCCACTGAATTGAGGGTGGGCGTAGGGATTTACTCAGCTCCGAGTCAAATCATATTTATGTGACTAGGTTTCCGTTCAGTCAACCAAAGGGGACGGCAGCCTGCGAACGTCATCATGTGCTGGACGAATGATAACATTTTATCTAAATCTTTCACTCCAGCTGCATGTTGTTGAAAGCCAATATTAGAAGGAACAAGGAAGCAAAAAAATAAAAAATAAAGTAAAACCAAGAAGAAGGTTTGAGAGACGCCGAAAGCAATGTGAAATCTTTAAAGTTTTGTAAACATCAAGAGCGGATCTTAAAATTGGCAATTATTTGTAAGGTGCATTGGCTTAATTAAAAAGAATAATTACAGGCACATGTGTAAAGTTAAGGCGAAGCATTTAGGCGAGTTAAAGTTTCCGAAAAATTTCGCAATTATGCCTAATTCTATGCACAGAATTAATTAACTTTTCTTAATTATTAAACTCCAGTAAACAGGGCTTGATAAATCCCATTAAGTGCAATGCCATGAACAAATTGGGTTATTAAATTCTCCACTTCGTAGATGTTGCTTTTTTCTTCTCCTTTGGCTAATAAAACTAATAGCAGGTATTAATTACCTTTTATAAAAAATAAAAACTATCAACAAATTCACAGTTAAAATTCGTCAGAATTTTCGGCGCGATTTTAAAGATCACTTTATTAATTTGGTAGCGATCAATTTACGTTAACATTCTCGTGTTCCTAAACAAAATGCAGATAGGTCTTGAAAACTTCCATGAAGAGCTTCCTGGTTGTTAATTGAAATTCAACTGGAGACTGCATTTCAACGGCGAATAAAATGCAAAGCTGGAAAATACGTCCTCAAAGAAAGATCCCGCTACTTAAGCATTTTACCTCGTGAATCTTTTCATTAGTGTAAACGGATATTTGAAACGAAATCCATGGAAATAGTTGGCGTTGCTTTCATTTTCCTCGCATTTTCTCCTCCGTCCCTCCCTTTCCCTTTTCCGCTCTCCCTTTTCCCCTTCTCCTTAACTTTGCGGAGCATTATTAACTTTTCTCTCCTTGGCTTTCAACACTCGAGGAAAAGAACATTTTAATTAACATTTATGCGGAGAATCCTTGACAATACCAATATAAGTTTAGGATCGAAATTTAATCTCACCCCCTTCAGAGGAGGTCCTAAACACTCCTTCATAAAATGGGTGCCTAGTCGTCCGCGTGAAGGGTTCTCCAATCATTTCACCAATGGCTCTTTTCTGCCAACCTAAGTAAGAAGGGGCTATACGAAATTGATTTCAGTCTGGCACCCCCTAACCCCCTTTTCCCTCTCCTTTTGGCCGAGCTGTTGGTGGCGGTGGTGGAGAGGGCGTTTCTTGGTGCTCACATGCCGCTCTGATGACTGTCTCTAAGAGGATGAAGAGCCTCCACTCCACCGGTGCATCTCGGGCAAGATAGACGTCGGCAGGCTCATCATTCCTCCTGACCATTATTAATCTTCATTCACGGTAGCCATGGCAACCACAATCCAGTCCAAAGGGAATGCAGGTAAGCCGGCTATCCAGATTAATCAACTTGTATTTCGGCGGAGAGAGAAACCCAATTGCTGCGACGTTGTCAATATCACCGGACCGAGTTTCACGCTAATATGCCCCAACACAATGTCTTCTTCCATACCTCCTCCACCCTCTCTTACCCACCTAGATCTACTCACCCCCCTTTCTTCTTCTACAGGCAAGATCTCTTCTCCCTTTTACAGGGTGCAAGACTTGTCTCCTTAAACCAAGTCGGTCTGCATCATACTTCTTTAATCCGCAACTACAAACAAATATGAAATTATCCTCATTGTTGCTCTTAATATCTTAGGATAAACATGGAAAAGTGGGGACGCTTTAAAAAAATAAACACACATGTTCATAATAGTAACATCACGTTTGTTTCAAGATAGATTCGACGCAAATTATTTCGGTCACTGGGATTGTAACCGAGATTTAGAATTTTATCATTCAATACAGAGGCAAAATAGTAATAGACAATGTGATGTCTTCTTAATTTAATAAAAAAAAGAAGTACCACTCTACATATCAATTTGATATCCTCATCCAAAGCATAATCCAACAAAGTTTCAGGGCAAAATACATGTGGTTGATATAGAAGATTTTCTAGATGATAAATTTAATTCATTATTCAATTCAGTTCAAATTTATTGTCAGTTTTATATCCGATGGAAGATTGCTAGAATTAGAATAGGATTTGTTTATCTAAAAAATATGACAAAATATTCAAAGTGTCATTATGAGATAAAACGAAGGTCAGTATAGCAATTCTTAAAGGAATACTGACATCATAATTGATTATGAACAATAAATTATACCCATTGTTCTTAATAAAATTTGAAATCTAATTTTAGTAGAATCCCTTTAGAATCTGATTCTTTAGAAACAAGCAATTAACCGTGTAAGGAATGTATGGAAAATAACCTAAGCCTGAGTTCAAGAAAACTGGCCCCTTCAATACAGGCTCAAACTTCATATATGTATTAAAGTAAGCATTGACTAGAGAAATCTACATGAAAAATTTACGCTCTGCCAAAACGAAGTTGTCGGAGATATGAAGGGTAAAGATGGATATAGCAAAATCAATAAGCAGCTCCATGCTTCTTTACTTAATAACTGAACATTTTAGTAAGGCACATGCAGCTGTTGGAAGTCAAACATCTCGTGTAAAGAAAGGGAAGACCTGAAACAACAAAGAGATATGCAAGACCGGATACGTATTTCGAAAGCTTTGCCTTCCTTCTAACGGCAAAATTGAGACTCCTTTGGGGTTTGAACTTTCTCCTTCTTCTCAAAGGTTCTTCCATTCCACAATTCTCTTTTAATATTATCCATACCTTCGTCCATCACGCGTATGAAGATTGTTCCCTTGCAAAAAAAAAAATCGTGAGGGAATAGCTATATATTAAAAAAATGCCCATTTATGAATCCATAATACGTACATAAAGGATGGGGTTTATCCAGCAGCTCAAACTACAAAATAATGTAAGTCTTATCTAGAAGAATTTACATAAAAAATTTCACTTGTTTACATCCTTATAGGCCATGTGGACCCAGAATGATCTCCATAACTCAGACCCCAATGGGCCCATCCGGTCTTATAGCAATCTAAGCAACAATCTATATGTTAAAGGGTGTAGATAATAGAAACTGACAGACAGGCAGACATATAGAGTAAAACTAATAAGACGCTCCATTTTCCGCTACTTAATAATGTGATGACAGCTCTATCTGGTTTCAATCAAAAATTTTCTTTCTGAAGAAAGGAACTACAGTAGCAGGCAGATATTATCGCTAAACTGTAATTCTCATTTTATCTCTTTAACTT
Organism: Rhysida immarginata; assembly: GCA_023313115.1. Lineage (NCBI taxonomy): Eukaryota > Metazoa > Arthropoda > Chilopoda > Scolopendromorpha > Scolopendridae > Rhysida > Rhysida immarginata. Next base: position 4,452,759 of record JAHWFO010092776.1, on the reverse strand, counting down.
TTAACATTTTTTGATTCTTAAAGTTTAAAACATTTATTTAATTGGAAATAATCCGAGCAATCATTTTTAATAGAAACGCCTCAGACAAGCCGTAACTTGAACACTTTTGAAGAATTTCGGAGGGCGATGCCGATGCAATTTCAAAGCAGCGCTATTTTTATTTTCCGCCGATGAAAAATCGGAGCGCCGAATTGTCGGAGCGTTTCGTTGATTATGTTTTAAGGTCGGCTGTCGGAGGCCCTTCGATTGATTGAAAAGCCTCCCTTTATTTCCCTGACGTGGTTCGCAGACCCCATTTCCGACCTGCTTTAAGAGCACGTGTAACACGGAGGGGCGTTTTAGTGGCGCGTTTTCTTGCACGGGCTCAGTCCTAAAAGCATCAGGTGTTTCGAGCAGGTGGAACGTTCAATTTATGTCTATGTACATCACCTCGTGCTGACAGAAGGAGAAAGGGGGACCCTTTCAGCGTCTACTACCTCATGCAAATGGAACCGGCAGATTGAATTATGTCACTCGACACGTTTACGGCAGACGTTATCAAGAATATGTCACCAAAAGAAACCCCGAGATTGAATCTAAAGGATAAAGAGAGCGAAGAAAGAAATGAACGGAACCTTTCACCTTAGATTGAAGTTTTTCCCTACCTCCCTCTTCTTCATTCCTCTTCTGGCGCTTGTTTTCATTTACCCAGACAAGATTTCGAACAGCAAAAGCTCTGCTCTTCTCTTTTTTCCCCTCCATTTCCTCTAATGGAAACTTCACTCGGCTTTGTCCAAATAACATTAATAAAATTACCAAGACTGTTTCTTTAAGTAATCTTAACCTCATCACAAACAAACACACAAGCTCACTTTATACTGATTTGTGAAGTTTATTAAAATTTAATAATTTCACATATAATTTCACAAAATGGTGAAATGAATTTTTAAACAAGAAAGGTAGTTGATGATGCAGTGATTTAAAAATAACTCCGCGAGATATTTTGTTTGATTTAATTTTTATTGCTACAATATTATAGAGGGTCCACCAGACTTTTAAACTAACCGAAACGGCTTTATAATTAGTACAATTATAGTCGTTTCTACCATATTTCCCACTTATCTTAAGAAGCACTTATGCAATACATTTCTCACAATGAAGAAGGACGTAAAACACTAAAAGTAAGAGAAATGTCCTTAAATAATCCCAACTAGCAAAGAACAAAAGGTAGTAAACTGACGACTGAACCAGTTGGTCATAATGATAGTCGATTGTCGTCATAATGACTAAAAGATGCTTATACTAATTTTGATTGACTAGTATTCTTTGATTAGCCTATTTTTAAATTGTTTTTAGTATTAAAGATTTGATGCTGTTCATGGTTATGAGAAAAAACAATTGTTTGCCAAAATTCATGTCATTTAAACAAACCGCTCGTCCATGTTTTTCAATTCCAAGTTCATGTTTCTCAATTTTCGTTTAAGTCATAATGACAGTTAAAGAATATAATGAGGAGGATTGGCTAAGTTCTATTTTTCAATTTTAAATAGAATAAAAATTACTGACAAATCGCCTTGTTTTTCCTCCTCCTTGGGCTGGGTCAGAAGGAGCAAAAGCAGAGCCTAATGGAATTCAAATATCATTCATATTTATCTTGCTGCAACAAATAAGCGTTTATATAAACTATAGGAATATTTTAGAAAAGTGTAATTTTACTGTGAATGTTTGAGAAATTAATAATACATGGTAGCCCAAAAATAACTCACTCACTTTGAAAGTTGATACGGTTTTTTTTTTAATTAAAGAACAGATTATAATGTTATTTTAACATGTTCATATTGGTATAATGCGAAAATGTTTTCAATCATAAAATATGCAAATAATAGATTTACATTTTTCATTGGATAACCTGTTGAATAATCTATTTTTCTTTTCTATCACAAAATTTAAGCGGTTAACGATAATGAAAACGCCAGATTGTAACATTGGTTGTGAATTCGAGCTATCTCTCTTCTGATGGAATCTTTCAGATCACAGAGAGTTGTTGGTCTGATAAGATAAACCCTTCTTTTTATAAATCCCCATAAACCAATAGTCACGGGGATTAAGGTCTGGGGTTCGAGGAGGCCACACTATTGGAACATTTCATCCAAACAACGTGCCTTTGGAAAAACGGAAAGCAAGAAATGTTATGTGTGGCGGCGCGCCATCACGTTTCCCAATATGCCTCGTTGCCTGAAGTAACGAATAGCATGATCCTGTAAAATCCGTAGATAGCTGGTACCTGTGATTGTCACTGATACCAAAACAGCAACGTTCTTGTTCTTCGAAGAAAACCGGTCTAATGATGAAGTGTGTAGTGAAGCATCACCAGACAGTTGCCTTGTTATTGTTATTATTATCATTGTTTGGGGAAGCCAAACTCGGATCAAGTCCGGAAGCCAAAAGAGGCGGACCCAAAAGAGGGCCAAGCCCAAGGGACTCAAATGCGAGGGAGGGACCCAATTATTATTATTATTATTATTATTAACTTTATAACATCTCAAGAGGATGTTTACAATAGACATACAAATTACAGACAATCACTTATACAATTTTAAATTTATCTTGATGTTTAATAATATATTTTCTGTTAAATTTCCGAGTATGTTTGCAACTGAAAAACAGTGAACTGCTTTTTTCGCACTTCATATGGTAGAAGGTTCCAAAACGTTACAGAGTTAATTAGAAAGTGGCCAATCCGAAACGTATATGATTCAGTTATTTCAAATTTATATAATCTTGCAGCACGCACATCACCGCCCATTTTTAAGAAGTTCTTAATATATCCAATTCGCAAGTCCTTGAAGTCTATTAATAAAAACAAATTAAGCCTCCCGAGGAAGGTACAGGAAAGTAGCGGAAGTTCTGAGTGTATCAATTAGTGTTTAGAAAATATAAAAGAACCCTATCTTCTTTCCTTTTTCATCATTTTCGATCGAATGATATATCACACGCCATATGTTGCCATAGTTCTAAAGACCAAGTGACTGCCACCCCCACAACTCCGACCCCACTGGGACAATTTAGCCCAAATCATAGGAATATAGATTTTGCCTAGAGGAATATGCATATCGAATTTCACTCCTTTATATACCTAAATAACACATAGATCATTTGGTCCCCTCTGGCTCCCACCCCCGTATTTCCGACCCCAGTGGGCAAATCAAACCCAAACCAAATAGTGAAGATACTCATGTCCGTAGTAAGCTACATTCCGAATTTCAACCTTCTACTTCAAAAAATGCAGAAATGGACGGACGGGCGGACAGACGGACATTGTGAAACCAATAAGTAGCTCCATTCTTTCTACTTAATGACAATGATTGAATTCAAGCTGCAAATATTATTGTTCATAAAATAGAAAGTTAAGGAAATATCATAAGGCAATTTGAATAGACCTTAGATACACACACAAGTAGCCAAAAAACTATTTAAAATAATTTGCATATTTTATGATTGGCATTAAGCCAGTATGAACATGTTAAAATAACGTTTAAATCTGTTCATTAATAAAACCGTTATCAGCTCTCAAAGTGAGTAAGTTGTTTTTGGGCCATCCTGTATAAAAAAGCTTCGTAGAGGAAAGAAAAGTCGAAATGACTAAAAGTTACTAAATTATTAAATTACTAAGTTACTAAATCATCATTCTCGGTCAAATTTAAGAAACACTACAGAAGTATAAAAAATTTGGGAATTGAAAAAAAGATTCATATCTAATAATCTTTTCGAAAAAAAATTGAAAAGGGAAGGAAAAATTCCGCGACCTGGGTTCGAACCAGGGACCATGCCTATCGCTGGCACTGCTCCTACCAACTGAGCTACCGCGGATATGAGCCGCTTTGCTGTTACAAGATATTCAAGTGGACTTCATTGAAGCCACATAGCATAGATTTTCTTATAAATATTCGTAATCCTTTACATATTGAATAAGACGACAGTATTATCATGGATGGAATAGACAAAAAGAAGTAGGCAGGCTTTTTACGAGTTTTCATTTAAAGGGCATAGAGCGTATTGCTTTTGCAATAAAATAATAATAAAAAGACAATCTTTAACAATCGTTTTAACGATTTTTTATGCACCAAATGCCTAATAAATTTATATAATTAATTTTTCATATACAATATATATTAGTGCCTCACGCAATCTAACATCTACCATATAAAAATCTATCATATAAAAATCTAAAAATCAAAGAAAAGTTTTCGCATCAGCATAAGTAAATGTAAAAATCATCAGCATCTCTTTCTTTTAATCGACCAAAATAAATCCTATCTAATGAACTTTACAATTAGAAAGATAATAAATTCTGCTAGAAAAATCTTACAATTAGAGGCGTTTACAGAGTAAACTAAATAACTTTCTTTCTGTTTAGAGTGCATTATCTTTCATTTTCCGCGAGGGGAAAATAAAGGAAAGAAAATAATGTGGTAAACGCTGTTGATTTAAAAAAGGCCACAAATACACAAGAAATTTCTCACTTTAAAAAAATGGCTCTCATTTGCTACTTGTTGAATGGTGGCAATTGGTTGCTGTTAATCCCCTTGTTGGCCAAATTCCCCTGCTTCTTAAGAAACGTAACTTTAAGTAAATAATTTCTTCTTTCCTCGTGTGTTTTTTCAAGGGAGTTTTTTCCCCCTCCCTCGCTATCCCTTCGGCCGACCATTTGGAGCAGCTGGGTAAACTAGGTGCCAGACATTGGGAAATTATCAGGCAAACACTTGCCCGCCAACCGAGAGAAAGAAAGAGAATTGAGAGAGAGAGAGAGAGAGAGAGAGAGAGAGAGAGAGAGAGATGTTGGGAGGTGAGGATGGAGAGGAAGCAACAACAACACCGTCGAGAGAAAGGGGAGAGATCCCTAATGATTCTTGTTTCTAATCCAATCAGAACGCAGCAACTAATTTGGGAAACTCGCTCTTTCTAATCTTTGATGCTGCGGAGTCTAAGCATCCCAACGCAGCCTAACTTCATTCTTTTCATCAGCAATTTTGACGTAATCAGACGGTGCAAACGGTTTGTCTCGTCCTAATGGTTGCTCGCTTTCTCCTTACGACTCCATCTCCAAAGCCTTCAGCAACAACCAATGGCGAGGAGAGAGAGAGCGGTGGCCAGAAATCAAAGCAACTTGGGAATCCACTTAACAAAACTGATGGAACCCGTCAACGGCAGACTATGAACACGGAACCTCAACTGTCTTCGCTCCTCGAGCAATCGAACAAATCGTCAACAATTATTTTTGATGGGGTCTATTCGAAGCAAACGCACTTGTTTGATGGGTTCTTGTGAAGTTACAAAACATCCAACGGAAATTTTTACGGGCCTTTTAGAAGCCAGATCGTCAAGAACGATTTACTGATTGGTCGAATAATGGTTAAATTAGTGAGTCATGCGGAGAGACAACAAATGTGAATGGAAAATTAAGAGTGTTAAAAGAGGAGTTCAAATTAAATATTTAACATAGAGGACTGTTCGATCACTTGGAGTAAAAGCAATTTTGCATTGGACAAGAAATCCCATTGAAATTAATTTACTTTTGTCCGAGGCGACTTGCTGAACATTTTCATACTGTAATCGAATATATTTCAAAAGGCAATTTATTATGTTCTGAATTGCGCTAAACAACGAAATGTTGGGCTTAAAATAGGAAACTCTTAAATAAATCAATCGAACCCACACAAAGATTTAAAATATTTTTTGAAATGTTCATTTTAAATGATTTAATTATTTTAATTTTTTTATTCATATTGAAAACGAACCTCTCTTAAAACTTGATCAGCTACCAAGCAAACTTTAACAACAAAACCTGTTTGGAAGTGCTAACTGTAGGAAGGAAGCATTCTATAAAAATATCAAATTTTATTTCACTTATGAAAGTATTTCTGTAAGTTTTACTTGAAACGAGATTAAATAAATTACTTCCAATGATTTAATGAGGTGAAACACTTAAATATATAATAATAAACAATGATGAATAATAATGATGAAGGTGCAAGGAAAAGGTCCGATTTTGTCCGAAGGTGCAAGGAAAAGTTTTCAAAGGGCTTCATGGTGGTTGCCGGATATTGCTCACGTGGACTGCTCACGATTCGTCGAGTTCCTGGAAACTGTAAAATTAGTGCAGCTTACTTCCGGAGTAATGTAATGGACCACATATATCGGCAGGATATCCCACGTCTGTACCCTGGTGAGCAATCAAAAGTTTGGATCCACATGGACAAGGCATCAAGCAACACTGCCAATTCATCTGTGGCTTACTACAGGAAGATGGAACAGGAGACGGGCATACGAGTTATTCCCTTCTGTCATGTGCCTGTAAAATCTCCTAACGCATCACCGATGGATTTCTGTGGTTTTGATCTCCTGAAACGACGGCTCGGAAGTCGCCGACCAAGAACCGTTGATGGGCTATGGAAAGTGTGTCAGCAGGTGTGGAACGAACTTCCCATGGAGTCCCTCAAACTCAGCCTACTTCAGTGGAAATTACGGTGCCGGGCGATAGTCCAACAACATGGTTCTCACATCGAACACAACCGATGGTGGCGCCATGGTATTACACCATCGTAACAGAACTGCAAAGTCGTCTCATTTTATCTGAATCAACTCTCCGTAACTGAAGCCAAAACATCGGCAAGCGTGGCTGGTGTCACTCCTCGGCACGCTTCCTGGATTCGTTGAACCCGATCCTCCAGTGAGGCGGGTTGCGTAGCATAAACCTTGTCCTTCAGGTATCCCCACAAGAAAAAGTCAAGTGGTGTAAAATCAGGGGAGCGGGGTGGCCAACGAACTGGTCCTCCTCGGCCAATCCATTGTTGTCCAAACATCTCACTTAGACGCTCGCGAACGACCAACCCGTAATGTGTAGGAGCTCCATCATGCTGAAACCACGTGCGCTGATACGAGGCCAATGGCAAATTGTCAATGAAGTCTGTGACTACCACGTTGAGAATTTCAGCCCGGTAGCGTTCTGCAGTCAGTGTTCCATCGTAAAAATACGGTCCAACCACAGTGTCATTGTACAATCGACACCACACATTGATTATCCAGTTCACTTGATGAGCTGCTTCTTGCAGACATCGTGGGTTTTCGTCTGCCCAATGATGATGGTTGTGCCTGTTGATAACTCCGTCCCTGGTGAACTGGGCTTCATCTGTCCACAACACCTCATGAATGAAGTTTGGATTGTCATCCAGGCAGGTAAGTAACCAGTTGCAGAAGGCGGCCCTAGCAACATAATCCAATGGCAGTAACTCCTGGTGACAATGAATATGGTATGGGTGAAAATGATGTGCGTGTAGAACGTTGAGAATAGTTCTCTGATGGCACCCAACATCTGCAGCAATTGCTCTGCTGCTTGTGTGGGGATTTGCAGCAACTACAGCCAGAACTAGTGTTGTTGTATCCTCGTCGCCTTGTGCCCTTGGTCGTCCTCGTTCTGCATTAACATTCCCTGTAGCCTTGAATCTTTGAATAATGTGACGCATTGTTTGACGAGATGGATGGCGTTCGTTAGGGTATGTGTCTCGATACAACCTAACTGCAGCATGTAGGTTTCTCCTTGCCTCTCCGAAGTAGATCATGTTGACCATTTCCGGAACAGTGTAGCTTGCCATCCTGGAATTGTTCTGTCTTCTGTGTGCTGAAACATGCCTTTTATTTGCTTTTCCGCATGAAAGTGAATGTGAGTATGGTAATTTATGTTAATTTTTTGATTTGCATGCTTTACATGGTGGAAATATCAACATTCAGTTTTCCTTGTGCAGTGTGACTGTTTGTAAGCTACAAATAGTTCACCACGTGATTGTGGGTGATTGGTTGGTCCGATTTGGATGATTTTTTTTGTTTTGTTTGTTTTTTTATGCTGAACAAGTTTGCAATTGGGTTTTTTTCTCTATTCCTTACGGTTTTTGAGATAAATTTTGAATGTGTCCTAATTTGCACATTTGGGATGATGAAAAGTACACCATGGGATAGGCCACCCACAACTTCCTATTGTGTTCATCAAAATTGACATATCTGCTTCGGTTCAAAAAATAAAAGGGGGGTTCAGACTTTTGTATTCATCCTGTATAAACCATTTCATATTTTCCTTACAAACTTTAGTCATTCTATATATTCTATACAATGCCGTGTTTAACACATATAAAGAAATCCCTCAATACTTTGAAACTGGACAACATAAAGAATTCGCTTGTTCACTTGCCTGAAGAGAGAATAGCTTTTTGTTTATTCCAGGTCATAAAGTGGCCTATTACAAATAAAATTAATCCAGACGAAGATGACTGCCTCGTCCATGTTCATTCCAGTTATTAGTGCGACAATGAAACTAGAAATAATTTTTCTCCAATTAATTTAATGATATTTATATCTTACAGCTTATTTACTGCAAAAAAAGAGAGAACAAGTTCATGATTATAAATTTGTTCTAAACTCAAAATAAATTTCGGGGCTATAGAAATCTGCATTTGTCTTTATCCATAGTTTTTAACCATCAAGTGAAATAAAGTGAAAGCTTGGAAACTGAACTGCAAAAGAATCTTATCTTTTTCCTAAAAATTGGTTTTTGGGCATGTTTCCTTTCTGCAGTTAGCAATTCATTTGCCTGAAGAACTGCTAATGCTTTGCCAAACGCTACAAAAATTTTCTTAAAAACACATCTAAATGAAAGCTACAAAACTTTTTTGAATCGTAAACAAGTATACTAGAATCTTCTGCTAAATGTATTTAAGGATGTTGCAACTGATTAATATTCACTAAAACTTCAACAAGTTACAATATGTAAGATATTTAAAAAAGAAATTCTACCAAATGTACAAAAATTTGTTAAGATTAATAGCACATTATTATTATGCCTAAAAATTCTTTTCAAAGCATTATCTCCAATGATCAAATTATGAAAATGAGTATAACTCACTGGATAAAGATCAGGTATTGTGTGGGTTGAACTCTGTTATTACAGCAAATTGAATCTTAGATTAAAATAAATCCTATAAGCATTATAAACATATTCAGTTTTAGATTTTACTTTAAAAAATTTCCAACAAAATAAAAAATAAACAGAAGCTGCTATAAGCTCATTATTACAAACACATTTTATATTTGGTTCCATATTAAGCCATATCGAGCCATCTTAATGTCAATACAAGTAATTTCATTTAAATCTCAAAATATTATACCGAAGAATAATTTATGCCACAGTCGCACTCCGAGAAATTTGGAGCCGACTTCCTCAACATCTCTCACGAAATAATGAAAAATTTTATCCTGTCAGTTAACATTGATGTAATATTCACGAAATTTCTGGAGATTTCATTTTTTTTCTTCTCTCTTTCTTTCTCTTTCTCCTCCTTTCAAAACTAATACGATAGTTAGATTAGCCAAGTCATTGCTGATAATGAAAACAACAAGGACAGGAAGTGCCGTGAACGGCTTCATGCTTAGGCAGTCGTCACACATCGAAATCGAAAGGGCTTTTGACAATCGAATTCATTCGCACGCAGATTGTTATTGAATTGGGGCGGCCGTCGAAAGGCGCTCGAATCGGTGACGGTTATTTAATTTCCCTTGAATGATGAGTAATAACAAAAAAGAGGGGACGGGACATAAAATAAGGGGGACATTTCCAAATACAGTCCTCTATTCAACGTGAAATGTACTTTCTTTATATGAAGAGTATACAAAATAAATTAGAAGCAAATTTAACATATCGTGTTTACTTCTAAAAATTTAGGTTTTAGAAATTTACTTAAAAATGAGACGAATATTATTATAAAGAAATAAACATATTAATCAATATACCTGATCCGAATAGTTTAATGTACATTCATAAAAGGTTCTTGTGCCTGATTTACATTATGTAAGTATCTTATTCCATTAACAAACTGAACGTCAAATGCGTATATTAACGTCCAGATAAGCTGGTAAGCCAATCAGTAATAACCCTCCCGTTAGACCACGTTGGTGGCATCCGTAGATTACGCAATAGGTGTAACACGCCACTAAGATGGTGTATTCGAGAAATCCAGATTAAGCCTTGGCTACTCCTGTGACATTCTAGTATTTTTCTACTTACGTAATCCGTAAAAAGCAGATTGATTTTCTCTTCAACTCATAAGAGATCTTCGGATAATTGAACTTCAGGAACTTCCCATCAATATTTTACGCTACAATGGAGAATACAACTGGCGCTATTCTCCATAATGATACTATTCGTCATCACAATTGCAGCCACCAGTAAACAGAAACAGTAGAAAACTGAGCGCTTTCAGAAGATTTGACTCATGCTTCATATTTACCATATGCTTTGATTACCACATCTTGATTCTTAAGACAAAGTCTTTTGGAAAGAGTACTCGTTTGCGTATCACAAATGCAGAGTTCAGTTTTTTTTGCCATACTCAGATGAGAGTTCATCACCCTGTTTTGTTGAAATTATATAAATAGAGCGAAAATCTCGTCACGGCTAAAGTGATCTTTAATTCGATTTCTGAATGCAAAAATACGTAATATGGTGATATTGTGGATGAATCAACCGCGATGGTGTCGAAACTTAATGCGGGGAAGAAGAGCTATGATGATGAATTAATTCAGATTTTTAACTGTCCACCTGTCAAACCAATATATGATGAACGAGTATTTGGAAGAAGCTTTTCCAGTGAGGAAGAGCTGAAGAATACAGAATAATCATTTATGCTACTAAAAGTATTGGCAGCGGAGGTGCATGACGATAGAATCTAAAAAATTCTCACACGTTATGTAAATGAAATGTCGAACAAAGACGACAAAATGAAATTTTCCATGATTTTAATTCTGAATTCAGCCCCCTGATTGTTGCAGAATGCTATGGTTCGAATAAGCACATGGTTGATATCCCTTAATAATAGGTTCATAAACGTTAAAGTCATCAAAAAGGAGAAACATTATCCATCTAATTTAACAGCATGTTTGGGGGTATATTACGGGTGAACACGCTGGCAATCAAGAAAGATAAAACTCCGTATATCAAGATTTCAACACTTGCTCGATAATTTTTAACGTGCGATGATTCGAAGTGTTCTTTAAAGGCTTATTGTAATATTTGGATACAATATTTAGATGGAGCCTTCAATATCTTTACATTTTAAAAATCTTTGAATTCTGTAGCTTTTAAAATTCAAATCCTCAAGCTTCACTCCCTCCGATATTCAAAAAAAGCGTAAAAATGCAACGAATTAGGAAGGAGTGTCTTTCATTCCCATTTTTGAGTTATTCTTTAATTCAGTTTACTTTATAGCTGGACAGTTTTCCGTTGTTGGATAAACTTGACTTTAATTCTGCCATTTCAAGGACCTCAACTTCTTATTCGCTAGAATTCATGTTATTATGAGAGCGATCCCGAGGGCAGTCTCTGGATATTTTCAAATTAGAAGCATGTTGTTTCATTCAAGAGTTGTTACACTTTCAAAAGTCAACTCTACGAGCCTCTTTTATCTCGTTAAATTCTAGCTTCAGTTTCTTAAGAAATCAAAGAAGTTATCTTAGAAAACTGAAATGACCTAAAAGTTAAATTAAACTGTTTAAGATATGTCCTTACTTAAATGTTTAAAAGATTTTTTCTATTAAAATGTGTTTTTGAATAATAAATTTTTTATTCGTCAATTGCATTGTTTAAGAAATATTTTCTGAGCTGCACCATTAAAAAATTCCCTTAATGAATTCTTATAGTGTTTCACCTTATGAGGAGGATTTAGAAGGGGGTCATAACAAGGATTGCACAATGGTTAAATAATATTCTGGTTTATAGAAAGAAAAGACGACAATGCTAATCTCTTGCACATACCTAAGAGAATCAGATACTGACCTCTCGAATGATTTCTACCTGACTGGAAGGGATGTAGTAAGTGTAGTTCGCACATGCCACATCGTTGTTCATTTTGCCATATTTCGAGCTTATTGAAAATCTCTCTATTATGTATTTCTATTTCTCCATTTGAAGTAAATGCTATTATTCATCTTGGCAATAGTCTTCCGAATCAAACTCTATTCCCCCGCCGTTACATAAGTACTGCCATAGGGCAGCAAACGATTAATCGAGACCAACTTTTCTATTCACAAAGAGAGATGACGATCATTAAAACTATAAAGTTCGTGGGATACCCCATAAAGCTCAGCTATTGAATCTGCTTTCGGGTTGACTTAGTCTCAATGCTTAGTTAGCGTCTATTTTTATCTGGTTTGAATGGCCATTTCACAAACTCTCTCGGGCGTGTTCTATTTGAATGCTCGTAATAAATACAAACTATTAAATCTCAAATTCATATACTGATCAATGTTCAAATATTACTAACTATAATTATGGGCATATATTATTATTCGTTATTAGTATAGCTAATCAGTTCGGGTAACCTTTGACATTAATTAACTGTTAATATTTTTTTTCCAGTGATATTATGATATTATCAGTTAGAAATGTGTGAACAAATTCGTTTTATAACCTCACTAAATAAAATTTTCGCAGTTTTTTATTAATTATAGCAAAATTTAAAGGCTTTAAAATAAATATCATCAAAAATTATTTATTTTAAGAGAACGCCCTTCCATGGAATAAGAATATTTGATAACATGCAAACGAAGAAAATCATTCATTTTGCATTAATTTATGATACTACATAATAAACAAAATTAATATTAATAAGTTGGGCTACAAAATTTCTTAAAATTAAAACAAAAAAACCATTTGGCATTTTTTTCTCTTTAATAAGTTCAACAACAACGTGAAAAATATTTCGACTTCTCTTTTTCCTTTATTGGCTCGAGTTTTTTGTCTTGGCAAGCTTCTATAAATTCTTACGACAGGAAAAACCTTATCAAATCATTCCATCATATTTACGATCAGTTTAGAATTTCAAATGAGCTAAAAGCTAAGAAACAATCAGGTTTAAATGATGTCGGATGTAGGAGGAGATTGAGGGGTGGAAGGGAAGAGGAACACTTGGAGAATAAATATAAAAAAGGAGCGTGGCAAAGCAATAAATAAATTGAACGACGTAAAAAGAAGTAAGGAAACCCTTTTCAAAAACAGTGCATATCCAATAGGACGGATGCTCTACAAAAATAAAACCACACAAAAAAAAAAAAAAAAATGAAGTTATGATAATCGAGACACGCTGTGCAAGCAAATGCGGCTTAGGGAATGCTGGTTATTATTTAAGCAATTCAGCTTTCTTAATAAAATAAAATTTTTACCTAGGATTTTAACATTCATGGATTTGTAAGTATAACATCTTCAAACCCTTACGAGAAAAATTAAATGTTATAGCATAGCCATTATTACAGAAGTAATTTGTAACACTTCTGAATTTGTTTCCTTAAGCAATCCAAAATCAGTCAAATTATTTCACAATGTTTTCAACATATTGTTTCTTCTACAAGTAAAGAGAATCACTTATAAGATAAACGTACTTACCATAAAAGTACTTATGCATGTTGCTTGGCAAACACTGCAGCCTAGCGGCTCTTTATGCTTTACATTATGGCGCCTTCCATATTAGTATTGACTTAAGTTTGTTGCTGTCATTGAGCCGCAAGTCCTTTGTGGAATCAGAGTCGTTATAAATTAATTTGTTCAGAATATTCCTGACATTAAAATTTTTACGATTAAAACCGTTGTAATTTACATACTAAAAGCTTCTTGTTTACGCTATAACGTTTTCTTAATCAGTTGAAATTTGCAGTAAAAGATAAAATTTCCCTTGAGCCATTCATTTGCCTTTTATGTGATATGAATGACTGGACTAATATAGGATATTCTTACATTGTGATTTTCTGAAGATCATAATAGTGAACCATTATTCAAGTATTTGAAGATGTGAGCTCATGCCCCTTTACGCAGGGGTTGACGAGTTCAGCAATAAGAAGAAAATTTAATATTTTAGTATAATTGTAAAGCTAATAGAATTTTTTAAGGTTTTGGATTTACTACAGTTTGACACATTTATGTTCTTTATGATATACTTTTAAGGACTGTGAAAATCTGCCACATTAGAAAAACAGCTGTCTCTAAATCCGAAGTTCATGTTGGTAAAAAATATTTAAAATTTAAATATTCAACACAATAATGCAAGAAGTTCTTCAAAATTTGCTTTTGCTTAATTATATGTTTGTTATAGTTTTTCCATCAATTTTTTTCAAAGAAAACCTCTTATATGCAAATTACCCTATATGCTTATAGATATAATGAGATTCAAACAAAATTATAAAAAAAGCATTTCTCATATTTGAGATAAAAAAACATTGTCCTTTTGATTTTATTGTGCTTATGCTTAAGTTTATGTTTATATGTGAAAATACTATAACTCGTATGAGCGTGAATATATTGACTCAATACTTCACTTTGTCACGCATATGTCAACTCAAAATTTGCCATGCATAATGCTATTTTAAGAAAGTAAACATTTTTATGAAATTAACCGTTTCTGTTAAAAATAATTGTCGCCCTTTTTTTTTTTATTTTTATCGGTTACATTATCTCGCGTTATTTTTGTCAAATGAGAGCGCTAGTTGTGCAGAGTCGTTGCACACATTAGCGCAGACTTAGCAGGAAATAATTTTAAGAAGATAAAAATGTCTTCATAAAGGGGAAGGAAAAAAAAGAGAGGAGAGAAAAATATAACCGTGATTCTTTACAACGATTTAATTCTGCCCCTTTGCGAGACGTACGGGTCGGTATACGGAGGTCCAGTGGCGATTGAAATGGTGTACCAATTTCTCCAGTGGCGCTCCGTCTAGACCCCGCCTATTGAAATTCTCCGCGACGCCTCCAGTTAAATATTTGCCTACTCCCTCCTTCCATTAGCTGGCAACTATTCAGCCTTGAATTTTTGTTAACAGGGAAGAGAAGCCCTCGTCAAAGAGAGAAGAGAGAGAGAGAGATGGGAGAAAGAGGGGAAAAAAATAACAAATGCCATTGATGAAAGCGTTCTTAATGCATTTTAATACTTAAAATCATGAGAGCATCTCTTACAATGCCTCCGTCTTTCTTTGTTGGTGGAAGAGAGTTGATTAGAGCTGCCAATCAGATCTACAGGTGATGAGGGAAGGTAAGGGTGAGCTACAAAGAGAGAGAGAAAGAGAGACCGTATACGCGTGCGCCAATCAATATTCGGCGCATCCTCTTCCATTTCTGCCGCAGAGAGGGTAAAGCACAAACAGTCTTGAAATTTTGAAGAAGAAGAAGAGAGCGAATAGGAGGATATTCTCACGCTGAGGGGGTGGAGGTGAAGCCTGAAAAGAAGAAAAGGATGAAAGAGGGGGGTAAAGTTTAGGAGCCGCACGTTGAGCGAATTTGGAAACTCTGCCTCCCTCTTTTCTACTCTCACTCCTGCGTAGAATCGTTCGCAAAGAGAAGTGAAATGGTAAAATAGAAATAAGGGGAGGGGATAAGGAAAACCCAAAGAGAGAGAGAGAGAGAGAGAGAACGAAAGAAAGAGAATGCAAGTAACCACTTAAATCTCTTGCTTCTTGTGCCTTGTTAAGATTCATTCTCGAAACGGGAGCCTTGAGAAGAAGAGCTGCTGCCATCGAAACAACGTTGCCAAGCCTCTTATATTAATCTCACATTCATTCTAAAGCCCTAAAACGAGGCTGGTAACCATGACAATCGACAATTGCAACGGACCAAATCTATAAAGTTCACCTTCCTTTTCGTTCCACTCTCTCTCGCTCTACCGTTTAATACAATTTTCAAGAATTTTTTCCCTCTCATTTCCAGCATAAAAACTTTTAAGAAGAAAATTGGTAGAAATTGAATTATGAAAAAAAGTCATTGAAATCGATTTTTTTGGTGTAAATATTTGTTTTTATCTTCAATTATCAGAGCCGAACGATCTCATCGAGTTTTATTTAAAAAACAGAAACGAAATTAATTCAGCGGAAAGGAGAGCACATACTCGTACTAAGAAGCAGCAAATTTAGTGCATAATTATAAATATTGAAGAAATTTGGTGAGCTACCATCAAGACAATAAGACAAATTTATAAAACCCAGGATGGATTTCTCATGGGGCTTTACATTCAATATATTATGACCTCAATATAAATCAATAGTGGAGACGAAAATACAATTTCATAATATAAAAAAGATACTAACAAAGAAGCATTAATGAAACTGAAATGCTCTTTATTAATAGAATTTAAATATCCTAAATGCTTGAAAAAACGTATGCTTCAATAAAGAAAGTTCTTTAACAAGAATGTAACTTTTTAAAATAAATTTGAAGCTCGACTATTAAAAGTTTTCTCCTTCCTTTCACTCCCCCCCCCTCTACAAATGTCTTCAAGAACAAAAGAAAGGCCTCCGGTAGATTGACATTTTTCCCTCTTGTGTGTGAAAATCAAACATTGGAAAAGAAAGTAACCGCGAAATCGAAAATAAATATTTTTGAAATTCTTCCTTTCTTATAACTGTCGAAGAAATAAAAAAAAATCCAATGCGATGTTATTGTTCTTCATCCGTTAGTGCGGGGGAGAAGGAGGCAAAATCCTTCTTTCGAAAATTTTCTTCGAGAAATGTCTATAAATTGGTTTCAGCCTTAGAGACAACATTGACACTAGTTCTTTTTGATACCTGATATTGATATCAGATTATTAAATAAGTAGCGACATGAGAAGGAAACACGGCGTAAAGGAGAAAGTTCTCTAGTCGGAGCTCATTACTCTGGTATTACTTTTCTGTCTTAAATAAGAAGTATCAAAGATAGACTCCTTGAATGCACGCATTTTTATTTTAATGAATTTTCGGATCTTACAGATGAGTTAGGAACAGATCCAAAAAGAAAATTTAAATTTGACGGATTACTATAAACGAGAAAAAAATACTGTAGCAAGGAAGGAATAAAACGATGATGTTAGATTTTTTTTAACTCTTTTTCATACAAAATGTTTTTCGCTCTCATTTTTTGTCACAAAATGTCAACAAACAAATGATCCCCGTATTTTTCTTTTCTTTAAGCTGGGTCAACGAACGCGAACCTTGTCACCAATCTTTTCTACGGCGTCGTCATCGTCATTCTTCAGCTTAGAAGGAAACAGTGTTGGATTGGTTCTCCTTTTCGAACAAACCAAGCCAGCTACCATTCCTTACTCTACGCCATGTTTTCTTTCCCTTCTCTTTTCCTTCCCTGAGAAACAGAGGAAATTTCCGGCCCCAAAGCAGTTGGACGGTCAACGGATCCATGGATCACGGTTAGCCTCGACATAAACGGTGCTCGGGCGGCTGTTGTGGCCAATGCGCGCTACGCCTGTCAAATGAGTCAGAAAAATAGACGCTTTCGATGATCCCGCCATGACAGTGGCCAACCAATTGAATAACCCTCATCACCCCACTGGTTCCCCCTCCCCGCCACAAATTGACTCTTCCCTTCGATAAGAAAGATTTTCTCTCCTCCCTTCCTTTCCTTTCTTTGTTTTTTCTTCTATTTGTTCTCACATCTCAATATCGTTCGACATCCGCACTCTGTAAAACACAAACATCCAACTCTCATTCTTCAATGGAAATTTCACATGGAGAAAATACTTTTGCACTTTCTTAAAATGAATTAGCGTGTGAAAATACCCGAAGTATTTAATTCAGCTTTAATATATATACTGTATATGAATGTTCGAGCAATTGGTGACTCTAAAGCAAATACGGCTTTCTATGAAATCATTTGAACTTTGATATTTGCCGAATTCTCAAATATGTACAAAATTGATTCGTCATTCTCGCGCAACTTCTGCATGGACAGTAGCTGTTTTTAAAATTAGTCCTTTCAAAAGTCTTAAGCGCGTTCCGGGTTAAACAGTGTGTTTGGCCATTTCTTCAAAACCTCCTAGTTTTATAAAGGGCTGTATTAAAATCGTAATATATCCCTGATTTTACCTAAGAAAGAGAGGGAAAGAGAGGCATTTTTCTACTTACAAATTATATTATATATACTCTTGTACAGGGTGATTCAGTCAATTTCTGACCATTTCAGTACTATGATTTATTGACCCATTAATGTTTACAAACTTAGCATTACTGTATGATATTTTAGGCAGTTCGGAGTTTTTATTCCCGTGGAAAAGTTACACGGTTACAGGTGATTTTGTCTCGAAATACCATTCGACAACCTTGCATCTCGAAAATGATAAAGCCATTTTTCAACAATACGATTTTCATGCAGCGCCGTTGCAACAATACAAACTCCAACTATTTAGAAATTCGATATGGTGCTCATATTCTTTCAATTGTTTACCCCTAATGCACGTCATTCGAGTGAAATGGTCAGAAATTGACTGAATCACCCTGTAAGTTCACCGTAAATTAATAAACAATTGATCTTAAAATAAAACAAGATAACTTTAATACGATTATAAAGAAATCCAGAAAAAATGAATGTAAAAATGCCTTATTTTTATATGATGCTACGCAAGAAGAGATCCAGTGTAAGTTTGAATTTATACTTCGCAATACATGCGTCATATTTCAAGTGATAAATTTGCGTCTTCGTATCATTAGAATCTCATTCTTTACTCTCATAAAGGCATTCTTCACCATGATATTGAATACACTGTTATATCTGTTAACTCGAAACCACACATAACGAGCTCGATTATAACGAAAAATCAGTTATAATGAAGTTAATTGAAATTCCCAACAACAGGTATAATGAAATCTGATATAACGAAAATACGTATATAAAGAATCGTTTTAAGAACTATTACACAACTTTTGTTTGGATATAACGAAATTTTGAAGCATGTAAGACAGTTTAGAAGCGACTGTCTCAGAAAATATGTTTCAATCTGTATTAGAAATAGAACATGCATTAATTTCAAATGTTATTGCTAAAAATAAAGCAAACAAAGATTTCAGATTTCTATGTTTAACTAATTACTATACTGTTTTTGGTTATTAAAAAGCATTTCTAAGCATTTTCATATAAAGCACACATGAGTGTTTTTAATTTGTCGGATATAAACAAATTCACTTTAAATAAAAAATAAATTCGCTATATCTATATACATTTATAAAGAAATAATACTGTTATAACGAAAATGACAGCGGACATTTAAAATTCATTATAAATGGGTTCGACTGTGTATCCTAGTATTATTATTAACATTCCCTTTTCATTCATTTCCAGACTAACTAAGGAATCGGAAATGTATTGAAGTGTCGTTTAATCCTTATTCTGCTTTTGCTACGGTATCGAGAAATTGATTTCATTATCTAAATGCTTTCAGTTATGCTTATCGCCTTTTTATCAATAAATAAATGATGTAGAACTCTGGGATAAGTCTCAACATAATAATAATAAAAGTAATATTTGTAAATCATAATAAACTTTTTTTAAAATCCTTACTTGATCTTTATTAATTTGTGGAATTTTCAAAGAAGGCGGCCAGGCAGCCGAGGTTTATTACGAGTCTTGTTTAATGTTTGTATTCAACAGGCTCTTACCATTTTTTTTATTATTACTGACACCTTACAACCTACTCTATGTAATGCATATTAACTAATTCTCAAGAATTTTAATTTACAACGGTTTTTTCTTCTATTTTATTTGTTTAAATAATTTTTTTTATTTCCCAAGAAATATCAACGGAATTTTCACTGAACTAATTTTCATCAAGAAAGCGATAACTTCTAAATGTAAGACCGTGCCAAGAGAAGAGACTTAAAGAATGTAAGTTAGTCGATTAGTCATTGTATGACTATATTTAATATACATTTTAATTGTCAAGATTGAAAGTTTTTAAAACTTTTTTGCATATATTATTTCTTATAAAAATGATTATAATGTGTAATTACACAGGGAATTTATAAAGTCCCTGGAAGCATTTTACAACTTATTATGTAATTTTATTATGTTTATAGCTGAGGTTATTGAACTATTAATTGAAACTATAAATAGAGGCTTTCTTGCTTTCAAATAACTGCCGTAGAGATAATCAATAATAACCTGTTTGCTAAAGATAATAAATTCCATGTAGTAATATAAAACAGTCTTGTACTCACGAATCAATTATAAGTAATCAAGAAAACTATGATTTTAGAATCTTTGGTACTTTCATTGACGCAAAATATCCGCCTTTTTTTTCTTTTTTTTCTTTTTTTAACTCTCTTCGCAACTCTCTTCCACTCGAAAGAGTTCGTATAATAGAACCGGCAGGCAACACACAGAAAGGACCTCACTCAGACGTTCTATTACACAGATGAATGAACAGATTTACCTCAAATTTAATACATTAATAATAATAAAAGAAAGCAGATTATTGTCGCAAATTTCAGGAGTTCCATGTAGGGAAGCAGAAGCATGGGCTTCTTTTAATGACTTCATATGACAATACCCTGATTCCAATTTACTTTATCCATCTTCTTCTGAAGAATGACGTATTATATCCGCACCTTTGGCTTTCATTTATCAAGAGAGCACTACCAAAACCCTAACAGATTGATGGAAAAGCTCCGAAAGAATCCTGGCTTCCCAACTAGCCGGGGTTTGCCATAAGCTTTCTTGAATCTACCCGACATATCCTTTGCAGCGGAAGATATCCTCTAACGATAGGATAACACCTTTGAAGCAAAAAATGACCAGCTGCTTAAAATATATCCCTACCAGCCTATTGTAAAATTAAGATCGCAAAAAAAATCGACATCGTCGACTGTTGATTGTTCATTACTGAAAAAATATATTTGCATATGGACGGTATTTAAATTTTAAGCTAAGGATTAATATGATCCATTATAAAACACAAAGTTTGAGTGAATTAAATTCGCATTGATGTGGCCAATACTCCACGGAACTAAACATACCATTCAAGTTTATATTAGTGTGCAATATATTTTATAGAATTAGCAACATAGAAACATTTATGGATACTTAAGCTCATTATTCTGTTAAAAATTAGGCACTAAATTCCAGATGGAATACTAGCTCACAATTATTTGTAATGAAATATTAAGAGTCATTATTAGCTTATTGGACGTATCTAGAGGGCTTAGTATAATAAAGTGGAGATAATTGCAAGAAATAAATTTTCATAATGCATACTATATTAAAAGAAGAATTAGTATGCAGTTTTAAAAAAATCATAAAAATTACTTTTGTAGCAAATATAAATTGTTCAGAGAGCACATAAAAGTCGTTCGAAAGGGGTAATTAACTCATTTGTCACGCAAAAGCAAAAAAAAATTAAATTTACAGATAAGTTAATTTTTAATTTTTTTTAAAGTGAATAAAGAGGACGGGAAATGAAAAATAAAAAAAGAGAATCTCTTGAGATCAAATTTAAACAACTTGTAAAAGTGCTAAGAAATCGGGCGATCGTAAGAGAGCGGGCACTGTGCCAACCAGCCTCAGAAACCTCCGACTATCAAACAAGTTGGCTCCATCAAAAGTAGTCAGCCATGTGTTAAACTCGGTGTTTCCTCATCTAGAAAGAACACATTACTCCCGAAGTGGGTTGATCTCATTAGTCTTCTCCTTCGATTCACTTACATAATGATAGGAACCAGTTTCAGAAGTTGAGTTGGAAAAAAGGAAAGAAAGAAAGAATAAGAACGAACACGACGAAGATGTAGGGAGAAAAAAAATAATTTTTTTTTAAAAAAAAAAAGAGAGAGAGAGAGAGAGAGAATGTGTATTCGATCGGGAATGGGCATGACGGGCTAGATGAATGGACCGAGTCTATGCACGAATGACGCTATCTTCGTCTCAACTATTGATTCACATCTCAGTAATAGATCTTCATTATAAGTAGCTAGTAATGACAATTTCTCGTGATACTCGACAAAAAAAAATGTTTTAACTGAAAACTTATAACGATAGAGTATAAGATTTCTGACACTGCAGCGAAATAAAAGACGGCTATAAGAACATAAAGAGAGAGAGAGAGAGAGAGAGAGAGAGAGAGAGAGAGAGGAAACGAGAGAGAAAATGTTTGCGGCTGGTTGAACAAAAGGAAGTTGGTTTGTTTTTTATCGTTTCTCTTCTTTATGGCAAGTTTTTCCCTCTCACAATTCTTCAGCCTAATGGAGAAAAAGAAAGCAAAAGTTGAAGGGAGGGGGGATGAAGGAGGAAATCGGCGAGGCTGGAGTCCTCTCGTGGAAGGAGGTTCATCTGTTGCTGACAGGTCCTGCATCCCCCGGTCGGGCCCTACAAATTGAACCAATGCACTTTCTCCCGCAACCCAAGTTACCACTTTTCACCAGAGCCTTTTCCAACGCAGGTCGATCGATGGTTGGGTGCCAGATTTATTTGTCCCCAGTTGATATTAAGAAAATGTTCTCTTGTGCATTCGCCATTTACATGCCTACCCTTAATAAATAGCACCAGCGCCCGAAGATGTTACTTTGCGAAGCTACGCTACACGCACAGAATTCGACTCCCAAGCCTCTCATTTACTTAAGTGGAGTGTTCACAGTAGCAACTCCATCTCTCTCTCTCTTTCTCTTTCTCTCTCTCTGTCTTTCACACACACACACACACACATACACATATACACATATAAACACCACACACTGCCTCTCTTCTTATTGTGTATCTCTTGAATGCCTCGAAGCTGATTTCGTAGGACTAGGCATTTCTTATATACTAACGATTCGAGTTAGGAGAATCCATTTTATTTAATGGCATTGATAATTCACCAGACGGCAAAAAAGAGAGAAACAAATTTTATTTTCCCTTTTATTTACTATAATCAAATATCCCAGAAATCCGTGTATTATCGTACTCTTTCGGAAGATTTCAAATTTTAAGCTCACCCAATTGGATTACGCTTATTTTTCAGACTCTCCAAACCAATAATACATTCTAAGAGGAGAGAAGGATATGGGAGGGGAGGCAAACTTTTTAAAAAGGAGCTAAAAAATTGATTACATCTTGTCGTAGGGGTTGAAAACTGCCTTCAACCCCCTCTCGGTGATGGGATAAACTCGCGTTCAAAATAGTGTATTGATTATCTTGTTTTTCTGTTCGTGAAGAGGTCCCCAACTGTCACACTCAGACACAAAGACGGATCCCAATCAAGACGAGCACGAGCAATTAACTGGAGGGAAAAAGGGAAGAAAAGAAACGAATCGTGATATATTTTTTTTCCTTCGAAGAAAAACCCCCACCCACATGTGCTTTAACCCAGGCCCCCATTCCCAAGGGGGGGGGGGAGAGAAACGTAGTCATGGCAAGCAATTTACAACACAAGCGCCCTTATTGAATCAACCACTGATCACAACGCCTCCTGTTTATTTCATGTTCAGTTACTGTTTAGAATTGATATATGTAAGCCGGTGTGTATTTGTTTTGTAAATCTAGGGTGGCTTTAATTATTTAAATACGCGCCATAATTTAAGTAAATGCTTCTTTTATGAAATGGAGAGTCTCTGCATTGTCCTTCTTGATAAAGTTGATGGAGGACTTGCAGTACATAGCGGAAAAACCCCCCACAGAATTCCAAAGTGTGATTTCTTTTCCGCTATTTAGAGCAAGGCCTCCAATACTTGTTTTGCTTAATTATAAAATTTTTGCTTATGTATATGCAAATTCGCGTTTAGATATCCGCTTGTTAGGGTGCCTTGGGCGTGTGTTCTGCTTAAATTATCTTCGATACGGTAAACTGCAAATGAAAACAGTAACGAACAACAAATTGGCTTCTTAAGGGAAAAATATCAAAAGGAAAAAAACCCCTCTGTATTTAATGTTTGTCTATCTGTGTCTGTATATCTGAGTGGATGTGACAGATATACAGGGTCTATTTAAAAAGTAATGAGACTGTTCCAGTAAAAAACTTTATTTAATTCTTATTTACAAATCAATCTTATCACCTTCAAAACAGTTCCCTTGAGTACTAACCACCATGTGTTAAGATGTTTACTACGTAACTCGGAAACTACTCGTTGGAAGTTTAACGGTATACACAATTATATGTACCAGTACTGATATGTACCCTATTATTCTCCCAAATTTCATCATACTAGATGTTGTAGAAAGTGAGTTATTAACTTGTTGATCTTAGTGGCGACATTTTTATTTCTGTTCATATCTCAGTTATCGCTCAAATTCGGACCCATGTTCATATCATTTTTGCTTAGAATCGCATATTCCATCACCTCTACCATCTTTGACATAAAATTTAACAACACCCTGTAAAAGTATACATAGTTTATACTTGAAGAGGAGATAATATTAAATGAAACTTTTCAAACATACCACAATTACAAATAGAAAAAGGAAGGAAAAATGACCTGAGTTCGAGTCCATGTCGCGGAATTTTTTCTTCCATTTTCTATTGCAAATGTAGTTTATACTTGTTTAATCAAATCGAAGTGAAATTTGATTGAAGTATCCCAATAAGTTTTGTATAAATACAAACGTACAAAACTGAGATAAATTAAGTTGCAATCATTTCAATTCATTAATCATGAATTTCACTTCTTATCCTCAAATTAGAAACTTCGATACTATACGAGATTTAAGTCCTATAATCTATGAATAAAGTCCTATAATCTAAGAATAAAATTTATAGATGATGAATGAATAAAATTGTAAGGTCCTAAACTTTAAATATTCAACATGGTCGGTATCTATCTATCTATATATATATAAAGAAGGATGTTTGTTTGTTTGTGGGTTTGTTTGTGGGTTTGTTTGTTTGTTTTTTATACAAATCTACAGTTTTATTCCGAACTTGATAAAATTTCGCATACATGACCTTCAAAGCATGAGGAAGGTCACTGTCTACCTCAGATTTCGAAAAAATAATAATTATTTATAAAAAATCGATATTCATGGTTATGGCAGGGCATATTAATGAGAAATATCTCATGACCAACAGTGAAAGGAAAATTTTGTGCAACAATAGGTATCAACAATGGTGTCAACACGCAATTCACAATACGCTCGGACCAACAGATATCTCATGACCAACAATGCAAGGCAAAGTTTGTGCAACAATAGGCCCGTCGTGTTCGCATCAACAATGGTCTCAATGCGCAATTCACCAAAAACAATGAGCACAAAATTATTCAAAGAATTATAACAATGAACATAAAATGATGATGCAATGACAGAACATTCGTTTCCAAGAATTATTAACAATGAACAGGAAATGGACATTATAGACGATATAGATAGGGCAGTCTCTCTCGATGAGGCAGAGGAGGTACACGTGTCGTCCTTCAGCTCCCTAACAAGCGTTCAGACGATTGGGAAAATGTGTGTGTTTCTTTGTGTATTTGTGTGTGTTTACCTACAAGCGTAATTATCCCGGGCAACGCCGGGTCCTCTGCTAGTCTATATATATAAAGAAGGATGATTGTTTGTTTGTGGGTTTGTTTATTCCGATCTTGATAAAATTTCGCATGCATGACCTTCAAAGCATGAGGAAGGTCACTGTCTACCTCAGATTTCGAAAAAATAATAATTATTGATAAAAAAAATCGATATTCATGGTTATGGCAGGGCATATTAATGAGAAATATCTCATGACCAACAATGCAAGACAAAGTTTTTGCAACAATAAGTATCAACAATGGTATCAACATGCAATTCACAAACACTCTGCACTGACCAACAATATATATCTCATGACCAACAATGCAAATAAAAGTTTGTGCAACAATAGGTATCAACAATGGTGTCAACACGCATGGCACCAACACTATGCAAGGATCAAAAATATATGTCTCATGACCAACAATGCAAGGCAAAGTTTGTGCAATATAGAATTGAATGCATAGAATTCCTGTTATTCAGGCTTTTCTTAGAAAAGAGAATTCTTAGTATTTAATTTCTTGAAAATCTTTAAAAATGATCAGTAACTGGAGATAATGAGTTAGCAGACTATTGAGAAAGAGTGAAAGACGATAGAGGAAGCACTCCTTTAGCTCCGTGCTGTATTGAGCAAAGAATGGTAAGCAAGTAAATAGAAGAATCGGCGACCGCTAGACTACACAAAGTGATGAATGGCCAATTTTTGCTTCAAGACATCGAAAGAAGAAAGGAAATTGCAACATCAAGTGTCCATCTAAAGTAAGATTACGTGAGTAAAAAATTATTTAGACTAGAAGGCATCCTTGGAGAGGTCCATCCATTGTGAGCCTTTAAAAAACTTTTTTTCGGTAAATCAAGTCCCGGTATATCACCTAGAATGGATTTTTTCAGTGAAGAGGTAAATTCCTGTCTTTCGGATTTTTCTTAGAATGGATTGTCCCTTCGCTCTATATTGTAGTGATTGAGTTATTGTTTAACCAATTTGGAGGCTTAATTTAGCTTTTTGAGGTTGTTCTGTTTACCTACAAGCGTAATTATCCCGGGCAACGCCGGGTCCTCTGCTAGTTGCCAAATAATTGAAGAAATAAGAAAGGGTCTTGTTAAAACAGTACGATAATTTATTCAATGCCAATACGTTTCGAAAATTTGCCATCATCACGGGCTATACTGAGAATGAGCAAAAAACATTTAGCAAACAAGAGAAGATGAGATCCACCAACAGCTCACGCGATCCAAGATGGACACGTTAAGCTGATTAGTAGATTTACAAAAGTCGGAAAATTATTTGCTGATGACATCATTAATTACATTCATACATGATTTGATTTCAAAATTGATCTGATTGCTCAATAATTTGCCATTGCTATTTCACACTGTTTTTTTGAATACATTGTATTGCTTTAGCAAGATCCTTTCTTATTCTTAAAATTTAGTTTTCAAAATACGAGATTTGCTCAGAAAGTAATGCCCCATATTTGTTTCAACCAATAATGAAGCTAGAAAAAGGAATTTAAGTTTTCCGCGTTTGCGCGCGAATTACACGTCAATCCGACAGATAGCGCAGCTGTAGTAATCTGTCGAAATGGCGTCTGTGACCAATTCGAATTAACAAAGAATTGTAACCGAATTCTTGGTTGCGAGAAAAGAAACAGGACTAAAGAGTCACAAACTTATTTGTGCTGGGTATGGGAGTCGTTCAACCGATAGGAGCTTCTATATAGTCTCGTATTTTCGTCTTTAGGCTCATTTATAGGAACAACTTCAGTGAAGCTAAGCAACTTCAGGCACGGCTAGTCACTGAATGGGCGACCATCAGTGGCACATGATCTCCCCCCCCCCCCCCCAGACTGCTGCGACCATCATACAAGTCCTGGATTGACGTATTGGATTATATTAAATAAAATAGAAAAAATAAATAAAATAAAGTGAACCTTTAGTCAAAAATAAAATTAAATTAAAAATTAAATTAATTTAAAGATGACGGGAGCCTGATTCATACAGTGAAAGCATGGCTACGTGAACAGGAGAAGAACTGTTATAGAGAAGAGTCATACACTTAAGTTTACAAATAGAAAAAGGAAGGGAAAATTCCGCGACCTGGACTCGAATCAGAGACCAGTGATGCCTATCGTTGGCATCACTCTAACCAGTTGAGCTACTATGGACATGAACCGTCAAGATGTTACAATATGCCACATGGACTTCCGTGAAGCCACAAATCAGCTCATTCGGCAGAGCAGGCCCAGATTGGAAAATCGAGAATCCTCCTTACCCAAAAACCATCAAATAAAGGTTAGTGGTAAGGTAAATTGAGTTGAATTTAATCAATTTATTTGATGGTTTAAGGGTAAGGAGGATTCCCGAGTTGCGAGTCGGGGGCCTGTTCTGCCGATTGAGCTGATTTGTGGCTTCATGGAAATCCGTCTGACCATATTGTAATAGCTTGTCGGTTCATGTAGCTCAGTTGGTTCATAGGTATGGTCCCTGGTTCGAGTCCAGGTCGCGGAATTTTCCTTTCTTTTATTATTTGTAACTGTGATGTGTCTGAAGAGTTTCTTCAGTATTATTATAAACTTTTCTTGTTTACGCTTAAGGCCAAAAAGGGATTAAATGGAAAATAGTATTGTAAAAGAAACATTATATTGTGATTAATTTTCATATATTTTAAATAAATAGTTTCCAAGGGGGAAAAGTGTGAGGCATTATTTTCTGGGCGCCTGTAATTTTTAAGTCGACTGATTAAAATTTAAGTGAAACTTACCTCACAAAATTTAAATAATCCACTGCCAATGTTGATAGCATTAGAGTCGCATTAATTAATCAATAGTAATTTGAAATTTTTATATTTTTTTTTAGATTCATACTAAAGAAAATTCTGCAATGCGTAACTGACATCAGTGTTTCATATTCAAGAAGTTATACCGAACTGGAAAAAATTCTCTTACTTTCAGAATATTAAAAGCAGCTAAACACTTTTCCCTATTGAGCCCGTTTCCATTATGAATGCAAATCATCTTATCATTTAAAATTCATTACAAAACCATTTAATTTTAAGCCCCTTTATGGAATTCCATATGAATAATCGTTAAACTATACTTTATGCAGCTAATGAATATCTAAACAGAGATACAGAGTTAACCATTAACAATGCCTCAAAACTAATGGATGAAGCGCTTGATTTATTATCCCTTTAACCATTTCCTTTTTTCCTCCGTTGACTATTTAATATATTACAGAAGTTTAGAAGTATCATGGTTCTGTCCTCTTGCTGTGAATGGGGAGAGTATTATCATTAAGTAGAGGAAAAAGGAAAAAAAATTCCATCGGAGCTAGCTTTGCCTATTTTCCGCAACATAAATTTAAGAGGAACGAATTAACGCAGTTAAAGGCATTGAAAACAATAATCCCCGTGGATCTTAATAATTCAATCAGAGTGGGATGGAAAGTGTAATTGCAGTTGCTCTCTCCGCCTTCTCTTTCCTTCATCAATTATGGGAGAAATCCCGCGGTGACGTCATGGATCTAATTGGGAAAAATCAGACGAGAAACGAACGAGTAACACCGGAAAAATGATTAGTTTCCTCGGAAAACTCCCGAGCTAAAAATTCCACTCGGGCAATCAATTCAAACAATCAACCGTCGTCGTTCGGAGTTACGAAGAAAGATGCAGCAGACAAGTTAAGGAAAACGAGAAAGGAAAGAGGAAAAGTAAAAAGAATAGAAAGGAAATAAATCACGTAATGAATCTCGTAATAAATGAGTTTCACCAAACGAAATCTGCTAGCGCTCGAAGCAAACCTCTCGAATATAGTTTGGATGAATATACGGAGAGGAAAACGCTTTCTATGTAGTATTTTCAGTGCATTTTAGATGAATTGACCGCAGTTATGATTTGTAGCTTGTCTTTCCGATTTTGATGCAAATAGTTAAATTTTATTGTTTAATAAGTAAATTCGGCCCACCTACGCAATTCGGCCCACCGCTTATTCCCCTTATACTTAAAAAATATTTATTGGTTTATAACAGCGTTTTTTTAAGAACGTGAATTTCATGCAAAAAGCGAACGCATATTAATTATCTTCATTGCCATTTTCAAATACAGGATAAGTCAAAAATTATGATAATACTTAAGCTTTTGGTAAAGCAGTGCTTTCAACGCACGATAATTGCGAAAGTTTTTCTTCTCGAATGTTTTTTATTTTAATTATTATAAAAATATGCAAAAGAGATTGTGGTGGTAATATGTAAATGATAAATGTATCGTTTTGACATACTGAAGGCAAACTAACGTTAGGTTTTTTTCCTTAGGCCTTGTTTTTGTTGTTTGTCAAACCCAGTGCTTTCCTTTAATTCGGCCGCCTGCTGTTGTTCCTAAATGGCCCTGGTTTGTAATCAGCATTTTGGTTTAATCATTTTATTTTAGATATAATATTATGCTTATTTTAGTTCACACAAATATCGTCCAGATTTCATTATTAGATCAGCAAGCCCGGACCTTTACAAGAAAGAAGCACCTTAATCTAGTTAAGTCGGAACTGGCTCGACGACTTCTTTCCTCTAAAAATTTCTGTTCGAAGTCTAACCCTCGACATCTTCCTTTTCGTCTCTAAAGCTTTTAAACCACTCAAAAACACACTTTTTATTCACTGATTCTATACAGTACACGAACGTGGAAAACAATTCGTGAATAATGAAGGAGGATATAAATTATATGTATTTGCGAAATAGATTGATTTACGAGTTATTTTTGATTGAAAATAAATTGTGTGAGATATTGCAACTCGATATAAATAAAGCATTTAGAAGATATAACGACCAAAACTCTAGAATAAAGCAAAAATTGAACACAGGGTGATAAAACCCTGAAAGAAAACCTGACGTTTCGGATAGAAACTATCCTTTGTCAAAGCAAAAAGTAAAGGTGTCCTACCATCCTGTGTTCAATGGAAAACGTCAGCTTTTCTGAGGGTCTTACCACTTTATGTTCAATTTTTAACTCAATATAATACTCTTTCCATGAACGACATAAAAATTTTCTATGTCACTCATAACAACAACAAAAGTAACTGAAAGCTTGAAGTCTCTATGTTTTAAAAAAATGAATCTCTGCCCAAAGTGTCCAGACAATTCTATTCTATTGTGGTTTCAATTCCCAGTGTTTTCTGGAAAGGTGGCAGAATTTTTTGCCAATGCACCAAACTGCTTCTTCCAGCAAGACAATGCACCATTCCATACCCCTCATTCAACAAAAGCAATTCACTCACGCTGACATCAAACTGCTGTCATGGCTTGCCAGAGTTTGGATGTAAATCCGATTGAACTGATGTGGGATGTGCTGAAGTGCCGCATACGGATGCACAAGCCACCGGCCACTAATCCTCATCAGTAAGTGGCTCGTTTAAAGGCAGAGTAGCATCGTGTCCCACCAGAGGAGTGCAAAAAACTTGTCGACAGCCTTCCTCGTCGTATTGCAGCAGTCATTGCTGCAAACAGTGGCCAAAAATATTATTGACAGCATCATATTCCTATGAATAGAGGAAGAGGGGTGTACGTACATTTCTGGCAGGGCAGTGTGTTTCTGTTATCAGATAGGAATATATCCTTGAAGATTTTAAGAATATTTTTAATCTCAGTGACTCATTTGTTAACAGCTTTCTATTATATTGACACGACCAAAAGTACACTTATAAAGCTAACTTATAAATTTCAGAGAGACCTTATGCTAGGTTATACGAATACCGAAGTCTTCATTAAACACGGGTGATTGTAATCCATTTTAATAGTTTCATGGCAAAAACCTTCAAAAAAAATCTTCCCAAGAATTTAGCTTTATAAGCCATTATCCTGTTTGGGGGAGATTTAAACTTCAGCGCTGGTGAACTTCAACCATCGACTGGGAGGTGAAGCAACGAAGCCAATTTATTACGTGAGAATGTCGACGGTCAACTAATTAAACGCGTTGCCATCTTCTTCCTGGGTAAACATTAGAAGTTAGGATTGGATAGCTGTTGACTTTTGAATCAGGATTAATAACAGATAAGGCCTTCAGAGCAGCACATTTTCTGCTCATGCGCAGCACAAGATAAAAGGAGCAAACAGCGCTTCTTCTTTCTCTCTCTCTTTCCCAAAACAAATCAATCACACAATGCAAATAGAAGATTTCAGATAACATTATGAATAACTTGTGAATTTTTTAAAAAAAATGCCTTTTATGATATAACGGGACCTGTACATTTACGTACATGTTTCACGCTGAGTTAAGAAGGTAAAAGGTAAACATACTAGAAACAATAAATCTCTCGTAAAAAGTTAGTCACACATCTAAAAAGTTTTATTTTGCGTTTTAGCTGGACTTTTAATGCAAGGTCTACGACTGTAGAATAACTACTTTTGACACGTTTAGTTTATAATTTTCTCATTTATGTATCTACATATAATACGCCAATTAAAGATCCTGCTAGGAGAAAGCGAATCGAATGAAACAATGACCCAATTTTTGTAATTTAAAAGAAATTATTAATAAAATTTTACACAGGATAAGGATTAGGAGCTTTCTGACAATTTCTAGCATTGCAACATTACCTAACTATTCATATGCGATGCCTTTTTACTTTTCTTTTACTTTACATTCGATCCCTATTTCTTTTTTGTCTTTTCTGTAATTCCTATCTGTTTTTAGGGTTATTTTGCGATTTGCTTACATAGGATAATTCTAAAAAGTAGGTAGAAATTATAGATCAGCGTTATCAATGAATAGGAAAACTCTCAAAGCTACATCGCAATGAATCACAAACATTCAGTGTGGGAGTCGCATACATACAGCAAATGACCCGATGATAATCTGATTCTTGCCTTATATGGACCAGCATATCCGCACCAGTAGTTTAACAGTAGTAACAATTCTCCGTCGTAACTCGGTAGATTTTGTGGCATGAGTGAGATGAAAAACTGTATCCCTAACATATCTCCATAGAAAAAAATCACAGGGAGCAAGATCACGTCGGACTATATTTAGATAATGGGGTAGTTCACCATCTCGTTGGAACAGGTACTCCATCGAGTCTTCATCTAATTGTGGGGATAGGAATTACTCAAGCATGTCACACTGGGTTATTCCAATTACCATTTGTTCAATGAAAAGAAATGGCGCGAGGAATTTTCTTATGGTGATGTGATGCAAAAGACATCGAATTTCGTGTAACCTCGGTTCTTCGTCTCAAATGATATTACTATGCCGACTACGTCCCCGTACAATGTAGCTGGGACATTTACACGGCTTCCACGTTGAATGGTTGGGGTTCATTGTGATGTAGCCAAATTGTTAGCTTTCCTATTTATTAATACACTACCCTATCAAAAGTCATGGGACAACTCTGATTTGCATGAAAATGAGACATTCCTTTGCAATTTCACTGTTGGCATTCTTCCCAGCACTACATAACAGAGAGTATACTATTATGAGATGATGCTTGCGTGAATGCTATAAGAATGTCTCAAAGAAAAGAGCTTTCAGAATTCCAAAGTGGTACATCTCGCAAGCAAAACTGTTAGAGAGACTTCAACCCTCCTAAACATCCCGAAATCGACCGTTCACAACGTCATCCGGGCATAGAAAGAGAAAGGCACCACAAGTGCTCCGCCTAGGACTGGAAGACCCAAGATAATGTCGGCCAGAGACCAAAGGGCTCTTCGTAAAGTGGTCACTGCAAACTGTCACACATCGCTTGATGGACTGACAAGATCGTTCATAGAGTCGACGGGAACAACTGTGAGCACCCTGACTGTTCGCAGGGAACTGCATGCAATGGGTTTTTATGACAGAGCGGCAGCCCAGAAACCTCACATCAGCAGCAGCAAAGCAGCGAGGAGATTGCAGTGGTGCAAAGAGCGACGACAGTGGACTCTGGATCAATGGCGAATGCGGTGATGAGTCTTGCTACACCATCTGGCAATCGGCTGTACGTGTTTGGGTATGCCGGTGAAGTTTGGCGGACGGTCGGTGATGGTGTGGGGGTGCTTTTCTTGGTATGGGTTGGGTGTAATCGTTTCTGTGGACGGACATCTAAACGCAAAGCGTTACCAAGACATTTTGGACAACGCAGCACTACCATCTCTCTGGCAGCACTTTGGCAATGGCTCTTTTCTGTTTCAGCACGATAACGCAAGAGCTGTAGGCACATGGTTTGATGAAAAGGGGGGTCGAGAACTTGACTGGCCTGCACAGAGCCCCGATCTGAACCTCATCGAACATCTATGGGACGTGTTGGAACGTCGATTGCGCGCATGTGCGGAACGCCCGAAATCCGTGACCGAACTGTCCTAGACACTTATGGCAGAATGGCAAAAATTACCTGTCGAAACGTATCAAAAACTTGTGGACAGAATGCCCCAGAGAGTAGAAGCTGTGATAGCAGCAAAAGGTGGACCAACAAGATAATAAAATATGTATATTTTTTAGTGTTTCTATTAAAGTGATGGTGTCCCATGACTTTTGATAGGGTAATGTATCTTATACGTTATTCTCTAATAAAGAATTACTTTTTACTAAAGTAGTTTCATTTATTTAGAATTAACTAACCGAGCACTTAATTCTTCCCGTCTTCCCTCTTAGAAAGACGGGGATAAAATAATAAAAAAAATCATCTATATTTTGTAAAGCCTTGACACAAATTAAACAAATTAACACCTTTGTACAGGGTGAATCTAAAAGACGGAGACACACTCTGGGAGCGGGTTTCCCAAACCAAGTAAAATAAACGTCATATAAACATATAGCTTGGTTGATGAGTTATTTCGCTGCAAGGACACAAAGCCAGACTTCAATGAGCAATTAATTTCCACAATCTTTTGGTCATGACTTATCCACGCGGTACAGGGATCAGTTCGAGATCAATGTGAAGGTTGGTAACGTAGGTGACTCCCAGATAGGGCCATAGTTCTACTAGAACGTTTTACTGGCGACCTGTAAAGGATTTCTCATTAACACGTTCCCAGACCTTCATGAGAATGTGCCCCAGACCTTCTCGAGACCTGAGACTTGTGTGCACCAATGACTCATAGAGCTACAGCGCATACGGCCTTCCATTACAGACAGATCCATGAAGAAGTGCAGACCATAGAATCTGCTAGTGGGTGCAGTAGGACCATAGCATAAGGGAGGACTAAAAAAAATAAAACAATTGATGTTGGGCGGGTTCTATTGAATTCTGAACTGCGGAGGCAAGAAAGCAATGGTAATTACACTTGCACCTATCCTTTTCCTTGTTTGACTAAAAATCTTTGGCGAACGGCATTCTCCAGGGTAAAATTTTCCGGAGGTAAAATAGTCGGATCTCCGAATGGAGGCTACTCTGGAAGTCGACATAAATGATTCCTATTTATGGTTTCACACTGTGTTCTCACGCACCCATTTATATGCCCATTTCGCTATCTTATACACTATTCGCCTATTCACAAACTTGTGCTTATTCATTCACATTCTTTGATACATCTCTCTCATACAAAATCTAATTCATTCATCCAGACATGCTTTTTATTTGTTATTTGTATGGGGAACCAGTTCCGCAGTTTGTCATCCTGTATATTCGTATTCATATAAGCCAAACCGAGAAAAGAAATAAAATGTTAATAAGCAAACCGTTATGAAATTTAAAAAGTAATAAAAGCCTTTTAGGTTAGAGAACCTGTTGAACTTTCTGAATATTTGTCGATATGAGCAAAATTAAAGTTAAAAATCAATAAATAATTTTAACAGAAAATTTTCATGTCATTTTAAGCTTTAATTTTTTACGAACTCATTCAAAATCCCTTGTCGTCCCACGTGGTATTGATGACACTGTTAACGCGAAAATCTCCAGACAAAGGAATGCAATTAATTCAAGAAAATGTTTTGTTCCAACCCTTTTTTATAATTCCCAGATTAAGCATAATTATAAGGAAAGAAAAAGGATTTGAAAAATCTCCAGGAGAAAGGGAAAGAGGAAAAAAATATTAAAAATAATTTTTTATTTTCCTCCCCATTTTCATTCTACAAACGTTAATTCTTTACGAAGTGAAATCGGATTAAACCGGACATGGTTATTATGAGTGTAAATTAAGAATGGAGGCAGAGAAGACTGGGTGGGTGGGTGAGGAGGGAGTTCTTTAATTAAAAAGTTCAACTTAAGAATCGTCGCTTTCAGATGAATCCCAGCGACTGTCACCAATTCCATTGTGCCGTCCACCGTTCCCCGGATGTTCCTCATTCGGCTGGTAATCTGCAATTTCTACGGGAGAGGAACTCGATCAATCAGTAAAACAATGAGAACTGATTATTGGAATACGTCCGCCTCCATCCCCCCCAATTGAAGGTGGGTAATGAATGCGAGCGGGCGAACAATTAGCGCAGGCGCAGCAGCCTCTCCAGCCTTGAGGGGTTCACTCAGCTCAGCCCTAATCGCTGCCGACCAAGTAATGAATGTAGACAAAGTCACTCTAATTGTATCTTGGAAGATGCCTTGCTTGGTTGTTCCCAAACGCTCTTCTCTCTCTCTCTCTCTCTCTATGAGTGTGTGTCGCTCTTCTCTGTGTTAATGCATCTAAAATTCCCAGTCTGCCTCGTTAGTCGACAACCTTCCAACTCTCTCTCTCTCTCTCTCTCTCTCTCTCTCTCTCTCTCTCTCTCTCTC